>JAFMSR010000031.1:0-578193 GCA_022818135.1 Saxidomus purpurata
GAACAAACTTGGCAGAGGACCATCCAGATTGTCGCAACTCAAACACCTAAGCTGTATGTCTTGCAGTATGTAACAATAATTGCAAAAAACTTGAATGCTATTCGATCCTCAGATAAATTTCGCGCCTCTCCCTGTATGTTGTTTCCTTGTACGTTTAATACACTTACCCGGTTTAAAAACTCAAAAGTAGCAAAATATCTATTTTAACAGTGTTATCGTGTTTCAAATTGTTTCAAATTTCATACACAACAATAACAAAATAAAATTGAATTCTTGTTAAAGTTTCAATAATTCATCGCAAAAAATGACTACAATGAAATAAAAACAATGGCATCATTTAAATAAACCTGTTCAACAGGGGAAATCTTTGCGTTTCTAAATCGGTTAAGTGTAATTATATGAAAAATGTAAAATGCAGCATCACCTACCTTGTTTTTCCTTTTAATTTATCCGCATATGGAGTTCCGAAAGCTCCGCATATGATTTTTACCAAAGTGCATTTTGCACTTCATATGCGGGTTCCCCCGGTGTGACAGTGTCAAATATTTGTAAAACAGAATTGCAGTAACAAAACTAAACTGGTAAAACTTGTCTCATTTTGTAAAACTTGAAACTTGTAAATTTTGTCAGATTATTACTGTTGATATGGTTCATATCAGGAATGTAACAAAGAAAAACGCCTTTCCAAATGTCCAATATTCACAAGTTTAACATTTGGCCTTGAATTTGACCATGGTTTGACAAACTTTACAATTAAAAATGGTCATGAATAAATATTTTAAGAGAATTTGTGTAAAGTAAATATAAGATAGATTTGTTAATATCAATCTGTACACACCGGAATAAGTAGTGGCAGGTAAAGGGTATATTTGGAATTTTTCTTAATTTTGGCTGCCTTTTTGGATGCCATCTTAACTGTGGATAACTATGGCAACAAAATATCTATGGCAACAACATATCTAAGCCCAACTGTGCTTATTATTTGAAAAATGTTCATTGTTTTTGGCTAAAAATTAATGTTGATATGTTTCATATAAGGAATGTTACACAGAAAAATATGTATCCAAATGTCCAATTTTCACAAAATTTGACCTTTGACCTTGAGTTTGACCTTGACCTATATATCTGAAAATAAACATGATTACAATTTTTTAAAGAGAACTAATGTGAAGTGAAAATAAAACAGATTTTGTGTTAATATGTACATAAATGACAAAGTAGTAGCAAATAAAGGGTATATTTGCTTGTATTCTCAATTTTGGCGACCTTTTTGGACGCCATTATGGATTACCATGGCAACAATATATCTGAACTAAACAGCGCTTATAATTCAAAGAATTAAATTGTTATAAATTTTGGTAAATAATTAATGTTGATATGTTTCATATAAAGAATGTAACATAGAAAAATCTGTGTCCAAATGTCCAATTTTCACAAAATTTGACCTTTGACCATCAGGTTGACCTTGACCTCTATAACTTAAAATGACAATGATTACTATTTTTTTTAAAGAGAACTAATGTGAAGTGAAAACAAACAGTTTTGGTGTTGATATGTACATAAATGACAAAGAAGTAGCAAATAAAGGGTATATTTAGTTGTTTTTTCAATTTTGGCTACCTTTTTGGACGCCATCTTGGATTTCCATGGCAACAGCATATCTGAACTAAACAGTGCTAATAATTTGAAGAGTATACGTTGTTGTAAATTTTGGTGAATAATTAATGTTGATATGTTTCATATTAGGAATGTTACGTAGAAGAATATGTATCTGAATGTCCAATTTTCACAAAATTTGACCTTTGACCTTGAATTTGACCTTGACCTCTATAACTCTGAATAACCATGAGATCAAATTTATAAAGAGAACTAATGTGAAGTGAAAATAAAACAGATTTGGTGTTCATATGTTCATTCACGACAAAGTAGTGACAGAAAAAGTTATATTTGCTTGTTTTCTACATTATGGCGGCCATCTTGGACGCCATCTTGGATTTCTGTCTCTTCCAACTATCTTGGTAAAAATGAACTTCCGTTTCGAATTGTCCAGAGCCTGCTGAACATTTTGATATATGACAATCATTGTTAGATTTTATAGTCCGGTTCGGTGCTCTCAACCACACGGTATTTGCTACACTATAGCAGAAGTGGAGACACTATTCAGAAAAGCAATTTAAAACGCGCTCTCAAAACATTGATGCAAATATTTTTATGAGTTTGAAGTAATAATTTGTTACAGTTCAATACCAAATGAACGCCGCGAGGAAAATGATAGTATATATTTAAGTTAAATAGTTGATTTGTTTTGAATGCGGCATGCATTTCTTACTGAACCGTTATATCAGTTTCCTAAACTGCATCTTTATTTACTTATTCTAAACTGTAGAATCCCTACAACTTTCTGTATTAATTATGGTATTTTAAAACTGTAATACTAAATTTTACACTGCGACAATGGTTTTGTTATTATATTTGAAATCAGTTGTTTCCTCAATAAATTTATTTAAAACATATTTCACAGAATCAACATTATTTTTATTCCGTAGGCATCAATCTAATGTTTAGGTGAAATCAATACTCACTGACCACTGCTAAATGGCCATATTGTTTCTCATAAGAGTTGTATCAATAATGCACCATGGACATTTTATAGTGCACACTAGGGTTAGAATAAGATATCATGTAGAGCAGTCATTTAGATAAACAGTAACATTCTACAAGGGAATTCCTGGCAAATGTGGGTCTAACCTACATACTGGTACTACAATAATTTAAAATTTGATTTCGTCCAAAATTCGTTATTTTCGGATGCCTCCGGACACTAAATTAGCTGACGTCTAACTGGTCAGATACACAAACGGAAAGTTACAGAATCTTGTTTTGTAGGTTGCTATGTCAGTTGCCTAGATATCTAAATGCTGCAGCCAATCAGTATACAGTTTCTTTCATGTATATGCTTGTACGGCAAATGTGTATAAAAAGGAAGAACGATGCTTATTCTTTGGCTCTTTCTCTCCCAGCACAAACGTCGAACTCCTCTATTTTAGGTCTAGAGAAGGATTCATACCTTTGTTTATATATTCATTTACATCTTGGGACAAGACACTGGAAATATACTTGATATATGAAATTTAGTATTTCTTTGTTGATGTTAACTTAAACCTCTGTCCGAGATAAATATCCTTCCTGTCCAATTGCCTCAGCTATGGAAAGCGGCGCCAGTTCCATTTGGAACCTCCGGCGGAACTGAAAACGTCTATTTAGGTTGACCGTCAGAACATAGTGTCCTGTAATAAGTGAATAGGAATTGTTTTTCATAGTCAATTTTTTATAGTTTTAAATACAAAGTAAATGCGGTGACACATGACACATGAAGACGTTTTTGCTGGTTTGTACTCGCCTTTTCATAAATAAAAATCTTACTTTCCGGGTATGCAACCAGAGGCCACCCAGTCTACCAGAAATTTGTTCATAAAACACGCAATTTTTTTTCAGAGAAAAATCTTGAAAATAAGAAAGATTGTTTAGATTGCTTGTACCAGTTATTATAGATATCCAAAAAATTGCTACAAAATGCTAAAAACTTATAATCACCTAAACAGACATACATGAGCATCTGAAGTTCGTAACATTCTATTTCGATATGGTTTTGGTTTTGTTTGGATTTCTCAAGACATAGGTGATATAAGGGACTTTGTAAATTTATTTAAACAAAAACGTTCAGATTGTCTTAAACAAGGCTGGCATGATAGTATAGACAAGTCTAATAGATGTAACTATTATAAACAATATAAATCTCTTTGAAACGTAGAAAGTTATCTTAAAAAAGATTTTCCTTTTCATCTGAGAAAATCTTTAGCACAATTTAGAGTATTCCAGTAAAAACTTAAATATAGAAACTGGCAGACATGTTGGAGCAAGCAGAGAGCAACGAATTTGTACTTACTGCCTAGAAAAGAAAAACATAGATGTTATTGAGGTGAATATCATGCCTTTTTCTTTTGTGAAGGGTATGCGTTCGAAAGGCATTTATACTTCAATACTGTTAATGTCCGTGCATCGATTGACGTATTTATTTCAATATTGTCAAGTGAGAATAAAAATAAATTGTATCAGTTATCATTATATTTACATAAGATTCTGAAAATAAGAAATACTAAAGCCTAGAATATATATGATATATTTATGGTAAACTTAACATTTTTGCATTATGTATTGTGGTGCTACTTATGTATTGTTAAGATGTGATTGTAACAAAATGTATTTTGGGCCGGTGTCCTATATGTACAAGATTAATAAACTATCTATCTATCTATCTATCTATCTATCTATCTATCTATCTATCTATCTATCTATCTATCTATCTATCTATCTATCTATCTATCTATCTATCTATCTATCTATCTATCTATCTATCTATCTATCTATCTATCAATGCAGTCTTGCAAAGTTTACAAAGTGTAGTACAATCTCAGCCACTGTGCCATGTCTGCAGTTCTGAGTTAATTGAATATTATAATGTATGCAGCTCTGCATTGTATACATGGTATAGTCTGCAGACCTGCATACTATGCATGGTTTAGTCTGCAGACCTGCAGATAATGCATGGCATAGTCTGCAGACCTGCATGATTTCTGCAGTTAATGCATGGCACAGTGTCTGCAGTTCTGAGTTTATGCATGAAATAATATATGTTATCTTACAGGCTATGCAAGCTAAAGTTTCTGCAGTTTATTTGACAGTTCTGTAGTCTGTGCATGGTAAATTGTATACAGTCTTTAATTGTATGCTTGGTATATAGTGTCTGCACAACTGTGTTAATTCAATACAAGGCATTGTTTTCTCTGTATTCAATTACTCATACTATACAGTGTCCACAGTTGACAGTGTAATATTAATAACTGCTGTAACAGTAATAACCTTTTTATTTCCAGAAGTTAACAGTGTAGGTTATACAAAAAGTGCAAATAACGAATACCTCGTAGGCGTTTTATTCAATAATGTCTTTTATGAAAAAATAAGACAATGAAGTGTATGAAAAACATTCACATAATTACACAAATTAACTCACCCTTTGACAGACAGTCCAGAATGTATTGATTAAATGTAATTTACAATTATGTATATCTAAAGATAATCAAAATGTTTTATAGTAATAAAAACTTTGTTACAGTGCTTTATGTCTCCCGATCATTGCGATCTTAACTTTTTAATGACGACCCCAACTTTCTTACACAAAAATGACCAAAAATACAAATTTTCAATTATTAAAGAGATAAAATAAGCTGTAAACCAACCTTAATTTTTTAGTAAGGACATACCCTAACACATATTTGGCCTAAGTGTACCTGTATCTGGTGTGCGTTCAATAATTTAAAGTATACATGTATCTTCTGTTCGATTCTACAGTATGATTTTATCAAGGAAAACATTTATGAAGATCCAATGAAAAATGCAACCTCTATTGCATGATACATAAAGTTTTTCTTTGATTATACCTTATGACGTAGCTTTTTAACCCAATATGACCCATATTCGAACTCAACCTAGATTTCTTCAAGACAGTCATAATGACCAAGTTTCATAAAGATCTAATGAAATATAGGCCATGATGGCCCTTACAGGCTCACCATAGTTCTACTTTTGACGATATGTGACTAAAGTTTAGCCCTAAACTACATATCATTAACACAAACATTATGTTTGACCTGGACGGGTGACCAATTTACATGAGGATTGGTTGTAAATGTCATCTGTATAGCATACACAAGGTTTTTAACTGGGTGACCTAGTTTCTGACCCCAGATGAGCCATATTCAACCTTGATCTAATTTGCATCAAGATAATCATTCTGTCCAAGTTTCATGAAGATTCAATGCATACACAAATAGTTGCTATGATTAGACCCCGTTACCTAGTTTTTGAACCCAGATGACCAATATGCAAACTCAATCTGGAATGCATCAAGATTTCATAAAGATCCAATGAAATATGCAACCTATATTGCATACACATGTCTTTTTTTAATGAATTGACTCCATGACTTAATTCTTGACCCCAGATGATCCATATTAAAATGTATCGTTGAGTCATTTAGGCAGTCATTCTGACCAAGTTTCATGAAGATCCAATGAAAAATGCAATCTCTATTGCGGTTTTTCAATAATTTTATCCCGTGACCTAGTTTTTGACCCCAAATGACCCATACTTGAAATCGACCTAGAATTTATCAAGGTTATCATACTGACTAGGTTTCATGAAAATTCAAAGATAAATCAACCTCTATTGCATACACATATGGCAAGGTCTTTCTTTGATTTGACCTCGTGACCCAGTTTTTAAACCCAGATGACCCATATTCAAACTCGAAAAAGATTTTATCAAGGCAGTCATTCTGACCAAGTTTCATCCAGATCCAATGAAAATAAGCAGCTTCTATTGCATACACAAGATCAAGTGTGGACAGACAGACAGAAAAACAAAAATAATATCAAAAAGGGAATGCGACTGACATCAGGCGATCAATAATTCATCTTGAGCACTTCGTGCTCAGTAGAGCTAAAATGCAGCCTTTATTGCATTCACAATGTTAAGTGTAAATGACAGACAGACATCGGACACCAGGTGATCACAATAGCTCACCTTCAGCACTTCCTGTTCAGGTGAGCTAAAAATGGTCAACAATATCTAAAACAGTATTCTCAAACTGAATGGCTGGAACATTATGTATGCTCCTTTTGTTTTTCCAAAATCTCTCTATTGTTTTTGCTTCATTAACTTTTAGACCCTGTATAACTATTTAATTGCAATTACTGACGCAACATTCAAAACTGACTGTAAACCATGAGTATTTTAGCTGAAATAACTATGTCAACATCATTATCTAAAGAAAACTTCTACATCATAATCACTTAATACTTAATCAACCTTCTTAGACAGAAATAATGGACCATCGTGCTCTTGTGTAATAAACTCATTTGGGTCATTTAAGAACAAGAAGGCCATGATGGCCCTATATCGCTGATCTGAGTACCAATGCACCTGTTGCTTAGGAAGTCAGTGGTTGCTTTGAAAGTTAGTGGTTGCTATAGGAACTCATTGGAAGCTTAGTTTTACATATAACTATATATAAAGAAAAGGGACACCCCCCCCCCTCACACACACAGGCGTGGTCAATTTTGATCCAATGGGCATGATTTGAACAAACTCAATAGAGAACCACTATTTGTTGCCGTAGCAACCAGAGTTTTGCATGGAATGGAATTCTTTGAGCAACTTTGGGAAAGCTTTAGGCAAGGAACATCATTGTCAAGTTTCATCAACATAAGCCATTGGCCCAGTGGTTTCAGAGGAGATGTTGATGGACGACGGACAATTATTCATCCGTAAAGCTCAACCTGGCACAAAGCTAATAATTAAATCAAAACAGAAATTAGATTTCCAATTTGTTCGACTAGAAAATAATCTGACAATGTATTGTTGGACTTTGAACACATGACTAACCTGATCATACATGTTAACAATTAGCTTAAAACATTCACCATCAATAAAATACTGTTATCTACAAAAGCGCAAAACAAGTTTTTTGTTGCCAGTTAAATATATATCCGCCAGTAATTTCAACAAGAAAATGTGGTCGATTGTGAACGATGTTTCCCGAAACCAACTTATTCTCCACAAAACATTAATATTTTCAATAAAGTATTTAGCTTTAAGTTCAAAAAAGAAAAATGCCTTTACTCCAAAAATCACTTCATTCTCGGTCTTGTTGTTTTTACCTGAAATGAATAAAAAAGCCAAATTATAAGAAACCGTTAAAGAAGCAAAATCAATAAATTTAACTTGTACGTATTATAGTATTTGTTAAAGTCCAATTAGAAAGCTGGATGTAAAATTACATGAAGCTCTTATATTACCAAGACAGCTACTGTCTTACAAGCTAAACTGACCCTTCTTTGTTTGAAAAACTTTTCTAAACTTTTCCATGCTTTTTGAATTAAGTATACACGCAAAACATACATGTAAATCGCAGTCATTTTTTCAATTGTTAAATGAAATTCTATTTTGTGACGTCAAGCGACAAAAAATGAAAGAAATATATATTAGTCACGGGTGTCAACATTTGTTTATACTATATAGAATAGAGAAAAGCTCTTTCAGTATTATATTCGCAAATTTTTATCGATAAGAATTATATCTTAAGTGCTAATGGGACTTTAAATTGTTGGAAAAGGTAGTAAAAGGTGCTTAACAGATATGTTCATCTTTCAATACGGACAGTACCCTTAAAGGCAGACACTCCCTACATCTCGCATATTATATACTCAAAACAGAAATAATATGTTCAATGATTGTAAATGATAAACAAATGATATATTTCTAAGAGCATCTTATGTCGAATAATGCTTCATTTTCCACAAATAATCAACATAGAGGCCTTCTGTAATAAATCGCTATCCACTCATTAATGAATTGTAGAAAAACAACTTTATATTAATAGGATTTTAATTCTACTGTTGTGTAATTTTGATATTTGCGACTGTATATATACGTTTTTTAACGGTCGCAAATATTTTTAACGGCGATGGCAAATTTAAACGACACAACCAATCAGAAATGACGTTACGTCAATAGTGCGTTAGAAAGGGTATTGAATGGTTTACGGTACTGCAACATATTTTGAAACGCTAATTGTATCTATACTGACTGGAATATATAGATTAAAGCTGCTCGCTATCAGATTTTGGTGAAAAAATAAAGTTCTTCAAACTGCATGAAAATAACATATTTTAGAACATATAGCCAAATAAAAAGTTTCCAGTACAAATTCTTGAAAAGAATGTCTGTCTTTTTGAAAATTTACACTACTAAATTATAAAGCTTTGCAAACACTTTTGAAATTCCAGTATAAACATATAGTGCTGTGGTGCCATTAAACCCAGCTCACCAATATTTCAAAGGTCCATTACTAAGACCAAATCGAATTTTCTTTTAAATCTGGAATTGAAATAGGTGTCTTCTCAGAAGGAAAAATATGACATACTGCGTCGAATGTGACCATATTGTGTTGAAATTTTGAGTTTAACAGAATAATTAATAAATTATATTTTGCCTTTTTGAAAACGAAAGTAGGTTTTCTAGTTATCAAATATCTTTGTAATTTTCCAAAGGTCTCTCAGAAAGAGGCTGTAAATAGGTTGTACATGAATAGGCATGCCTATTTTGAATCATAGTTGAAAGAACTTTACTTCCAATGAGGTGCAACTTATATCTCTGACTGTAACAACATGCAATAAAGTGAAATTATGACAAAAAGACCGCCCAGGTCAATCTAAGGAAATACAAAAACATTCACTCGTCTTTTTGCAGCAGTATTTCAAATAGGGAAAATCTCAACGGCTATTGTCAAGTTTTAGAAGCCAGTTTTAAACTATATTTCCCCGTTATAATTCCAGATTTAAAAGAAAATTCGATTTGGTCTTAGTAATGGACCTTTAAATAGAATGTCGCAAATTCCTACAAATTTATGATTCACATTGATAGTATTAAGGACTAAAAGTGAAGTTCAGCTAAATCTACTGGTCAATACCTCCAAAGTGGTTAATATTATATATACATCAGCATTGGTTGTTTCGTCTATCCACTCTATGTGGTCAATACGTGGTCAATTGAAACTTTTCTCCCATTGTGGTCAATACTCAGTCTGGTCAATTGAATATTTTGCGATACTAAATATTTTGTTTGTCTTAATGCAAAAAATGTGTGTGTGTGTGTGTGTGTGTGTGTGTGTGTGTGTGTGTGTGTGGTGTGCACTTCTGGGTGCTGTGGGGCTCGTTTTGGGGAGGCTGCGTTTTTGGTACGTGGCATTCCCTTTTTTGATATTATTTTTGTTTTTAATTCTCCACTATGGTAAAATTTATAATTGATAAAATAAAGGTAATGTGCAATTAAATCTGCCCCTAAGGTGTTAAATGTAAGTCAATTTGGGCTGTTTTGTCTGTTCACTCTATAGTTGTCAATACTGGTCGATTGATGGACAATTGAATATTTTCTTTTGGTGTAAATTAAAGGTAAAATATCCACTTTTAAATTCAAATACATACATTAGTACTTTCTTTGTTCCTAAATCTGTAAGCTAGCAAATTCCTTACTATTTTAAAAGTTGTATAGTATTTTCTTCCAGTGTTGCTTACAAACATGAATACATGCGCGTAATAAGAGACACGTATTCAACTTTGCTCTCAGTTATTTACGTTTTTAGGCTATTTGCATTGGATTAGATGTGAATATTTTATGATGGATGTATTGGAAAAGTAATGTATAATTGATAAATGGAATTTATATGTAAAAAACGTTGTAAAAAGATTGAAAACAGACACTTGAACTCTGTTTTCTTTGTCTCATATGTTATTTTCTAATTTGAACAAAGCCCCTAGGGGCAATAATATATAGTGGTTAAAAGTGTTCACCATGAAAAACTGAAGTGTATGTAATTGTGCTCTTGTGAAATATCTTTACACTGCCTTATTATTGTACTTTTGCGGAGACGATGGATTATACCGATTTAACAGAATTAGAACCCGTTACCTTGTCAGACGATACATACGTCAAGGTTCATATTTCCGTGACTCGTAACGCAGAACCTGGAGAAACTTGTGATTTTGTGAGTAAAATCTCGCCTATGATATATGGCAATAACCGTGTCACACCGACTGGGTATGTAACCTATCAGAATTCAGGAACAGCAAATATTGTTAATTGCAGTGTTGGCATTTGCGACTCCAATCATGGTGGTGACTACATTCGTCCTGGTGCTTGTAATACTGCGACAGATATTGGTTACCATGGTAACAATGACTCTAATGCAGAAGTGCTTAAATTCCAATGTCTTGCAAAACATTACCATGCATTACCGTTAAAACATTTCACTAATCAAGTCATTACTGACTATTTCAATTGTGAGACAGAACTAGAGAGAGTTAGACTTTTCTTATTTGAAACTGTATTTGCGAATGCTGATTGTCCATACGATGATAACTCTGAATTAAAACGAAGGGTCCATACTAGAGGCGGGGATTCAGTCTCGTTGAAGTTAACAAGGGATATACACACTATCCTATCTGTAACAGAAGGAGAAGAAAACTATACAAGTCTCAAAGACATTCTGAGTTCCAGAAAATCACGCCACATATCCAAATCAGTGTCCACTCAAGCCGGGAACCTAAGAAACAATAATTCTACATGCTCATGTAGACAAGAACTTTATATTCTCCTAGGTCAAATTGGAACTATTCAGTCAGATAAGCTGTTAATGAAGCAAAAGCAAATTGCAGTGGAAAATTTACGAGCAAAAGAAATATGTGATATTAAACTGTCTGTTCAAACATTAAGTCAAGATATTACAAGCTTTCATGATAAATTTATTTCAGGGTTAATATTATCAAGACTGAAATTGTTAAATTCAATGTGTCCGATAGCTTGAAAGAAATCAAACTTGATCTCTTGAGCAAAATGAAAAACTTTGAATCTTTACAAAGTCAGTTGATAGAAATTCAGTCAGAGAAGGTTGGAAGCCTGGGCAATTAAGGCAAACAATAAACAGAGATAATCCGTCTATGTTGAAGCCATGTAATTCAGAAGCCATGTAATTCAGAATATACGTTGAGCAGGGACCCCGCCAATTTGTCCCTGACACGTTCCTGACATTACAGGCAGTTCCGCCCTTGACAATTTGTCCGTGACAGTGTCATGTGATCCTGTTTATACAGCAAGTATCGCCCCTGATAGTTTATTCATGACAACATCACATGGTCCTGGTTATACTGGGAACAGCGCTCCTGATAGATTGCCCGTGGCAGAAGCACATGCTTCAGGTTATATCGGTAGTGTTTCCGAGAATACAGCATATGTGCATGTAGCTCCTATAATATCTGGTAACCCGAACGCTAGTACTATTATACTGGAACCAACTGCCACTTCCTGTTCTCAAAGGCCATTGATCCTCATGTGCAGCAGTCATTTATTCAGTTATTGGGACAAGGGGAGGTTGTAGAAAATGACAACTTCTTTGATAACGTCCCATTTCCTGATGTTCATTCAGCCCAATCTAATGATGTACGCCAAAGGACATATGTTGAACCCACACAAGAACGTTCATATAGTGAAGTTGTCTACTCAAGCCCAACTAGGAACATGCCTTTTGCTACAATTATAGCTGAGATTGGGACACCTTCACATCCAAAGGTACGACATTCATATAGTAAATCACACAACATAATTCCGGTTAGAGTGTCAGACAGAACGTATTCTGATCAGGCACACCCGTATCCAAATAATAAATATCCACAAAACAGAATTCCTGTAAGGATATCGAATAGAAAGTCGTGTGACGAATCATACTCACACTTTGGCTAAGTTCACGACGAACCCGAGTTACGACTACAGTTATCCGGGTTCCTCATGAACGGCGAGAATTTTAACTCTAGTGACGTAATTTGACCTTTTGAACCTGACTATTTGCAACCCTGCTTCGACCGAGAGTTAGCAGTGTTCCAAAATGGCGGAAAGCGGTAGACCAGCATGCTTGTGAGTAAAATAATCCTGAAATACGAAGTTGTTTGTTCATTTATGGTGATTTATTTATTTGTGTGAGGTAAGAAGTAAAAAGAAGTAAAATATGTTAGCTTGCACGTTACGTATATAAGAACGTTTTCATGACACTTCAGCTCCTGTGTCTGTAACATTTGTTGCTTCAGTTTGTTTTGGTTTTACAACGTCCCTTAGGGCCTATGCATCGTACTATGAAACGCATGACTTGTCAGAAATTAAAAGAAATTGTTAATTGTGGCTATTATGTGCTGGTTTGAGACCACCAAACACGTACAATTATCAAAGCGGACACTTGCAAAAACGCATGATTATTTTGTTAATATTTACAATCATATGTTGTTGATGATACAGACGCTTGATTTCCATGAATAAATGGCAACAACAACAGTTTGATGTAACAATTTGACCAGATACCTCTATTCATTTTGATGGTCACAGGAAGCATGTTTACACTACAGGGAAAGTGGAAAGTGACAAACTGCGCATGCAATATTTTTATGAGGCTCGGCAAATAAGATGAATTCACAAATTGTAACTTTTTATCAAGATATTTCCAAACCCTATGTACCGAACGATTGAAAACAGTTAACACAATTGGAAAGCTAACATCACAATAAAACAAATCTATTTAAACTAGCTGTCCGGAAACATGTACAGTTGTGAATAAAGTAAAGCAATTCATTGACCCCAAAACCAGGCTTCGAAAATGTAATTGATCTATTCTTAGAAGTAAACAAATTAGTTCTTCTTTTGGGAGAAGAACCGAACTAATTACTGTTAATATTTTGTTTGCTAGATACAAAAATTACAGCAGTTATGGTAAAATATGTTAAAAAGTGTCTAGTTGTGGTACTTCCAACAGTACATGTAAACAAATGGTTCAAAGACGGATAGACAATATTACAGACCCTCTGCACCAAAATAAACTCTACAAACTTTGAAATAATTTTATAATATAAAATTGCATTTAAAACACACAGCAGCTTCCAATTTTTGGACACAGTAACAAGTATTGTTGTTGGTCACAGAGATAAGTATTGCAATGTAGAAGATTGTTTCATGTTTCTATGCTGATTGGTACTGAGATACCTTTGACAAATGGGTGGTCTGTCACAGAAGGGGTTTTCAAATTGCTATTAAAATACTATTTGAAAGACCTTGACCAAAATTACTATTTTGGCCCTAGAAATTTGGTTCTGTTACTAATATGTTCGTACCTTTATCACATTTTACTGTACTGGTGCACTGTTTATGACAAATACATGTGCATTTGAGCTGACCAGAAATCAAACCTTGAACTTCAGAAACCAGGTTAACGCTCTACCTACTGAGCTGCAGAGGCACTTGGATCCTTCTGAATCTGATTTTATTAAAGTATAATAAAACATTTAAAGTGTTATTTTTTTCAGTGTCAACGTTAACGTGAAGAAAAATGGAAAGGTGTACTGCGCCAAAATTGATCCAAACTTGTCAGCTATGCTGAACTCGCCAGGCTGTGGTAAGTATGGGTGAAGAAAAGTTTGATATAATTTATAAGAATACTAATAGTACACTCGCATGCGAAAGTTCTTCAAGTTCGGCAACAATTTAGCCCGCCAAAAGTTACCTTGACGTAGTCGTCTCAGTAGCTCAATGGCAAGGAAGTACAAGAGCCTTTTATACTTCATCGTATATTACGGTTTTATCGTTGGTTCCAGTTTCCCACGTGACCAACGCCCCCAGAAGAGGTTAGTTATTTTAGATTTCGGAGGATAGTGCAAGATACAGAAACGTGCCAGATGTATAGCAACCATACATGGGAACTCACTTTTTGTCTCGTCCGAAAGACATGCTAGTAATTTTAGTTGGTCAACCCAAGAAATCGAACACGCTACCTCGACATTACAAGTCTCCTGCTCTACCGATTGAGCTAATCAGGCTGACTTTTTTACCTGTACTACAGGTTCATTGGTAATATGTTTGTATGTGCTACAAACAATTATATTTCATTTAGATCTAATATAAAGTGCATTTAAGAATTAAACAAAATTTGTTCAATCTATCAGGAATATAAGCACTTGGCCTAAGAAATATTAGCCATATCTAACAAGTGGCATTTAACAGCTTTCTTGAATTTTCAAATTTTATGTTGTCTGTTTAATATGAACAGGCAGTGAGTTCCAATTTTTAATTGCAGAGTAATGAAAAGAAACATTTTCTTTTCCATTAGGTTTTTGAACAAAACAATTATTTACATTACAGCAGGTAAAATGAGAATGTAAATATCTTGTAAACATAAAACTGCATTTCATATAAGAAGGTCCTGTACTACATGTATTTACAATTTTAAACACATTGTTCAAACAAAGCTACTTGTTTCAAGGTTGCTTCAAGTCGATTTGGTTGAAATGGTTGAATGTTTTTGTCAAAGGGTCATATTAAAGGGGCTGACTTTGCTTGTTTAAATACACATTTTGCATTATTTTTTGCAGATTTGGCAGTAAAACAATCAGTAATAGATGAGGTTGTAAGACAAAACACAGTAGAGGACAATAATTACAACATACAAGAATCAGATGGTAAATTTTGCTTTTGTTTTATTTGTTAAACAAAATGAAGTTATCAGATATTTATTTCCTTTTGCGCTTTTCCATCACAAGTGTTTTTCTGAGCTACTTCTTGGGCATTTTAATTCGATGATATTGTTTTTTATGCGCCCGAAGGGTGGCATATTAAAATCACACCGTCCGTCTGTCTGTCCGTCCCACTTACTGATTCGTGTCCGGACTGTAACTCTGTCATGCATTGAAGGATTTTAAAATAACTTGGCACAAATGTCTAGCACATCAAGACGACGTGTCACGTGCAAGACCCACGTCCCTACCTCCAAGGTCAAGGTCACACTTGGAGTTTGAAGGTAATGGAATCCTGTATATATGCACATATTCGTATAGACTGTAACTTTGTCATGCATTGAAGGATTTTAAAATACCTTAGGTCAAATATCTAGCACATCAAGACAATGTGTCGCGTGCAAGACCCACGTCCCTACCTCAAAGGTCAAGGTCACACTTTGAGTTTGAAGGTAATGGAATCCTGTATATATGCACACATTCGTGTCCAGACTATAACTTTGTCATGCATTGATTTAAAAATAACTTGGCACAAATGTCTAGCACATAAAGCCAATGTGTCACATGGATTTTAAAATTACATACCACAATTATTGAGCACATGGAGAGGACAAAGACTGTGAGACACCTCTTTCGGGGGCATTCGTCACTTGTGAGGGACAGCTCTTGTTAAATACTCATTGTTTTGCAGATTTGGTTGTAAAACAGTCAGTTATAGATGAGGTTGTAACACAGAACACAGTACAAGACCATTACAATATACAAGAACCCGAAGGTAAGTTTGCCTTTTTGAGCTCGACTTTTCGAAAAATAGGGGAGCTATCCTACTCGCGTCGGCGTCTGCGTTGCTGTCACACCTTGGTTAAGTTTTTCGTACCACCCCACTTTATTTCAAAACCATTATATAACCAGGTATTGCTTTAAAACTTACCATACTTATTTATCATCATTATCTGCATTAACAGACAAGAGTGAATAACTCTGTCAAGGTTTTGACAGAATTATGCCCCTTTTTGTACATAGAAAATACATTGAATATGAGTAAAATCCACTTATTGACTTAACCCTTTAAGATATTGCTTTGAAACTTTGAATGCTAGTTTACATCATTCCCCCCATCTGTAGATAAGAGAAAGTAACTCTGTCAAGGATTTGTTTTAAAAATTAAGGCCCCTTATTGACTTAGAATCTTGGTTAAGTTTTTGTACCGGTCCCCGTTTTGATTAAACTGTTAGTGATATTACTTTGAAAGTTGGAATACTTGTTTACCATCATAATCTCCAAACACACACAGGAGAAGGTAATTCTGTCAAGGATTTTATTTGAATTATGGCCCTTTCGACTTAGAAACTCAGGTAAAATTGTCATTCTTGTCCACCTTTTGACTTAACCATTTGAGATATTATTTTGAAAATTGGAGTAGTTATGAACCATCATGACACCTATCTGTAAGCAAGACAATATAACTCTGAAAATGTTTCTTGATTTGTACTTAGAAATTTCTAGTTAAAGTATTGTGTGCCCAAAACTGTCAAAGTTTTGTTTTATTGGCAAGCACTAAAAAAGTCGAGCGCGCTGTCCTACTGACAGCACTTGTTGATTTGTTACACAAAATGAATTTATCAGATATTTATTTCCTTTTGCGCTTTTCAAACACAATTTGTTTTCTGTGCTACTCCTCATATACATGTATGTTATTGAAATATCGTTTGGTATTGTTATTAGATAAGTCAATTTTGCCTGCTGGATTTGTTTAAACTTTGTCAGTGTCACATTGATTTTTGACACTTCAGTGACTTAGTTTTTATGGTTAAGGCCTTCTCTCCTAAACTATTCCTGTTATTGCTATTAAAGTTATCACTCAAAATAAGCGTACACACACACGACACACACACACAATCATGTACACACACACATATACACTACCAACACACACTAGCATACAAAGCAAACACACGAGGACAAAACGAACAATTAAAGGAACACAGTGGGGCACCGCCTTGGAACGGTCAGTGGCAAAAACACCACTGGGGAGCTTAAACCGGTTTATGGTGCGCACCCAACCTCACTCTTACCCCCACCATGTTCCAAAGTCACAGGACAGTGTAAATAAAAGTAATCCCTGCTAGGTGAATCTCTAACACACAAAGGTGAAAATGTAGTAAAAGCTTTTATGCCGAAAACATTGAATCTAATCTAAAACAGAAAAATCTGTGTGAAAAAAACCTATCAGAAATGCTATATTCTGACAATCATTCTTCCGACCAGTCCACAAAATGCTTCTCAGATTGTCTATCAGCAGTCAGTGTAATGTCAGGTAATTTTGACGAAGATGGCTCTATACAGATTGCGCCAAATTGTGTTGTAACTCAAAAAGAGTTTGCGAAAATGACTAACTTCCAATTAGAAATGCTCCCAGTAAAAAAAAGGCAAAACAAAGAAAAAAAAGGAAACCGTGATTAAGAGAAAAAAAACATGTATGTCTTCAACTTTTCAGGTCCCTAAATTATGGAATGCAGAAGAGGAGAAAATGTTGATACACATTCGTCTCGCCAAAGGTTTAGCATTTAGTTCTTCCAAAAGCCATGAAGTGCTTTGGAATAATATCAGTAAGGAGCTGAACAGTAATGGAATTCAAGTTTCACGGGTTCAGGTTATCAACAAATTCAAGCATTCAAAAAGAAATTAAAGGAAGTCATAGACTCTAATAAAAAAACGGGAAATGACAGAGTTGATTGGAAATATTTTAATTATTTCCATGAGGCCTATGGACAATGATACAAAAATGACCCGAACGAACAGATTCTTGAACATTTTTCAAAAGTCTGTTCTGCCGAAGAAGGATTAAGGCTTTTTAGCTCTGCTTGACAAAGTCATAAGGACAGCTTAAAATTGAAAAATAAAGTTTACACGGAAATTGTTTTGCAGTCTTCAGTATTGCAGACTGTTATTTGTTTGTACACATTTTTTTTTTGTTTTGTTTTCATGATTATTTTTTCATGATTATTGCCATGATTGCAGGCATACATTACTTTAGAAGTCATTTCAAGCAAACTGCTTTGTTTCTAAAACTTTATTTTTGGCTGGTGATCTATTAGAACCGTCCGGCATCTATCGTTACAATTCGTACGTCCACTATTTCATTCAATTAACATCTTCTCTGAGTACTACTCCTCTGAAACCACCAGGGATGCTCCTTGCATGAAGCTCTATCAAAGTTGTTCAAAGAATTTCATTTCATGCAGACAACTTGGGTTGCTATGCCAAAAAATAGGAAAAACTTTACATACTGTTTCTCAGATTGCTTATCAGTACTCGGAGTACTGTCAGGTTTCTTATTAAGAGAAAGCAGTGATTAAGAAAAAAAACAAGCATTTAGTGAATTTGTAACTTTTGTATTTTAACACGAAAATGGTTTTAGCATCAGTCCAACTTCACAACTCAATTTTGCGACCATATGTATTAACACACATCTTTTGGCTTGAATCTTGAGCGGTCTGTTACAGGTTAGGTTGTACCAGGATGATGTTGAAATCCTCTTTATACCAGAATCTTAACTGGACTTCTTTTGGCCGGTTCAGGGAGTGTATATTATATCTTATACTGCTGTTGTTTGATAGCTCATCTCAGGGAGAGCACTGGACATTTTGGTTCTCTTGTTAGCTCACCTGGCTATGCCAGGTGGAACTTTTCTGATTGATGATTGTCCGTCGTCCGTCAACATTTCGATTCAAATGACATCTCCTCTGAAACCTCTAGGCCAATGTTGATAAAACTATGCAGGAATGTTCCTTGCATGAAGCTCTACCAAATTTTTTAAAGAATTCCATTCCATGCAGAACTCTGTTTCAAATGGAAAAAAATAGGAAAAACTTTAAAAATCTTCTTCTTTGAAACCACAAGGCCTAGATATTTGGCATGTAGCATTGTCTAGTAGACCTCTACCAAGATTGTTCAAATTATGACCCCCGGGTCAAAATTGACCCCGTGGGGGTAGTCACTTAGTTTTGCATAGGCTTATATAGGAAAAAACTTTAAAAATCTTCTTCTCTGAAACTACAAGGTCTAGAGCTTAGATATTTGCGATGTAGCATTTTCTAGTGGACCTCTACCAAGATTGTTCAAATTATGACCCCCGGGTCAAAATTGACCCCGCACCGGGGGTCACTTAGTTTTACATAGACCTAGAGCTTAGTTATTTTGCATTTACCATTGCCTACTACACCTCTTCAAAGTTTGTTCAAATTATGCCCCTGGAGTCAAAATTGACCTTGCCCGGGGGGGGGGGGGGGGGAGGATCACTTGTTTTACAAAGGTGTATATAGGAAAACCTATTTGCTATATAACATTATCTAGTGATCGTCCACCAGGCCCCGTGCTTATAAAAGTTTCTTGAGCACAATCTCATGCTCAGCACGGAATCATGCTCAAGTAATATGAAGTCAGTCCAAGTTATCTTTATTTACAAAGTCGGGTTTAATATAAATATATTGAAGCTCAAGAAGAGACCTTCTGATTATTGTTGTGGAACCCGACTTTGTAAAAGAATGTAACTTGATTTTACACCATATTACTTGAGCATGATTTTGTGCCCAGCATGAGATTGTGCTCAAGAAACTTTTATAAGCACAGGGCCAGGCAAGTGGACTTGTACCAAGGTGAGCGATATAGGGCCATCTTGGCCCTCTTGTTACACTTTCATTCACTTCTATGATTTCATTAATTTTTCATGTGAAAAATAGTCAAGCATACTGTCTGTTCATTGACAGCTGTAGTATATATTCTATTTTTAGAGTTGAAGTTGCAAGTCAGACTTATAATTGATAACAGTTGAAATAAAAAAGAACTATTTCACTTTGTTTTATTAATTTTTAACTGCAGTTTGATCCACTTGTTCTGTAACAATAGTTTCTTTCATTTTAGTCAATATTTCAAGTTGTATTTTCAATTTTCGTACTTCATTTTAAAGATCTTCTAACAGTTGAATAAGGATCATAATTATATGGAAACATTCTTAAATAACATAAATACTTTTTTATTTTGCGGATGAAAATGCATTTTGAAAGGAACATTTACATTGTAAATTCTGCCGTTTTGAACCACAGAAATTTTGAAAATTCCAAAGTTTGTCCTTATTTGAAAAAGCTCATAACCTAGCATAATCATGAGTGTGAAAAAAATACAATTGGTTTCTCATTTAAAATACATTTTTGGTCATATTAAAATGAGAAATAAACTCATTTCAGTAATTAAGATGGTAACAGAAGCAACGTTTTATTGCTCCGTATTATCAGTATGGTACATTGCTTTCATACTTAACCCGTGAAATGACAGAGAAATAGTTAGAAAACAGTGGATCAGACAGCATAAAACATTAAAAAAGTAGGGTCGTAATGAATGTCCGAACTGGCAAGACATTGTAAACCATTTTTGTGATTCGGACACATATAAAGTTCAAACACAATGTCCGAAATCATATCATCATGGAGAAATCTGAATGGCCATACTGAGACTTAAACTTGTGACCTCCAGATTGTCCAGTGAGTATGTTAACTATAGAAGCCAGAGACGGCATTTTGTCGTGTCAATAGGAGAGTGCACCACAACACAACAAATGGTTAATTTTGTCGTAATGTCCTGCTTTTGGGTTGGGGACTTGGAACTGCATCCAGCTTCCATACATAACCCCTGGCTAGTAAGATGTGTGCTAGTACCTTGTGCATACATTCCTCCATTTCTTGTCTTGATTAAAAAGTGGGGGCGATTAACAATTTCTAGAAAATCATCATTACTACATTTGATACTTGTAAACTACTTTAATGGGCTAAGCCTGCCCAGTAAAGATGTATTACGGTTACTGTACATCCATTATATGACTGAAATATCGTTGAAAGCAGTGTGAAAACCCATACAAACTGTTGAAAATCACATTGGAGGTTGGTTGTGGAAGTGTCCTCTACCGTGGATTGAACACAATCTGCGTAGATGACTGTTGGGCGCTCTACGAACAAAGTTAGGCAGGACCTTTGTTTTAATGGAGAATAGTTTTGGCTTTTACATATCATATATGTTGATACCTATAAAAATACAGAGCATCCTCCATGAGGTGTTCAACTCAGAACAACAGCTAGCTCCTTTTAACAGCCTCTTGTTTTATCACACTTCAAGTGGTGTTTTACCCCATTTTAACCTCTCAGCAACAGCCGACCCCTACATCGACCAAACATCGAAATTTGCAAAACCTGCGAAACATATGATTTGCTTTAATACGAAGCTTGTAAAGTATTCAATTTATTGGACTATATATCTATCATGATAAGACTGGCTTTCGCCTTAAAACATAATGCTCTAGATGTTACAAGATCGCAAATATGAATATTGATAATATGGCCTAAAGAGCTCGCTGTTGGTGTCGGTTTTCAGTGAGTTAGAAAAAGTTTGTACTCTTGTTAATAGTGTATCTCAAATTATTCATTTACTGCACTCGTCTCCGAATACTACTCTGTCGATTACTGCAAATGTTGTGATATAGATTTGGGTGGTTGTCTTGGTCTAGGAATATAAACTGGTCAATATCAGCGTCTTCCAAAACACACATATTACTAACAATTTGGATACTGGTGCTTCATTTTTAGATTTACATCTCTCTATTTATAACAATATTATACATACCAAAATTTATGACAAGAGGGATGATTTTAATTTTAATATTGTAAATTTCCCCCATTTGGATGGGGATGTACCTCATGCTACATCTTATGGGGTATACATTTCTCAGTTAATTCGGTTTGCCAGAGCGTGTAGTCATGTTGAGGATTTCAATGAACGTAATCAATATATTACAAATAAACTTCTTCAACAGGGCTACCGTTATTACAAATTACGTAAATATTTTGCTAAATTTTACTATCGTAATTCTGATTTGGTTTTGAAATTCAATAGTAATCTAAAGACTCTTCTGCGAGAAGGTATTTCGAAACCCGATTTTTATGGGGATGTGGTTTACAAACTTCGTAAGATTTTGGGTCATGGCAATTTTCCAACTGTATTTGCTAAAATTATAAAACGTTTTGTTAAAAGAGGTTACGACCCTACTGTTTTGAGACACACCGCATGTTTGGTGTTCAACCCGTTTACAGTTGGACGTTATGCTTCCCTCTTTGATTGTGTCTGACGGAAGAGGGGGAGGACTCTGTGATGGGCAGTTTTTAAATCCCACTGGGACGAAACTGTTTTGATTTCTGTCCTCTGGCCTGTTTCGTCGGGCCCTTAAGGGTGTTTCTCTTGGTGCTCTGCCTTCTGCAAATGCATTGAGTACATACGTTTTTTGGTTCTCAAGGTTTGCTTTTTATATATTTTTACACGAGCATTTTTGTGTTTTACATACCATGCCTTTTGTTTCCATTACGTGTGTTAGAGATTCACCTAGCAGGGATTACTTTTATTTACACTGTCCTGTGACTTTGGAACATGGTGGGGGTAAGAGTGAGGTTGGGTGCGCACCATAAACCGGTTTAAGCTCCCCAGTGGTGTTTTTGCCACTGACCGTTCCAAGGCGGTGCCCCACTGTGTTCTGTTAATTGTTCGTTTTGTCCTCGTGTGTTTGCTTTGTATGCTTGTGTGTGTTGGTAGTGTATGTTTGTGTGTGTACATGATTGTGTGTGTGTGTGTGTGTTGTGTGTGTGTGTCTGTGTGTGTGTGTGTGTGTGTGTGTGTGTGTGTTGGTGGTGTGCACTTCTGGGTGCTGTGGGGCTCGTTTTGGGGAGGCTGCGTTTTTGGTACGTGGCATTCCCTGTTTAATATTATTTTTGTTTTTGTGTTAATATGCAAGCAGACATTATTGTTTGCACAATGTCTTCAGGTTGGTGCGATGGTATTTCTCTTATTCGCCGGAAACGTCCTTTCATCTGACCAATACACCTTTCAATGCTTTGTCTACATGAAGAGAGTGTTCTGTTAAATCTGCGCTGGTTAAAATTTAGACGACCATTGTCCTTATAAGGAGTAATAAGCCTTTCTGATAAAGGGTAGGCACTGTCTGCGACGACATACATGTTTGGTGCTATACTGTTTCCAGTGTCGATCATTGCATACAATGAAGAATTTCTAAGAAGCTTGTCATCACACACTACCTCAAATGTATAGAAAAATTGGATTAATCCTCGGCTTAAAAACAAACGTTTCGTGTAACACCTAAACAGTAGAAAACACCATTGTTTGCATAAGAAGACACCGTATGCCACCTCTAGCATTGTTTCAGCCACAAGTGGGCACCAGGTAAGAACCATCGGCCTTCTGCAAGCTAGCTGAATTGCTTCCTCACAAGAAAGATTTCAGACTGTGTAAACATTGGTTTTCTCTTATTTGAATAAGTCATTACCAAACAAACGGATGAATGATTACTTTATATATATGTGCACAAGTGAGTGAGTGAATGGACAATTCAATGAATAAATGAGTGATTCAATAATCGAATGAATAAAACACTGAATCATTCATTCATGAGTGAGTGTATGGATGAATGATAAATTTATGAGTAATGAGTGAGTAAGTGAATGAATAAAGAAATGAATGAGTGAGTTAATAAATGAATGAAAGAATGGGATTTAAAGTGAAAACCTAACCTATAACTGCATCGAGGGAAACCCTTTTCTGTTTATATAATCACCGTCTCCGGCAATCTTAAATGAAAGTCTGATGTGGGTACCATCTAATAAACCAATAATTCCTGGAAGTCCACTCTGTTGCTGAAATGAGGTGGCGATGCGTTGTTGTTCGTTGAAATCTGGCCATTTAATAATCTGTAAAATAATTTTCAGTACACACGTAATTTTTGAAAATGTATGCATAATAATTACTTGATTGTATGATGCTATTTATATCACGGCAGTAAGACATAATATATTAACGATTTTTGCCGTGAAGGGGAACAATTGTGCACAGAAGTTTTACACCTAGCAGTGGGTTCAAATCTTATCAGGGGTGGTACTCACATGTGTAAATGCAATGTAAATCTATATTTACGAACGGAAGATACATAAATCCGAGAATAACTCCCAAGTATTAGACTAATAACATAACGGCTATGGGTTCAACTACCGTCAGAGTGGGGGACAGCGTGTGGGGCGGAATTTGCTGCAGTCCTCCCACTCTCCAACCAAGGGAGCAGTCATCGACATGTTGAGTATTATAAATGAAGTCATAATTACAGCAATAAAGAGCAGTCATCGACATGTTGAGTATTATAAATGAAGTCATAATTACAGCAATAAACTTGCCAACAAATGCCTTTCTCACTCGGCGAACAACTCCGTGGACTGTTGATTTCCCAACGCCAAAATAATGTCCAACTTCACGCATGGACTCCTGATTACACATACAGCATATATATATCAGGACCTGCTTCTCCGGTTCAAGTTGTTCTGTCCCTCCATATTCTTTCATCAAATCTGGTTTTAAGGACCGTGTAATCCTTTAAAAACAGCTTTAGTTATTCGATAATGTGTCATGAAATCCTCTACTATGAAATTTGGAAAAAACATTTTCACAATATCCAGCTATTTTGGCAATGTCAGCTCGTTTGCATTCTTTCATCGCTTTCATTACCATAAAACGATTATTACTTCCGCACATGATAACGAATTCTTCCTCCGAATCGTCCATAAAAAGTTCAAATAAATTGTAAACAAGCGGGTAAAACACGGTGGCTTCCATTTTGAATTTCTACTCCAGAGTAGAAATGTGCGTTGACGAGAACCAAGTGTCTGCGCTTGCGCAGTCGATTCACGTGTCTCCTTACCCTACCCACCGCGGGTTCGTCATGAACTCAGCCTTAAATAGCGCATCATGCGATGAGATAGAGTCTGACGCAGATTTTTTATTGCATGTTCGAAGTCGAGCTAAACGATTTTATCTAGGGGGCTTCAAGCCTACGATTACTGAAGCAAACATTGCTTCATACGTAACAAAAAAGGGCCCCAAAGTATCCAAAGTCACGATTTTTCGAAATCGAAAGTATAGTCAAGTTGTTATAAGATTAAACATTACGGAAAATGCTGACCTGTTATTAGACCCATACTTCTGGCCCCGTGTTGTTACATGCAGGCCATGGTTGTCGCATAATCAACTAGAAAGGGGGTATAATACAATGATCACACTCGTGACAGTTCACATGGTCGAAGGGACAGCTTTTATTACTCGGAATACAATTTTGAGTCAAGTAATGGCTATAGTGTACTTGATTGTGATGTCGATTAACAGTATGAATAATGAATTTCTGTTCATGGAATGCTACTGGCATAATGTCTAGCTCTTCATGTTTATGTGAAATATTGCATAAAGAGTCAATAGACTTTGGTGGCATTTCCGAAAATTTCCGAAAGAAAGTGGCCTACATTTTTTAAATAGTATAGATTGCCAGTACGAGTTTTATGCGAGCTCTGATCATGATCTCTCAATCATGTCCCGGTGAAAAGTAGGTAAAGGCGGAGTGTGTCTGCTTTGGAATAAAAAAAGTACAATGAGAGCATATCAAGATTACCGTTAGATAATGAAGATCGTCTCATAGGCATAGAGGATATGTTAGGGCAAAATAATATATTGTTTGTGTTTCAGGTATATTTACCATGTTCAAATCATAATATTAACCTATACAGGGAATATATTGATAAAATCGAAAATATATTGTCCATGTATAGCCAGAGAGGAACTGTTATTGTGATGGGTGACAATAATACAGAGATCTCATCATCACCTAGTCGCTCACGGTATTTAGGCTCTTTACTGAACCGCTTTAATTACGTTTCTGTTAACACTTTAGATATGTGTCAGGGGACAAAATATACGAATGTTAATTATAACGGTGGCTCAGAATCTTTGATTAATCATATCCCTATATCAATAGAGAAGGTAGATCTTGTTAGTAGATGCGAAATACTTGATGACCATGCATTAAATGTTTCCAGTCATAGAGCTATAGTGTGTAGCCTGAATATGCAATACTGTAGCTTTCCCCCGCAGTCCTATCCAGTGCATGTAGTGAACTAGAAAAAGGTTTCCGTGTGCCAAAAAGAAAAATACAAAGACCATTTAAATAATGATCCGTCTCTAAGCACCTTGTTAGATTATGAAATTAAGTCAAAAACTGACATTAATTTCTACTATAAGCAAATCGCAGAATGTATTTCTGAAGCAAATAATGTTTGTTTTCCTAAACCTAAATTTAAACACTTTTTGAAGCCTTACTGGGATTCGGACTTAAAGGAAGCCAATTAAAAATGTAAAGTCAGTAGATGGTCATGGATTCATTCAGGAGCACTAAGATTTGGTCAAGAGTTCTCCGATTATAAAAAGGCCAAAAAGGCCTTCAAATATCTACATCGTAGAAAAATTAGTCAATACATAGCGAAATCACATGCAGAAATAGATAAATATGCGGAGGTTGACAGTACATATTTTTGGAAATTAATAAATGACAAAAGAAACAATTTTAATACAGCTAGTGGAAGTGAACTCATTTTCGAAAATGTTACATACAGGGAACCAAGAGAGATAAACACGCAATGGAGCAATTACTTTGAAACTTTGTACAAGCCGTCAGAATCTAATAATTTTTCACAAACTTATCATATCTCTGTTATGTCTGAACTAGACGTAATAAAGAATACGGCAATTAACAATGATATTGATCAATCTACGATAATTCATATTAGTCAGCATGGGGTTGTAGCTGCATGTACTAAAAGCAAATTAATTAAAGCTTGTGGACATAATATGTGCTATTACGAAAATCTAAAATACGGTGGAGATATTATCCATAAAATTTGGACTGTTCTTTTTAACGGCATGTTGCGATTGTCGTACACGCCAAATGATATGAAACAAGGAGCCATCATTGTATTGCACAAAGGGGGCAATAAACCAAAAAATAGTCCCAATAATTATAGAGCTATTACGCTTTCCTCAGTCATTCTTAAATTGTATGAATCTGTTCTCTTGTCACGTATTGAACAAGATGATAAATACAATCTAATTAACGACGTAATCCACGACGATGTGGATTTCGGAAAGATACAGGATGTTTGATGACCTCTTTTATGTTTCGCGAATGTGTGAGATTTTCTCATGAAAACAACCATTCACTTTTTACTTGTTTCTTAGATGTAAAGCAGGCCTTTGACCGCGTGTCTCATGGCATTCTAATGGTCAAACTATTCACATTTGGTCTAAATCTTGAAATATATAAGGCCATTTAAAACTTATATCAGGGCATGGCTAGTTGTGTACGCAGTAATGGTTATTTTCCCGTTGGTTCCCAGTACTCCAGGGTACCAGACAGGGTGGGGTCTGAGTGCGTTCCTCTATCTGGTCTTCATCAATGACCTCTTGAATCTGATACAGGACAGTCCATATGGTATGACAATGTATAACATAAACTGTTCATGTCCAACATCAGCAGACGACATGGTACTGTTGTTTTTTTCCCAACGTGGCTTAACACAGTTAATGGAATTATGTTATCAATATAGCATCGACAATAGATATTTGTATAATGCTACTAAATCTGCAGCAATAGTGACAAACACGAAACATCTATGCAACAGAAACTGGATATTAGGATCTGACAAAGTGATTCAAGAATCTCAGTATGTACATCTAGGTGTTTTATTTGATAATTGTCTTGATGTAAGTAAAATTGTCACTGTAAGTTGTAAAAAAATTAAAAGTACATGTATGAGCATTTTGCACTGTGGAATTATGAAAGAGGAATACATCCTATGTCAGCAAAACGTGTTTATAATAGTGTTGTACTTCCAAAGGCTTTATATGGAAGTGAGCTTTGGTCTTGTCTTACAAATCTTTTTTTTATATAAACTAGAAGTAGCTCACAGATTTTGTATTAAGTTTATGCAAGGACTTCCGAGAACTACAAACAATGATGTATCTAAACATTTACTTGGGTTTCTACCAATAGAGGCTGAAATAAACAAACGAAAACTAACCTTTTTCAGTTAACTATGTCTATTAAATCCAAGGTCAGTTATAAAAAATGTTTTTGTTAATCGACTAATGGCGTATTTAAACAACCCTAGTATAATCACGGGGTTTATACCTGATTTATATCGTCTTTGCATAATTTACTCTCTGCTGTAAACAATTTTATTGATACTGGCACTTTTCCGTCGAAGTTTACATGGAAACGTATGATACAAAATAATGTACAGATTGTTTTTCAAAATGAAATTTATATGTATACTGAGTCTTCCAATAATTTGCAAGACCTTTCATTGATTCATGACATATCTCGTCATAACATCTGTCTACAGTGGTATCAATCCGCTTCTGACCGAACTTTGTTGAAGTTCATGCAGGGTTCCGTAAAAATTATCGGAGCACTTTTCTCGAAGCAATACAATGTCGTCTGCAGAAAATGTAGTACACTAACAGATAAACTAGCTAAACATCTTTTGTTATTTTGTTCTTCGAACAACGCAAATAGGGAGGAACTGTGGTTAAAACTAATCAGTGAGTTTGGTTTTACGACATACAATCAGTTAAATAAATGCAGATGCAACCAGATAAACACTTATTTCACTTGTTGTCCGGAATGTCTGGCACTCTATCCACAGATGAATCCTTGAAATGTATAAAAAATAGTCAGTAAAGCATTCTTTTATATGTATGGTAAATGGAATGGCTAGTTTCTTTAACTTAATGTTAGGGAAATGCTTGTGACAATCCACAGTTAAATAATCAATGTAATTGTTGAAAACGGAATAATTATTATGGGATTTTTTCGGTCATTTCCTAACTTGTATTTCGTTTCGTTAAGTTACATGGTTACTGGCGACATTCAAAAGTCCATTCCTTGTTCTGAAACTGAGCAAACGCTTGAATACATTTTTTGTTCAACATTTCTTTTGCTTTTTTCTCTTTACGTTTTATAAGTGATACATTGTATTTACATTTTATATCTATATTATAATGAGTTTATATATTATACAATTTGACTAAATGCGTTCTGGAATTAATTTATCACATACGACCACAAATCACAATTATAAATCTTAATCTATATAAAGTTAATACTACTATAATATGTATCGAACATCTAAATGTGTGTATATATGTAATGTAGATGCATGTATCTGATAATGATGTGTTAATATATATGTTTGTATATATGTTTTGTATAAATGTTTGTTTATGTGATGTGCTCTCCATATGAGGAGGTAATACAAGATATCTATTTTTTTTCTATGTAAACAAAGTCCAGTGAAAGTGATGTAAACTTACAAGTGTACTGAATGTGTATGTTACAATGCTGAAAAATTTGATGTACTCTTTTATTTTCAGTAAATTACAAGTGAATTGTTTGACAATGTAGCAGACATGGAGGGATTCTGTTTGCAGCTAGTTTCCAAACACCAAACAAATGTTGTGTTTTTCAAGGTACCTAATCATTTTATAAAAATCTTTTTATGACCTTAAAGTGAGAATGTTACTCACAACAAATAAAAGGACTGATTTTTAGCTGTAATGGTTCAGCAGAGCTTATGCCATGGTTGTAAGTCTTTTGTCCATACGTCTGTCCATAAACTTTTCCTTGATAACACTGTACAAGTCACAATTTTCAAATTTGACTGTCATGAAACTTGCTCAGACGGTTGCCTGCAACCTGTAGATGATCGCTACTTTTTTAGGGGTCAGTGGGTCAAAATTTAAGGTCACAGTGACCTCTGTTAGCTTTTCCTTGGTAGCACTTTGGATGTAACAATTTTCATTCAACTTTCATCAGACTTGCTCAGAATATTGCCTGCACCATGTAGATGATCCCTATTGATTTTTGGGGGAGTTGGTCAAAGGTCAATGTCACGGTGACCTGAACTTTGCAAATCATTTCTGCTCAATATTATAGTGTCTAAAACAAGCAGCCAATCAGAAGATTCCCAGTGCGTTGTTTTCACTGCTGCTGCCGTTTCGCCAATCACCGAGGTGTGTTTTTGTCGGGAGACATTCAACGATGTTTACGTTGTTGTTTATATTAAAATGTAAGCGTCGATGTTATTGCTGATCTGTTTGTTTCAATATACTATCTACAGTACAATTAAAGTTCACATTGACAATGTTATGTTATATACCTATTGTAGCTACATTAATAATTTCTCTGTATATTTCCCGGCCCTGGATATTTTAATTTTGATCTATGTCCCGTTCAAGTTTTCGTTTACTGTAGTCAGAGATTATGTCCCTGCAACATAGTATTTCTTTTACAATAATCTTTGTATGATTCTATCTGGAGTGATTACAACACAACCCAGTGATTAATTCGTTGCGGCGTTTTACCTGGTCTCGACATAAACAAGAATGCTAAATAAAATGATATAGAATGCACTTTACAGCCCCTTAACATGGGGCCTACGGTCTGTTCAGTTAAGGGATATCACCTACATATCCTTATCTTATGATCAGACCATGAGATGATATGGTAACATGTCAGGTTTTAAGTTAACAGCGCATTTCATAACAAATTTATCCCAGTAGGCTGTACAGACATGAAATAAAATTTGTATTTGTAAATCAACATAACCTCTGTAGGTCCGACAGCTTTTGTGTAGACTAACTAATTCATTCGGCTCATCGGTTTGATCTGGGTATTTTTAACTGATATTTAATAGTTGTCAAACCTCGGATAAAGCGCCCATCGTATAAATTACTTTTTTACGAGCAATTTCCATCAATTATTCGGTACACATTTACAGCTCGGCAGAGTTTGGAAATGGTTTTATTCTTGGCGTCGCATATCCAGGTATTGATAAACTATTTATCATTCATATTCGGGAAATGTGATTCTTCTGCTTTCCCACGGACCTATGGATTGGCAACTCCTAAAATTCGCTAAAACGATACCGTGTATGAAGTAACCCATAATGCATGGCGCGTACTCAGTGACAGCTCTGAAAATGCGCACTTCTTGTTAGACATTACTTAAATAAAGAAGGGGGAATAGGATATTTGATTTGCACAATCGTCTGGTATCTTTTTTTGTAGATACTTGTAAATTCAAATCTATTACATGTATCTGATAATAGTTGTATAAGGCGTCAATTGTCACAACAAGTGTTAAATTCTATCGGAATAGCATTTCGTTTTCGTTTGTTAATGACAAATTCCCGTAAAATCACACATTTCAAACAAATAAAGTCGATAAAAGTTTCGTATTACGAAAATTGAAACTGATTTGAATACTACAAAAATCACAAAAAGAAAGAAAAGTACAAACCATTGAGCAAAACTATTGCGAAAAACACGATTAAGTCTGATATCTTTTAAGCAAATCTCCTGGATCCATTTCAACATGGCCGCCAACAGTCGGCCGCGATTCAGATGTTCGGATACCACGGATATATTCCTTGGATGCAAAATCTCGCCAAATTCTCGTAGCTCATGACAAAAATGTTGAATGGAGTAGGAAAATACGAGGCTTGCCAATCCATGTGTTTATAGGGCAGAGGCTTTCCTCGCTGGTCTCTAGATGCATCTTTAATATTCAAATGTACAAAATCAAAAAAATAAAAATGAAAGAGGACGACTGCTTACCATTAGCTTATAATCAGAGAATGACATTTATGCTACCTCTATGTTGCAAAAAGCTTTTTCTTTCCTTTTCAATAAAAGAAAATTTGCATATATGAGTCTACGGTATAGACGGAGTTTTCACCTTTCATCGAATGAAGAAATTAATGCAATGTTATAATCTGATGGGTAACTGGCTAGTACATGTAGTATGGCGTAAAGGCATAGCCGAGAATATAATGTTATATTCACCACAGCGGTCAGTGTTGATGGAAATACAGATTTAATTGTACATAGCCACTTGACTACTTTGTCAACCACTTAGTCATCGAATCTTTACTTAACTCCCCTTAAAGTGTATATTATCCACTGCTAACAGATGTAAGTATGGACAACCAAATCTACAGTTTTACTTTAATGTGCGCTATAGTTATTCAGAGAGAGCTGCAATTAAATTACGGACCTCTTAAATTACAGTCAACTCTTTGATTCAGAGACTTCTCTCGAAAGCTAAAGGCATTCTATATACCCAGTAACTTTGCTTCGTCGATTGTTAACTTTCTCGGAAATAGGAAGCAGATAGTGGTAATAAATGGAAATAAATCGAACAGGATAAATATTAAATCTGGTGTACCCCAGGGTAATATTTTGGGATCGCTGCTCTTTGTATTGTATATTATTACATTAACGAATAATGAATACCATAGGCAGTGCAATTAAAGTATTGTAGACTTTTCAGTGATGGTACAAAACTCTACAGATTTATAAAAACCGAAAGATACAGCAATATTACAATTTATGAAGTTGAAACATTCTGTATTATGGAGGAATTTAGACTGACATTTTTTATTCAACGCACAGAAATGCAAAACAATGTGTTTTGGTCAAAAGGAAATGAAACTTCACACGATTGATTGGTACCAAGCCTTTTTGTGCATATTGTCAGCTATTGCCGTAGGATCAATATGTAAAGAGTAATGGTCCTTCTTTTATTCTCCAAAATTCTTACTACAGACTGTCCCACTCAATCGGTAGACCTCAATACAATTTCGAATATGCGCGGTCATCAATAAAAACCATAAGCATTAAAATAAATATCTCTACTAAGACACCTTTTTCAGTTGCTTGATTTACTACATAATTATTTTATCAAAAATCTAAATTTGTGTTAATTTTATCATATGCCATAATGTTATTGACATGATGTCACTGAAACCAAGATGGCCGCGCCCATAACGAGGGTTGGACTCAGATTAAGTGACATCCGTTTTTACATGACAATTAAAACAAAAATAATATCAAACAGGGAATGCCACGTGCCAAAAACGCAGCCTCCCCAAAACGAACCCCACAATATAAAAGCCTTCATCAACAAAACTGCAACGTGTTTATATGATATTACGGTAAGGATGTCATAAAATATCGACTGTCAGTGCCGGGCTTTTTTTTTCTGGGTGCTCAAACCAGCGTGTTGGTTACGGAGGAAGAGAAACGGCTGAACATTGCAGTATTTAACAATTTTATGCACTAATGCAATTTAAACCATTTTGTTGTTATATATCGACAATGAAATACCGTGTTATGTTGACACAGGAACTTTATGGTTAATAAAACATGTAAAAGTTACTTCTCTGTTTACAAACAAGCGTCTTTTACTTAGAAGCAATTTAAAACAAATATTCATCAAACAATTATTTAAATATGGGTGAACATTTTCTGATCGATTTTCACCAGCAATTTCTATCGCCCCCACGTCTTAGAATGAAAGGATCTTGATCTCTGATCCCCCACCCCTCCCCCCACTTGGCCAATGCATATATACCGTCTACTTTGGTCTAGTGGTTTAGGCATCCGCTTTGGGAGTTGAGTGAGGGTCAAAGAATCTCAGGAGTGGTCAGATCTGATATTGGCGTTTGCTGAACCAACAGCTAGTTAAATAATGGTTACCGTATGCCTACTTGACTAGTGCTTGGTGTTAATTAAATCAACGTACACGGTCGTAAATCTACTTCAAGTGATGTATGTATAAATGGGTACAGTATTCAAAGCAATATTTCAAGTAAAAGCTTATCTTGAAAAGAATCAAGTCAAAACACCGGTATATCAAATGAGATATGTACAATTAAACTAAATAAGTGCACTGTCGACGCTGTGGACTCTAACAGAAATTTTTCAGAGCTATCTGATATAATTCACGGGAAAGGATTCAAGGTAAAATCTTTAAACATTCACCATATCTTACCAAAACTTGAAGAATTAAAATTACTACTGGCTGATAATGCTGTAACAATTTTTGCAATATGCGAAACATTTCTCACAAACATCATCAGTAATTCTGAATTATCAATTAAAGGTTATAAAACTGAAGGAAAGACAGGATCGGTAAAGCGGGAGGTGGCCTACTGATATACTTAAATGAAAAACTACCATACTCTAGACTATACAATTTAGAAACTACTGATATAGAATCTGTATACATAGAAATATCGTATACACGTTGCAAACCATTTGTGATTGTTTTTGTTTACAGACCTCCCTCTGTAAAAAAGGACTGGATTGAAAAAATTTGAAACAAACTTAAACACAATTGCAGATAAATACAAGGAGTATTATCTTATTGGTGACTTTAATTTTGGCTATGACCCGACATGCGGTTTTAAGAATTCAAATTGGGTAAAGTTCCAAACTAAATTTTGTCTGACTCAAATGATTAAAAACCCTACGCGTGTAACTAAGTCATCATCATCCAGAATAGATCATTTATAGTGTTCAATGAATGAAAATATTGTTGATGTGAAGGTTCTTCCACTAAGCATAAGTGATCATTTCCCTATTTATTTTAGTAGAAAGATTCGTAACCTTTATAAAACGGACACCAATACTCATAAATCAATAAAATACAGGTCGTATACAAACTTTTACTGTGATAGTTTCAATAATGACATTTTGCGTTCTGATCTGCATAAAATAGAGACTATACGAGATCCAAATATCTCGATGGACATGTTTTATAAAATCTTTATATCTATCTTAAATGTCCATGCCCCCAATAAACAGAAGCGAGTTAAACGAGACTGTCAATTATAGAAAAAATATAGAAAAGGCAAAGATAAACTATTACAATAACGCCATAAATAATAAAACAGAGTCAAAACATATATGCAAACATATTAAAAATCTTACTAATTCAGATAAAGGGTACATAACAATCCCTTGTAAACTTATTGTTGAAGATGAAGAAATAACTGACAATCAGAAAATACTTAACACCTTCAATGAGCATTTCATTAATATAGCCAACTTCCTTAGCAAAACAACATTTTCTGAAAATTCGTTCAAAGAGCTCGAAAGAAAAATTGACTTGCATTTAGGAACTAAAAATTTTGATTTGAAATACATTTCACCTCTTGAAGTTAAAACTATAATAGATAAATTAGATATTTCTTGACTTAGGAATATTTCCAAACACATTAAAGTATGCCACAGTCATACCCATATATAAATCTGGACCAAAAGAGGATCCAAACAATTATAGACCCATTTCAATTCTTAATACAATATCAAAGATATTTGAAAGACATGTTGCAAACCAACTAAACGATTTTCTTGACATTATGCTGGTTTAAATCATATCTGCGGAACAGACGACAAGCCGTCAAAATCGGTGATAAATATTCTGTATGCAACTCAGTCTGGTTTCCGCAGGAAACATTCATGTCAAACTTCTTTGACGTCCATGGTTGAACAATGGCTGAAATCTTTAGATAATGGAAAACTTGTAGGCAGTATATTTCTTGATTTTAGAAAGGCTTTTGATTGGGTCGATCACGAAATACTTCTGCATAAATTGAAGCTTTACCACTTTTCTGACAAATCATTATGCTGGTTTAAATCATATCTGCGGAACAGACGACAAGCCGTCAAAATCGGTGATAAAAAATCTCATAATTCAATTGTAATAACCGGAGTTCCCAAGGGTTCGATTTTAGGACCTTTGCCTTTTCTCATTTACGTTAATGATCTTCCATTACATGTTTTGAACTCTGAAGCTGATATGTATGCCGATGACTCGACAATTTACTACTGTTCAGAAAACATTCAAGATATTGAATCAAACTTACAAAAAGACCTAAAAAGTATTGAAAAATGGTGTTCCTTGAATAATATGGCTTTAAATCCAAATAAAACAACATCTTTGCTTCTTTGTTAGTTTAAACATAATTTATTGCCAATAATATACATAGCAAATAGTTTGGGCCACAAGTGCTTGCCACATTATAAAACGGCCCTCCCCAATATATAATAATTACAAAGAAGCATTGTGGCTACATATATAAACATTTACAATGTATCATTATAACGTTACTGAATGAAAATAAAAAAACGTTGTATCACATAATTATGCTTCTTTGTTGTAAACAAAAAATTAAAAGTACTAGACCCTTGTCACTGTATGTAAATAACATCTGGCTTAAAACGGTTACTGACCAAAAGGTTTTGGGTTTACACATAGATCAGTGATTAGAATGGAACTTTATGGTCAACTTGCAACCAGTCAAGCAAATATAAACTTGCTAAACTCTAGAAAAGAGCCGCACAACTAATACTATGCGTACCATACAAAACACCTTCATATCATATGTTTAAACAATACTCTTGGTAGCCAATCCGGGTGAGATTTACATATCACATTGCTATTCAAGTTTACAAGGCCATTAATAGGCTAGTTCCTGAATATTACTGCAAACTTATAACGGTTTCTGAAAATAAAAGATATCCCTTGCGATCACATGATCAAAAACAGTTAACCTGTAGGAAACCGCAAACTCAATATCTTATGAAAACATTTGGTTACTTAGGAATGGCTGTATGGAATGCATTACCACTGCAAATAAAAGAGCAAAAAACACTTAAGCAATTCAAACTTGCCCTGCATACCTTACTTTTGTCAAAGTTATAAGATGATATCCCATCGTTGACAGTGCATGAGTCATTACTATAAATGAATAAAAAAATATATACTACTCAGTAAATGATTGTATAATATAATAAGTTCTGCTCAATATTTTTAGTGTGTATGTGAGTTTGTGTGTGTGTGTGTGCGTGTGTGTTGGTGCGTGCGTGCGTGCGTGCGTGTGTTGTGTCAGTTTTTCTTAGTTGATGTATGATTATAGTTTTCTCAATTGTATATTATCATTGTTAATAGAAGGCCTCATGGTAGATAAGAAATATGTTGCTTTATGTACATATGCTTAATGAGCTAGCTTCTTTAAATAAAGAGATTATTATTATTTTATTATTATTATTATTATTATTATAAAGTATAGAATTCTGGAGGTAAATGTGATCAAAGAAGATTTTTCATAAGTCAGAAATGGTTGGATCTTTAAGTAGGGATGACGCTATAATAAACACACTTTACCTTGTAGCCTATGTACATGTAAGAAAACGTGTACTGAAATTTGTTTATGAAACGATGGAGGGAAGCAAATAATAGACGGATTGCATGGCGACGTGTACATGTTATCCCTCTCTCCCCGACCGGCCAGACAGGTACGTTTTGGGATGAGTGTTCCTTTCAATGGAAAAAAGAATAATCAACTTCATACTTAAAGGGCAAACACAGAAAGCAGTGCTAAATGTCGTTCTTAAAACTTTATATAATTTTATGATATTTCATTTAAGAAATGATATTCGATTTATAGTAAACTTTGTTTGTAAGACTGTGGATATAGCGAAAATCCGGACATAAAGATTGTATTTTATTCACTGCCCCATATTCTTTCTTTATTTTACTTTTTTATTCAAATTTTATATGGATATAACAAACTCCGGATAATTATAAGGAACAACTTTAAATGGTCCCAATGAGCTCGTTATAAACAAAGTTACATGTATGTCCTTTACTTTTTTATTGATTTAGTGTCCAGTGCCAGTGATATTAGGCAAATGTACCATACTTGATATTTACTGAAACAGTCTTTATTTAGAATTTTAAGTGATAGTCTTATTGCATATTGCTTTAAGTTCCATTAACTGTGTGTGTCGTCCGCAGCTTTTATACCCCTATTTCATAAACAGTCACCCTGTACATTTTGGACTTTATTATATGTTGATTATTAAACAAGACTTATTTACCAATAAATAGTGTGCACTGATGAATAAGATCACAAGTGAAATAATTTGATCATATTCTGCACTTGGATCAGAAAGGCAGAAATAAATGTATCTCGTATTGTCAAAGACTTTAGGATTTTCAAAAAAATGCTGCAGTTCTGATAGCTGTCATTTTCATTCAAAGAATAGTAGAAAAAGTGGTCTGTACAGTATATAAATTACAGGAAATATCAGAACAGAGTATTGACATGATGGAAAGTCACCTATCTTTATTACATTTTCTTTTTACTTTTGGAAGGGAATATAATTATATAGTACCGCCGGTATACAAATATGTGGCTTTGTCCTACACATTTTTCTATTTGAGCACTGATCTCACAAAAAGAGATCATATTGGACCTGACTTTTAATACATCTGAATGTACATTCAACATTTACATGTTTCTCTTTTAAGGGAAATACAAATGAGTCACTGACTGTACTCTATACTTTTTTATCATGGCAGTTAGCATGGCTGTTATTCTTATTTTTATTACACACTGTTTATCTCAAACAAGAAACCTGGTTGCTGTATAGTGCTTTCAAAGTTAAATGAGAACTGTAACATTTGTAAATAACGATCTGTTTTAGGACAGAACGGTTGTCAAGTCATTTTTATTCATAATTCATTGGAACAATAACCATGTCCTCTTGTTTTAAGAAATGAGACTGGTCCTCCATTAATCCACAGCCTATAAACGTTGTTTTATTGCCTCAGGCAGTAATGAAACCTTTGATTTAATTTCACATTATCAGCATATTATGTAAGATTACATAACAAGGATATGTCACAGGGACCATAACATACATTATAGTCCAATTTTTAGCACTGAACCATGCATTTACTAATATCTTATTGTAATTAGTTTAGTTTATACTTACTTTAATTCAATGGTAAAACCCAAAGAAGACATAAATCTCAATTTAAGGCTGAAGAACTAGGTCAGCAGGACCCTTTTTTAGTTTTATATTTGCAATATTTTGCAAGGGTGACCAATTAAACTATTTCCTTGATCAAAATGGCATATGGCTTAGAGTTACTTAATAATATTTGACATTTAGCAAAAATTACAAGTTTGAATAAATGACTTTTTCTTAATAACTGAAATAAATTGCATTAAACAAATCCTAATACACTACATAGAAAATCTACTGTAAATGCTGTACATATTGATATCCAAATCAACATATTTGTTCAACAATTACCATTTTTTAATTCTTAGCAATTTGCAAAATTCACTGCATACTTTAGTCACGAACTTTATAATAAAATTATATCACTTAAAGTCCCAGGATCACAATTACAAGCAGCTCTTATTACAGAAAGAAAGTTGTCTTACTAGTGGAAATTCTCTTTATTTGTACCAAAATCATTCCTAACTTTGCTTTTTAAATGCTCATGTTTGAAAGATAGCGCAAGATTTTATTCAATGAAATTGCCAAAAAAAAAAAAAAAAAAAAGAAAGGCTTTCTGTCAACTCTTTTTCATGAAGAAATGACTTGAATACAATGGGCAACATTGTTTAAGAGTGAATATAACACGGCTCTGTCATTATCCTATCAGTAAATTATTTGTTTTTAATCAGTAAAATCAATGTGATCCTGGGACTTTAATGCAATAGATCTGAACTTTTTCCTCTGATAATTTAAATAATTCTAAAAACTTTAAGCTTGTAGTTTGCTCTGTTACTAATTAGGTACCAACTAAAAAGACACTCCTTGATTTCTTCAAAACACTGTATAAATGTTACCTTTCCTGAATCAGTCTTTCAATTTTGATTGACAGGCCTAATGTTAAAGATAAATGAAATGGAATGTGAGATATGTGGTTTATTATTAGCTACTGAATGGTTGCTGTCAGAATAGATCAGTGTTGATATTATCTGATGATGCATATAATGATAAAAAGAGTTCAGATCTTATAATTCGCAAAACAAAACAAATCATTAAAGGAAGATCAATATTTTAACCTGTGCATTTAAATACAGACTATCTAACATATTTGACCCAAACCATACTAAGTATATTGAATAAAAGTCTTAGTAAAGAAGATTCTGCCTAATGAACCAGTCCATATCTTGATCAGACTGCACATCCTTGCGAACTGTTTATTATCACCACTTTTTGCTATACAGTCAGTACAATCCCTTTGTTTAACTATAATTTTCAAGAATGGACAAATCTATGTTTGAAGATTAAGCAGGTGAGAGGTTAAATTTATGCTTTTTGTCTCTCAAATTGAGCAATGTGTTAAGTTATGTACCGGTAAATAAATCACTCAAACTGATGTTACACATGCTACAGCCTGAATTTCTCTGCTACAAACAGTGATGTATTCAACAAAGAATAAGGCATATTTTACTTCATTATTCGAAAAACAGGTTAGAAAGAATAATTTTAAAGATACTTGTTCTTTCATTTTATTTTTTTGACATGCTGACATTTAAAAGATGTTTCCATACTTCAGTCATACTAAATGTCATTGAAACTCAAAGCCATGAATACAATTTGTAAAATCATCTGTTACTCCATGTATTTACTACATTAAAATTTCATTGATTTGTAAAGTGTAACAGTAAGTTTGTTAATAGATAAAGTTACTGTTTCAACTGGCTGTTGTCAAAGATATTCTTTACCCTTTATTGTGCTGATAGCCAATGATTACACTTTTGCACCTAGTGCAGATCAAAAACATGCAGCCTCATCATAACCTGCACTGTAACTATTCAGCCAATCAATTTTCAATAGGTGTATTACTGTCTAAATTGTAAGATTTAAAAGAAAATGCTATTGCTAATGTTTCTTTCTAATTTGTTGTAGAAAAGAGCGTACTGTACGTACAGTGATGAGGGAAGTTCAATAGACCAAGATATGAAAACAACAGACAGTCAATCATTGCAATTGTTAACTGAAGGTGATCAAGATGGCTGTATCAGTTTAGATGATGAAGTTTTGAATTGCGCGTTTTATTTTAATTCGTGACGAGACTTGACATAACATGCTTAATGGTAGATTTTTCAGTTTCAATGGAATAAACAAAACAGGCAACCAAAAATATCAAATGATAAGAATTGATAATTGAGGTGAGACAATGGGACACTTGATGTATTGACAACATGCAGTTAACATTAAAGAAGAACTTTGCTGAGTTGCCTGAACAGAATATACTCATATTTTAAATTCATGTACATTGATATTTTGAAGACAAGGGAAGAACAACATTAAAATAAGCAAATTGATAGCTCACAAGAAACATCATTCGGTCAGACAACATCCCTATTTGATAAATTCCCCAGTTGCAGCTGAAGTGGTATTGTTATGCTAGCTAGCTGTGAATTATTTGTTTTCAAATACATATAAGAGAAGTCATTGAAACTCTTGAATCGTAGCTGATGATAAAGAAATAGGCGCTCCAGATTACCTCAGTAATTATTATGATAACAGCATGTTGAATGCAATCTCAAATATCCAGGTCACACTTGGAAAACAAATGGACACATGAGAACGTTTTCAGGTTGTAACTTTCTAATGCGTTGAATGATTTTGAATTAAATTGGACAAGACAGAAATGCAGTGCTTTAGTAATATAGAATACTTTTGAGTTTTACAGTACACACAGTATTGGTTACTACAGAACTAGAGTACTATAGTATGATTCAACACATGGTGACATTAACCACAATGTTATTGGTTGCTCAGATGAGCAGCTAAAATCGAACTCAGTTCTCTTGAAGAATGGATCTTTCAGTCATAATTTCCATGTATGAAAAACAAAAATAAAAAATAGGAAAAACTGAAAGAACAATTTACCAATGTCGCAGCCTGTGGAAATGTTTCAATACCCCTGGTGCACAAAGTGTAAGGGGGTATACTGAATTCAGCTTGTCTGTCTGTCTGTCCATCCGTAGACTTGTGGACGCAATACCTGCAAAATCCCTGGTTAGAGTCAAATGATTCTTTAAAGAAATAATAGGTACTGCATGGTGACTATCTTTCAGTTCACTAGGTCAAGATCACAGGTTCTTGAGTTAATAAATCTCAAAAACCCCTGGCCAAAATTTAATGATACTTCACATAAGTGATAAGTACCATACCTAGTTGTGCATGGTCCATGTTTCCGGTAACTAGGTCAAGGTCGCATTCACAGAGGCTTTAGATAGTAAAATATTGTGCACTCTATCTCAAAAACCCCTGGTCACAATTTAATGATATTTCACAAAGTAATGCATTGTAAATACTATGTCTAGTTGTATATGATCCATGTTTTGGGTCACAAGGTCACGGTCACAGGTGTTTGAGATAATCTTGTGCACTCTGATTTTCCAAAACCTCTGGTAAGAATAAAATAATGTTTAACAGAAGTGATAAGTACCATGCCACAACAATGGTAGCGTTTAAATACTAGTGTGGCCTTACAAGAAATAAAATTAATCTGATATAAGTGAAACTCATAAGTGCGCGTTTGCATCAATATACAAGAAAAACAAAAATAATATCAAACAGGGAATGCCACGTACCAAAAACGCAGCCTCCCCAAAACGAGCCCCACAGCACCCAGAAGTGCACACCACACACACACACACACACACACACACACACACACACACACACACACACACACACACACACACACACACACACACACACACACACACACACACACACACACACACGCACACACACAACACACACACATACAATCATGTACACACACAAACATACACTACCAACACACACAAGCATACAAAGCAAACACACAATATACAAGAGTCATGGGTTTGATCACTTCATTGCCCAATTATGGAAGTGGTATCCTTATGGCAAGTTAGGCAAGAAATTTTAAATACTTCCACATGCGACAATGCCCCTCTCTCTTCGGGGTTGAGTCCATCTGTAGTGAGTTGGGGTGCGCGATAAGACCGGCATATTGCAATTCTCTTGAGATGCAATACATACCGGTATGGTTACATCCCGTACTGTGGTACTTTATTTAAATGAAAAACTGCATTTCTTCCGTCATATCTTAGCAGGGTGATTTTTCTGTGACGACAATGATGGACAATAACTAATAACTGGCGGTATAATCTACTCCATCTCAAAAGGTAAACAAATAAACTTTAATGACTTTGCCAAAGGAAGTGTGAATACTTCAAAGTATATTTTATATAAGAAGTAATAAATGTGTCCCTGTATTTTGATGTTGAATAAAATACAGTCAGGAGTTCAAATGCGTAGTAATTTTTGAAATAAAGAGTGCGTGGCACGAGTGATTTTATTTTTTGCATTCGAAAGACTGACTATTGTATTTAACGATAAAATGTTGGCATATATTTATAATTTTTATTTCTACAGTTCATTGTCAATGATTGTCTTTGAAAACTATCCCGAACTATATTCAACTTGTAGCAATACATCATTGTAACTTTAAAACTCGAAATGCGATTGGACCACTTGTTTACATACTACATACGCCTAGCAATTACATCATTTTTCGGCACGTCGCCCTTGGATAAAAGTACTGTATTTTATTGTAAAATAATATACAACCTTATTATGTTTATATAGGAAACACAGCCACTCGTGTTAAAATTACTCTAAATATATTACAATACGTATCGCAATTCATCAGGATATGAAAAATCTGGCAATAGCCATTCCTAGTACTGAGTCTCGAGAGTGATTAAGTTGTATTCAAGAATATGTAAATTTAGTATAAATTAAAGAATCTATGTTAATTTACCCAGAAGCATGGCCATTAATGTAGCTTAGTTTGATATTTTAAATCATATGATCGAGCAGGTTTTAATTTAATTAAATATATCTACTGGTTATAGATTGTTCATCGTTACATTTTAGGGACATTGGAGGTGCTTAATCATTTCTACCTATCACAAGGCCTTCCACTCGCTCTCCATCTTACAAGTGACAAAGTCTATCTGTGGTGTTTTTTATTTGTATCATACATCCGTTACTAGTGAGGATGTTTCTTTTTAGATGTACTTGATAAAAGCAATTTGTCACCTTTTCACTCGTCATAAGGCTCCAACTGGAGCGAGTACAGGATAGATAGATAGGTAGGTAGGTAGGTAGGTAGGTAGGTAGGTAGGTAGGTAGGCAGGTGGGTAGGCAGGCAGGCAGGCAGGCAGGCAGGCAGGCAGGCAGGTGGGGCAGGTGGGTGGGTGGGCAGGTAGGTAGGCAGGTGGGGGCAGGCAGGGGTGGGGCAGGCAGGCAGGCAGGCAGGTGGGGCAGGCAGGCAGGCAGGCAGGTAGGTAGGTAGGTAGGTAGGTAGGTAGGTAGGTAGGTAGGTAGGTAGGTAGATAGATAGATAGATAGATAGATAGAAAACACAATCTTAATCTGCAGATAGATAGATAGATAGATAGATAGATAGATAGATAGATAGATAGATAGATAGATAGATAGATAGATAGATAGATAGATAGATAGATAGATAGATAAATAGATAGATAGAAAACACATATTAAATTACATCTATATTTCGGTTATTTAATACGGCTCCGGGTTAACAACATTTTGACAGCATTAGTTGCCCGGTAAAAAAACATGTAGGAACGCTTTACTCACGCATGCGTATTAGCTTCCCCGGTAAAAAATTACGGGTTAAAACGCCGGCACTTGCTTTTAACGCATGTGCAATGCTATCAGCCGTTTTTTTAAACGGGGCGAGCAGAAAACCCCGTTTTTTTAAACGGTCCGAGCAGGAAAATGCCGAAAACGGGCAAAAAACGCGTGCTGCTCGCGTTTTCCTGCCACAAAACGGAACATCAACGTGAGCACCAATGTATCTTGAAGATGTCATATGCACAACAGGCCGAAGGGAATTTGTCACAATTGACGAAACTTTACTTTTCTTTTATGAACCGGAAAACAAAGTCAACAATCAAATGTGGATCAGCTAAAATAATGAACGACCGGTGGTAGCCATTTGCAATAGCAGAGCTATGTATGGATTATTTGTTGATTGAATCGAGACTCGTTGGTCGAGCTAAACACGATTCCATCAGATGACATCATACTATCACGGTCAAAGGATTGGAGACAAGCTGAATCCAAGATCACGTCTTATCCAAAATGATCGACCATTTGGGAAAAGGCACTGGACAGTCTGCAAAGCCAATGGCATCGCACATATCAGTGGATTATGAAATGAAACATAAGCATGGTAATGCTATTTGACATGTTACTGAAAACAGATATGTAAATGTGGCGTGGAATGCAATTCTGGGGCTTCTGGACGTTGACGTCGTTATCGAGAAAACGCGAGATTAACAAGCGCCATTTTTTTTACTTGAATTTGGACACGTTTGCCTGAAAAAATGATCTGTAAACTTTCAAAGAATTACAGGTCGCTACTTTTAATCACTGCTTTACATGCAGTAACAATCAAGAAGTTTCATTTCGTGGTATACAACCTATGACAATTCAAATATCACAAGCTATTGATTAATCTGCTGAGTACCGATTACGTCATAAACGGTGTATTTCTGCGAAGGTCAAAGTGCTGAATAATTTAACTTTTTAAAGTCGATGGAAAGGTTAGATACGCATATATGTAGTTGATGTGGACGCTGGATGTGTTTATACCACATTCTTATCACGTAAGTATTTATTTTTCACCTGTTATTAGAGAACAATATCATTTTTTCAATATTTGTAGACCCGGAAGTAAGACTCACACCGAGGAATCGTGTAGCAACGGTTTGTTGATAGCAACCAAGTTATGTTGATCACATACATTCAAATATACTGGCCCTATATATAATTAATTGTCGACCTGTGGCAATGAGCCAGGCTGAATGTTCACTGCCAAGAACAATTTCTTATCCTGTCAAGGACTTTAACTTAGGTTTGGTTAGGTCAATCTGTGCTATACTGTCTGGTTGAAAAGGAATTCCAACAGCCTCAATCTTGGGCTAGCTCTTGACTTCATCGACATGGTTAGAATCCATGGAAAGATGGTACAGATTATGATGATTATAAATATATTATATAAATGCGTGTATACTCTAACAGATATTATATGGTGCTGCTGTTGATGCTGAGTGATGATGATGATTTTGTTCAGAGCTAAAAGATTTATTTGAGAATGATAAAATACTTTGTAAATAAATCTAAAAAGGGTTCTTGTGGTTGCAGTAAATATCATGGTATATAAACTGCTTGTTCAAAACTTGTATATTTTACTAATTTAGTAAACATACTGCATATGACCTACCTTTACCAAAGATACATGGATATGTCTGTATAGGAACCAGTTGGTCACAATCAAACTTTGAAGTGAAACTGTCTGCATTTACACAGTAGGTATGGCACAAGAACTTGCTATAAATTATGGCCATGAACTGGTTAATTGTTCCCTGTGCTTGCATGCTTTATGAACTAATATCAAATTAAGTTCAACATTCACTTAGTATACTAATTGTGACATTATCTTTATAGAACTTTCTTTTCTTTAAGGCATCCAACCATACAGACTAGATGCTTAATACAACTACCTATTTATCTCCATCAGTCTCAACAATTTGGCCCAAAATGGGACACCAAGGAAATGTCATGTGTCTGCTGTATGTGCTGAAGGACCAGATACCATAAACAGAGCTTATACATGTATGTATATGTCCTTTTTGTTTCTTCATTTAAATATAACAAATGAAAAAGTAAATTTATGATTCAGATCTGCTTTTGAATTCTAACTTGCATAGTTTTTGCCAAAATTTGTTTCTCAGTGCTTGCTAGGCAGTCACATATTCTGTTATATATACATTGTATTTTTTATAAAATGGCAGGAAAATGTATTTAGTTTTATACTTTTAAGTTTTTTCTTTTACAGAGACTCAGATATTCTACTTGATAGATGAAATTTCGTGCACTTGGAAGGCAGCAGAATGTACAATAAAATTTCACAATACAGCTGAATGTCCAGCTGTGGATGCAAGATACACAAACTGTACTTCAGGTATTTATTTTTTATGGTCTGCAAGGGTTTCAAAAACTCCCAACAGTGCTTTTGTAACAAAACTCTATAACAATTGAATGCCATGGTATGATATATTGAGATTTAGAGTTTTGAATTAAGATAACACACATATATTGGCTGACATAATACTCTTTTCATGCCATAATATCACATTTTTGCAGTATACATCTACTCCTTTGTAAACTGAATGCATTTATTCTCATACAAAAATTATATATTAATTGCCTTTTACAGATGAAGACATGCATATAAAAGGATTGAACATACTTACATGTTAAAAAATTCCTAAAACAACATTCAATAGCAGATCTTTATTTGATACTTTTATCACTATTACTGTTGAACATATGTGTATGGTCTCAGAATACAAATTGATAATGTCAGTATCTGATACTTGCAGAGAGATACATTTTCAAATCTTCAGAATTATTGTATTATATTTACTTTTATTTTTCCATTTATTTTTAGATACATATTGACAATACAGCTGGACAAAATTAATGATCTGTTTGCTTGGTAAGCAATATGGCTAAATTTAATAGGTAAGATTGCATGTCTATATAAAGAAGAAAAACAGGCTAAGTTGTTCAATTCATGTGCCCTCATTTTATAACTAACAAATATACAGACACCTGATTCTTGTAATTTGTACCCAACACACTTGCATTAATTAATTATCTTTTGTTTGGGCTGTTTAAATTAGTATGCTGGGATTTTATTATGAAAATGGAAAGAGAACTGAATAGCAGACTGTAGACTGATTAAACTCCATGGGTAGTCAGAGTAATCATTTTAAGTTCTAACTTGCTCACAGAGCTACCTGTTCTTTAAATGTTATGAACCTGAATTGTGTTATTTTTAGTGAGGGCATAGTTTTTTTCAAACTGACACAACAACCTAGTGTTGAAAGTTAACCAGTTAGCTTCCTTACAGAAATCTAAGAAACATGTTCATATTTTAAAACATTCTGTGGCTATTTCTTAATAACCTCACTTTACATTTTTCATCTGTAGCTCTTCTGTAAGAGAATCAGTTAGTCCATTCAACATTGAAGTCAAACTAAAGATGGGTGGTGTAAATGTATAGTGCAATTATACAAAACCATTTATTTGAAATTTGAATATTGTTAAACTTTGTTTCTAATATCAATTAAAAGCATTATTTTATTTGATCAAAATGCAATTAAATATAATCTTAGTTGCATGTAACTGGGGAATGTGTTAATTTTCAGGTGTACTTGAGAGTATTATGTGGAGAATGTTGTTGGAAGGCACACAAAATTGTCCCAGATTGACTCTTGGTGTATATAGTGAAATGGAGGGATTGCTGAAACTATGGACTATGTGACATTATCCCTAGGTGGCAACAATATACCATAAATTTATAGAGGATTGTGAAAGTGCTTTTTTAAGTTGGAAGTCATTTTTGAAAACTATTTTAAACTTGTCAAACAGTTACTAAAATTGTACAATTTTTTGTCAGTTAAACTGAGCCAGGTATTAACACCTCAAAGGATTATATAAATTCTGAAGAGTTCAAATTTTAATTGTATTAAAGCAAATCCCTAAATAAGATGTAATGCCTGAAATTGATTGTGGTGTCTTAATGCAATAAGTCAGTGGTATCTGTTTGAGCAGATTTTGTCATTTGTTTTTAAGTCTAACATGGCCAAAATACTGTGCATCCAAAATCAAGTGTTCCATTACAGTTTGAAGTGAAGTTGTTTTTGTTACTTTACTTGCATTGTTCTGTTTCTATAAGAATTAGTGTTTTCCCATTTTAAACGGACACTTTCAATACTAATTCATTTAAAAGACATTGTTTTGCTTATGAATTAAATTCATTTAATTTACATTTTTCAACATAGTTTACTTGGCAATCTAGGCTAGAAAACTAAGAAAACAAGAATACATAAAAGTATTCTGTAGTTGCTAGGTAACAAACTTGAAAATGGAAGTTTATTTTTAAAGTTTTATGCAGGAATCATTCATGTATATGTCACAGCTATATTATATGTTTATTGAGAAAAGTAGAATAATTTTGACTTATTTGACTTGCTGTCCAGTGACCACATGATTTACAGCTGGTTGCCAACTTGCCAGGAATTTTGCACATGAACTACTCTGTCTGATAAACATAAATCTCTTGATATAACTAAAATTTAACTCAAATTCTCATTACTGAATAGTTACATGTCTGGCTGCCTATTCAGCTTATTGTTCTTATTGATACCAGTATTTCAGTCAGATTCCAAGCATTAAAACCTCTAAAAACTCAAATTTTGTGAAATATTCTTTGTTGCTAGGCAACATAAATGTATGTGTAACTTCTGTGTTGATTGCCTTATGCAGTAATCATCATTTAATGTTATGAAGTCATGTTTGCAAAGAAAAACACTTGTTTAGAGCTTGTTGAATAATATAAAGCAAGCTCCTTATATGCTGTGAATTCTGTAAGACATGCCATCTGTTGGTAAAATATTTTTCTTAGTATTCTTTCTATGAAAAGCTTATTAGCTTCAGAATACCTGCACATTTTGCATTGAATATTCCCAGACTGTTTTAATAGACAGTGTTTTCAATTTATTTGCAAACAGAATTCTGTTTTGTGATAATTCTTTTTCAATTCCAGTAAATATATATTCGGTAGTTAGAAAAACAAATGAAATGTTCCACAGTTGCTAGGCAACATAACTATAAATACATGTTTGTTTTGTAAGAAGTTACCTTTAAAATAATTTATGTCATACAATAAAGAAGAAGTGCTCAATTATATGTTTTTGTGTTCTATTTGCTTTCGACAATAGGGTACTATTTAACCTACAAGAATGGAAGACAAAGGATTCAAAAATGACATTAAGATGTTACAGGTTTGTTCATGACTATAAACACAAAATCTGACATAACTTTGCTAATTTTCAAGATTGGACTCTCATATTTTCAGGTTTTACTTCAGAGACAACATAGATTGCAAATATGCAAAAACATAAAAATCTGTAATTTTGGCCAGAAGCCCCATTTTTGTATTCCATGACACAAATGATGAACAGAATGAATACCTGTACTGAGAATTGTTTATGAAAAGACTGGAGTGTTTGGGAATGGTTGCAACATCGAAATAACCACCATAGCATCAAACACAACACAGTCAGGGTCAGACATACCTAAGAGAGCAAAATCAGGATTTACAATTTTCTCAAATGTCCCGCCTCAGTCAGTTGTTTTTTGGTTGACTTCATAATTATCTCCAGTACATATATCTGAAAACAAACTTAATGGAAGTGGTGCATTTTCAAAGAAAAGTAGACGTTCCAAAGGGCCCTCTTTGAAGGCATTTATAGCCAATAATCTCAAATACATTTCTTAACCATTTAAACTGATAATCTTTGAATTTACATCAACAGCACGGTTTGAACGTTTGATTGTTTTCAGTTTTTCCATTGGTAACAGGTCAAAAACTCTTTTGAAGGTTTGTTGTTTTCAAACGGAATCATTCGCTCATGTAAAAGTCATACAACATCTTTCTGTGGTAATCACGGCATGAAAGAGGACTACTTTCAACATCCTGCGAAATTTCAATTCCAGTTGCAAAGTTAAGCAGTTTTGTTGGATGACTAGAAATAGTAAAGGGGTCAAAAAATTCTTATTAAACATCTTAAGCACTTAATGTACTGCCTCATTGTATGTTTTCTTACGAAAAGGGGTTTAAGTGCAATGTTTGTTGTACAAACATTGAGGCAAGTATCAAAACTACAAGAGTATGAAGAAGCAACTTTTGATATCAGAGTTCGAGACAGAAACGTACCAAAGCACTGTCGGTATGTGCGATGGAACATTTCTCAAAAACATCTGCTAACATATTGGGGAGTTGATTTGAAGGACAAGGTATGGCATGAATCTTGAAAACACTGTTCGATTTGCAGCAAACAAGAAACATTCAACAATCCATGCCTTGATGACGCAAGGAAAAGTATGAACGGAAGAGAGAACTCTTGTAAATAGTCGTCCCAAAATCTGAACAAAGGAGAGGTAGATCTTTATGCTGATCTGAATTTAGCAATAAAAGGGAAAAGAGAACTTTTAATTTCCTTCAAATTCAGTTGGTCTGGTCCATACAATTTAAAGGGCTTTGGTTAACAACCCCATGTCAGATACAATTGGGCAGGCAGACTGACCTAATGTATTCGTTTGCTCTTGGTGCACTTTCAAAACATTTTGTTGTGCTTACTGGCATTTGAAATACATGTAGGTTAAATGGTGTTCAATATATCATAGTATCAATTCGGTTTAGTTTTAAGTTTACCGCTTGTTTTTTTTTAACAGTATTTCAGTCATAAGCAAGCGGGCAATTTACCTAACCATCGTTTCTTGGAACGACCAATATTTGCTTCACGATCAATGGTCTATCACCTCCTGTAACCTTATTCTTTGTCCTACACTTATGCTTCTGGTGTTAACATGTAGCTATGACATGCACCTACAGGTACATATATCATATAGAAATATAAAAATACATTGGACGAAAATACAACATGAAAACATAGAGAATGCGGAAAGAAATTACGATTTTCTTGCAATTTTCAAATACGACCAATGGTCTACCATCTCCTGTGCCTCCATTCCGTGTCCGATAATCTTGATTGTGGTTTTAAACAGTAGCTATGCCACAGACCTACAGGTACATGTGTGAAACATAAATAGTATGACACCATGCCGGTCAATCAGCATGAAAACATAGAAAAATCGGTAATAACATTAAGATTTCTTTCAAAATTTGTTACACGATCATTGGTCTATCGTCTTTTGTCACCTTATCCTTTTCATACACTTACGCTTGCTTGTTGTCTTAACATGTAGCCAGGACATACACGACCTTCTTGTACATATATCATATAAAATAGCAGCATCGAAACATTTGTGTCCGAATCCTGGGGAAAATAAGCGAAAACCGTGTAGTAAAAACTACTATTAACTACTTCTTTAAAGGCAATTCGGCTCGCTTACTTCGAATCGGACCTCGGCGCGTTTTTTCCTATTCTTTAGTGAAGTCAGTCATGCCATTAGACAATCTGCCCACTTTTGTACCAGCTTTCTTCAATGGGGGAGGGAATCGAACCCTCGTACATGACTCTCTGCCTTCATCCATTTCCACACATGCTTGCTACCATGTTCATTCCAGTTTTTCAAGCACAATCCAAATAATTGTCTACCTAAAATTTATAGAACATCATTTACAAATTACAAATCCTTTCAAACTAATTCTCTTACCTTAGTTTAAATCCGGAACAAAAAGCACAACCTTTCATTATGGCGTCCTCCGTTAAATGCGGTATCCCATAATTCAGAGTAGCGCATGCGCAGTACCGGTAAAAAAATTATCCATTTCTTGTCCGTCACTGCTTGTATTTCTTGTGGCAATAAAGGTAGTTTCATATCATATTTCTGTTATTCATTGTATATGAGTATATTTCACTCGGTCATCAATATGCAAATTACAAAATCATTCCAATGTTTCCATATAAATGCTACACTATATAAATCAAGCATTTCCTTTTCAAATGCGTAGATAACTTATTGCCTAATGTCTTGCGCATGTGCACTAAAATAGGCATTACTAAATGGGCAACTCTTCCTCATTAGTCCTACCTTAACACCTAACCCAAAGCCTTTTAAACCAAGCTATACACTAAACAATACCTAGTTAAGACTTTTATCGCAAAGGTTTAGCCTGTTAAAATTAAAAGTTTAGACTTTAAAGTGATAATACCCTTCAATATGATAATCGCAATTTAACGTAATACATTCACCATTGGTTTAGTATCATTAAAAAACAAACATTGCGAAAGTTATAGCTAAATGACATAAGTATATACAGCAGTTTTATTCCTATGGAACATAGTTGAAAATTACAAAACCTTTAATGATCCGCCTGGTCATAAAATGATTTTCCATCAAATTGATATGATAAATTCGTGTTTGCATTAACTTATGAAAGAAATTACTGAGCGTAACTTATTTTCTTTTAATTTTCTCCGTACATTTTTCTGGTCACTTTGAGCAGTATTATAGCTTTAAAACCGACTAAACACTTACCCAAACCTAGTTAAGCCTTTTACCGCCAATGTTTATCCTGGAGTAACCTGTTAAAGTAAGAAGTTTAGCCTTTTAAACTCGGCTAAACACTAAACCAAACCTAGTTAAGCCTTTTACCGCCAAGGTTTAGCATGTTAAAATGAAAAGTTTAGCCTTTTAAAAGGAAACCTAGTTAAGCATTATGTTACAATGATGATATTTTTAAACCTTCAATCATGCGTGCGTACGTGGAGGTCCATCATTTCTTGTCATATCACTTCACATCATATGTGCCTGCTTATGGCCTTTACGTGTAGATATGATATAGAACTACACGTTCTGGTATCATTTACATATGTTCTTACGATAAACATCCCGGCAAAAATGTCGTGTAAACGTATCAAAAGCTGTTTAAAAATCGTGATTTTCTTGCATTTCAGCTTTGCGTCTAAAGGTCAGACAACTCCTGTCTGCTACCTCATTTGAAAAACAACTATAGATTTCAAATACTTTTATTCCTTGTGTTACTTGTTGCAATAAAGATAGTTTCATATAATAGCTCTGTTAAGTGTTGTACATGAATATGTTTCACGAGGTAATCAATATGCAAATTTTAAAACCATTCAATTGCTTCCATATAAATGTTATACTATATGAAACATTTCATTTTCATATGTGTATTCACACCAAGTCCGGTTTTGAAATTGAGACAACTGATTGGCTTTAAGCCTAAGTCTAACCCGGGTGTTGCAAGATCGGGTGTTGCAAGTGTAGTTTCTTCCTTATACCCTAACCCTAACACTATTTTACAATGATTATCAAAACTTTCACACATGCGTGAGTTCGTAAAGGTCTATCATTTCGTGTCACATCACTTATAATAACAAAACATTTTATTTCAAATGTATATTCATACCAAGTCCGGTTTTGAAAGTGAGACATCTGATTGTCTTAAAGCCTAAGCCTTACCCGGGTGTTGCAAGAGTAGTTTCTTCCCTATACCCTAACCTTGAACCCTAACCAAATGTTCAGCCTGTTTAAATGGTAATGTTAGCCTTTTAAACCCGACTTAACATTAACCCAAATCTAGTTAAGTCTTATACCGCAAAGGTTTAACTTGGTTTAGACTGTTAAAATGAGAAGTTTAGCCTTTTAAACCAGGCTAAACACTCAACCAAGCCTAGTTAAGTCTTTTACCGCCAAATGTAGCCTGTTGAAATGAATAGTTTAGCCTTTCAAACCCGACTAAACATTAACCCAAACCTAGTTAAGCCTTTTACCGCCAAGGTTTAGCCTGGTTAAGCCTGTTAAAATGAGAAGTCTAGCCTTTTAAACCAGGCTAAACACTCAACCAAACCTAGTTAAGCCTGTTACCGCCAAGGTTAAGCCTGTTAAAATGTAAAGTTTAGCCTTTTTGAAAGGTTCACCGGTTAAGCCTAATTTTTCAATGATGATATTTCAAAACTTTCACACATGCATTCGTACATAAAGGTCTATCATTTCGTGTCACATCACTTCACATCATATGTGCCTGCTTATGGCCTCAACTTGTAGGTATGATATAGAAATACACGTTTTAGTATCATTTACTTGTGTAATTGCGATACACATTCCGGCAAAATGTCGTGGAAACGTATCAAAAGCCGTTTAATAATAGCAATTTTCTTACATTTCAGCTTTGCGCCTAACGTTCAGACAACTACCGCATGATACCTCATTTGTAAAAAATTATAGATTTAAATACATTAATTTCTTGTGTTACTTGTAGCAATAAAGGTAGTTTCATATAAAAGCTCTGTTAATTGTTGTTCATGGATACATTTCACGAGGTGATCAATATGCACATGTTAAAACCATTCATTTGCTTTCATATAAATGTTATACTACGAGGAATGTTCAAATATGAATGCATCTAAGCACATAAAAATGTATCCTTGATAGATTTCAATGAAAATTTTATTTTGTCCCCTCGAAGTATTCACCTCCAACAGATATGCAAAGTTTCAGTCTTTTAATCCAATCCTTAAAGGCATTTTAATAGTCTTTTCTAGGTATACTATGAAGACAGAGAAGTATTGCAGAACCGAGGTGTTTGCGCTGGACAAATTTTCGACCAGAAAGGTATTTTTTGAGCCTTGGGAACAGAAAGAAGTCACACGGGGTAAGGTCAGGCGAATACGGAGGGTAAGGGAGCACAACAACCTTTTCCTGCTTTAGAAACAAAAATAATATCAAACAGGGAATGCCACGTACCAAAAACGCAGCCTCCCTTTCCTGCTTTAGAAAGTCTTGTACAATAGACGCCTTGTGCGATGACGCATTGTCATGTAGCAATCTGACATTGGCCAAACCAGTTGCAGGTCTTCGATTTTTGAAATATTTCTTCAGTTTTCGAAAAACTTTAGTCTTGTAAAACTTCGTATTTACGGATTTGCCTTTAGGTACAGCAACCTAAATGGCAGGACCCTGATTTGTGAAGAATATGGCATACATTACCTTCTTGACACTTCTTTACCCGGGTCCGCTTTGCAATGCATGGTCTTTTGCCAGACTTTGTTGCCCATATTTTGTTCTGAATCTTATGTTTGGGCTCAAAAAAGTGAACCCATGTCTCGTCACCAGTGACGACATTTGCGAAAGACCGTGCATTGTAATTTGGAAACTATTTCAGCAACATTTTCGCGCATTGCACGCGTGCCCTTTTCTGCTCATCTGTCAACAGATGGGGAATCCATTTAGCTCAGATCTTTCTCATTTTCAAATTACGTTTCAGAATTGCATGAGCAGCTCCTAATGAGATGCCAACCATACCAGCTATTTGCCTAGCGGTGTATCTTGCCGCAGTAGCAACTATTTCTTTCACTCTAGCAACCATCTTGGCAGACGTTGCTGTTTTCGGCCGACGGCCATGTGGTGCATCTTCTGTTGAAACTAACCCACATTTGAATTTCTTAAACCAACGGATAACTGTCGAAAAAAACCATTTCATTATGCCCACAAACAGAACATATTTCATGAAAAATGTATTTACACCCTATGCCAAGAATACAACGATTTTTAATATAGGACCGTATTTCAACGGCGTACGCTGACCTTCTTCCAACCATTTTTGTATTAGTATACACGAGTAGGTAATGTTTAGCGAGCGATAGACTCGGCTAGAATGAACGGATTTTAATGGGTGTGGTATCAATGTAAAGCTAACATGTTTATCTACCCAATAAACTTGATTTCCTCCTGATTTTCGCATTATTGAGCGAGATAACGTTCTACATGCATTCATATTTGAACAATCCTCGTATATATAACAAAACATTTCATTTCCAATGTATATTCACACCAAGTCCGATTATTTTGAAAGTGAGACAACTGATTGTCTTAAAGCCTAAGCCTAACCCGGGTGTTGCAAGATAGGTTGTTGCAAGAGTAGTTTCTTCCCTATATTCTAATCCTAGGGTTAGGGTCAGGGTTAAATGTTTTAGATCAGAGTTAAGGGTTAGGGTAAGAGTCACAGGGTTTAGTGTTGGGGATCTGCGTTAAAAGGTTTGGGGTCAGGATTAGGGGTTTTGGTTAAGGGTCAGGGTTATGGGTTTGACTCTAGCTTAAGGGTTTTGGTCAGATTCACAGTGCAACATTTATTTTCCAAATATTTCTCCTACCTCAATTTTAATCTGCAACATTACTTATCCATTGATTCTTACTGAAATCCTTATTGCATAAGAGCACAATTTTTCAGTATGGCGTCCTCCGTCCAAATGCGCTATCCCATAATTCAAATAGCGCATGCCCAGGACCAATAAATTTTTTTTTATTTCTAAGACACTGACTCCTTGTAATTTTTGTGGCAAAAAGGTAGTTTCATCCAATATTTCAGTTATTTATTGTATATGATTATTTCACTCGGTCATCAATATGCAAATTACAAAATCATTCCAATGTTTCCGTCTAAAAGTTGTACTATACATTAATTCCTTGTGTTAGTTGTGGCAATAAAGTTAGTTTTATATGATAGTTCTGTAAACTGTTGTACATGGATATATTACACGAGGTGATCAATAAACAAATTTTAAAACCATTCATTTGCTTCCATATAAATTTTATACTTTATAAAGCAAAACATTTCATTTCAAATGTATATTCATACCAAGTCCGGTTTTGAAAGTGAGACAACGGATTGTCTTTAAGCCTTAGCCTAACCCGGGTATTGCAAGATCTGGTGTTGCAAGAGTAGTTTCTTCCCTATACCCTTATCCCTTAACCCTTACCCTAGATTTGTACCAAAGCTTGCACTTCACTTAGACCCTAACCCTAACCACTAGTGTTGCTTGTGGCAATAAAGTTAGTCTATATAATAGTTATGTTAATTGTTGTACATTTGTACATGAATATATTTTACGAGGTGATCAATACGCAAGTTATAAAACCGTTTAATTACTTCCATATAAATGTTATACTATACATTATAAATCATTTAATTTCGAATGTGTATTCAGACCAAGTCCGGTTTCTACAGTGAGACAACTGATTGTCTTTAAGCCTTAACCTAACCCGGGTGTTACAAGATCGGGTGTTGCAAGAGTAGTTTCAACCCTATCCCTAACCCTAACTATTTTCTGGATGTACTTTGAGGGGATGTTTTGATAATTTTTACTATCTCCTAGAAATCCAGGTTCTTTTTACACTGTAATGCATGTCGTCAAAAGTCATTAACTCTTTAAGAAATATCAAGATCGATTTTGACAAATGAAATAAAAATACACTAACTAACAAATACTATAAGTTTGATTGTACATTTTCATAAGCCTTGCATATGAACAAAATAGACATGCATCCTGTTTTGGCTCGCCCATGATTGTCCGGATTTCAGGCTGTTATTCACTTTTACGAATTAGAAAATAAATGTTTTAACCTAAAAAAATCAAATAAACAAAAATGTAAGAAGGAGCTTTCATATTGTTACCAAATATTTCTGACTTTTGTAAAAAGCAATGATGTAATGCACACGAACAAAAAAATTGTATAGAATGGTATAAAAGAATTCAAGAATGGTCAGGAACAAGCTTTCAGCCTAACCACACTTGCTAAATTGTTATTTCTAATAACTGCATCAGAAGAGGCTGACATTAAAGACGATCGCTAGTAATTGTGCTTATTAGGTCCACCAACCTCGTTCGAGGTATAATCGGTACGACCCGAAGACGATCGCTACAGTTTAATTCTTGGCTATATATCAAATTCTTTTATATTTTAATGTTGTTTAATTAAATGTCACAAACAATTACTTTTTAGTTAAAACACAAAAAAACGGATTATTTTGAGCAATAATATCACTTTAACATATTTAATACATAAAACTATAGCAAAAAAAATAAGTATATCAAGAAAATGTATTACCTCCCTTTAAAAGCACCCAAAAAGTCCGTGTTTAGCAAAGGTTTACTTTTAAACTGTGTGAAATGCTTTCAGAAGAATACATATTTGTTACATATCATTTGTTAGTGTTTTACTATGCACAATTTGTCCAGTTAAAGGTTCATTTAGCTATCTGTATTACGTCAGTGGCAATAAACACATGGCCTCCCCTCCAACACCACCCTCCAACTCGAAACAACAGCTATTTTTTCTCAATAACAAGGCTGGTGAACTATCATTTTTAAATTAGCTTTCAATAAAGTGATGTTTGAACAATTCTTCTGCAAACAATTAAGAAATTCTCATTGCTTGAACATTAAGAAAAAAACTTTGACAAATGACTACAAATTTTACGTATTTTGTTTTACAGAAACTAGTTTCTCTTTATGTTTTTTTCAGTTTGAATACATTTTGAAATCTTAATTCATGTAGTTTCGTGAAAAAGGATCAATTGCCTAACATTTCAAATAAAAAAAACAATGGTGAGTTGCCAAATTTAGAGTTTTATTATTGATAAAAATTAAATAGGGGTCATTTTCACTGCTTTCGGGGGTATACTACAAAAAGTGTCCATTACTTACAAAAAAGGCTGGTGACCTCCTTTTTTATATTATATTCTTACTTAGCAGGTATTACCCTAACAACAAACGAAATATCATAAAATTCTCATTGCTTGAACAAAAATGATGAAACTGTAGCGATCGTCTTTAAGAAGGAAATGCAGGAATTTTAGTTGAGCGCTAGCTCATTGAAAAGACCGTACATAATGCGGCACAAGAACACATGGATTCAGTTTTCCTAAGTAACGAGGCAAATATTAGAGTAATTTTGTACTAAATTAGAAAATTAAAAATATCTTTATCCTTGACGTTTACAATCAGCTTATAGTTTTATAGTCAGCTTGCACTGTCAGCGTATTCATATACAAGAAATTATTGTCATTGGTTAATTTTGCCATCAATTTGTTGAAAGGTCGGTAGAAGTTTTTTAGTATATGAAATGTTTCCATCAGCATAGGTCCTTCCTCTTTATAAGACACTCTTCTTGTATGAATTTCTTTCTTATTCACAACTTTTTTCATCTCGTCATCAGTAAGGCTACCTAAAAAACATTTTAGCGAACTATAGTTTAACCATATTAGGTGTACATCTTTCTTTAGACTGACGTTTTCGCAGCATATATTTGCTACACGCGATGATAGATTAAAAAATTTCTGACCAAAAGAAAATTCAAAACATTTGTCTAAGTAGAGCATAATGACAGAAATTCTGTTACACTTTCGATCAGTTATGCCTTTTTACTTGTATTGGAATAAATTCATTTGTCACGAATACAATATGAAAAAGAACACCTTTGCTGAAGATTAAGAATTAAACATCACACAAGTATGCCACAGCTGTGTGCCAAGTTCAAGTTCACAGAATGTATTTTCACATAAATCCCCATGTTGCCCGCTTCCATACACCTTAGACCTTGTACATATTTGTGGTGCATTTAAAATGCAATTTCACAGGTACCGGTATACATTAACGTTTGACGTCTGTATACAGTAGTCGGAACGTAACAGTTGTCACACGGAGCGCACGATACACGCACGATGTACGCACGATACACGCACGTTACACGTACGGTAAATACACGGTACACGATTCAGAACGATACACGATATGAACGATATACGGAAACACGCTGCACGCTACACGATAGACGGATTACACGTTATACGATTACTTTAGATGTTTTACATTTTACCTCAATTTTGATTTTTTTTTGCACCAAATCTGTTTGTTTTGTTTCAGATCTCTTTAAACTTTTGTTGTTGTTATACCGTTTAACGAGACCAAAACAATTAGACCAATTAATTACAGGCTTCGCACCTACACAATAGACAAAAGACTTCGGTAATTTTCAAATGTCCACAGTTTACCTAGGTGCGAAATAATTTACAGTAAGTGTCAAATTTGAATTTGAATATTGATCCTGAGGTGCGAGAAAGTGGGTAGAAGTTAATTGCTGTCTCAACACATATCTTTTAATCGCCACTACACAAAAGACACTGTCCATTTGTCTTTTTGACAGTCAACATAATTGTCTTTTCAATATATCATTCATAGCTTTTAAGTAAATTAGTGTGGCGATTATTTTTATAACGATTAAGAGGATTATCCTATTCAAGACGTAATTTAAATAAGGTACTGTACAATTATTTAATTATTTTTTGCTCGGACTTTAACTGATTTCGTAAAACTATCGTTGATTCGTCTGTTCGTCAAATTATTTTTATCTAACCAATAAATATTCGATAGTTTACCTTCTAAAGTAGTTGATGTTCCCATTCATGTTACAATTCCTAATGAAGTTCCTTCTACCTTGTCTTCTGCAATTAAGATTATGCAGTGAAAACAACGGTTCAGATATTGAAAAAAAATTATGTCCTCTCCGCCGATAAAATAAAATTAAATTTCGGATTTCAGGTGTAAACACTCTTCCACCTGTCCCGGAAGTAATTATTGCCCGTATTGCACTGACGAATGAAAAATAATACAACGTGAAGTCAGCGGAGATGTACACGATTAGTAAAACAATTTACGATACCGTATAGGCCTATCGTGCATCGTGCACCGGGAACCGAATATCGTGTAACGTATATCGTGTATAGTATATGGTGCACGTTGCACGATGAATGATACGATATGATACACGATATACGATTGACAAAATACACGATGAGCGCACGCACGTTATACGCACGATACACGCAGGATATACGCAAATTTTGACAACTGTTACGTTCCGACTATTGTAACTGTCGCCAGTGGATCTTTCCGCTTTTCCAATTATCTCTTGTTTTTAGAATTTCACAACCATTATAATTTTCATTGTATTCATTATTCTAAAGACTTCGTACTTAACTTTCAAAGGATATTCAAAATAAGTATAATAGTATGGGAACTCGTGTTTTATGAACTTTAGTTTTTGCTTACTATAGCATTTTATTAGTTAATGATATAGCTTATCACCACTAGATGGTGGTCATTGTGCGGATACCACACTTTAGGCGTTTCGTAGACTATAATAATCCAGTAATTTACATACACATGTATATTCATTGTGAAAAATAGGGTAATATACGGGAGTGAACGGGACCTCTGTGCATAATATACGGACCTCGTACACGTATCCGTATATGGAATATCTAGTATACGCGGATCCTGTATATTTTCCTTATTCGTAGAATATACATGAATCTATACCTCTAGTACATTTCAAATATATGGAAATTTCGAAGGTTGTATTTCTGGAATATACGGGACAGAAATACGGACTTTAACATGCAAGATTTACCACGTGTACGGGAAAGGTAATTCAACCATATACAGACTAGATTTACTTTCCGTACACTAGAGATGCACGGACGAGGAATACGGATGAGTATATGCAACGCAAACGTAGTGTACAGGAATGGTATTTCAAACATATACAGGGGTATATACGGACCTGTATTTTCGTAGGATACGGGACATTTTTAAAGACGTATTTACAATATTTAGGGAACAATAATACAGGCTTGTATATTTAAAGTGTACGGACTTGATTCTCGTCTTGTATACTGGACATATACGAAATGATAAACGAACCCGTATACTTGACATATACGAGAGGATATACCTGTAATAATATTCATTACTTTACATTGTAACCAGAACAATTGTTTTCTCAATAATATTAATGTTTAATGCCAGGTGAAGTGTAAAGTCATCTTTGATGGTAAATACTGCTTATATTTCCGAATGTTCAACAGTTTGTCAGGCAGTAATGATCTGTAAAATGAACTAGATGGGTGTTCAGTAGAGCACTTATGTAGCTCTCTTACACTTTCGCGGAATAACAAATAATTTCGTGACAAAATCTAAGGCAAAAAGAGGCATAACTCAGTCAAATATGACATAGACCTACACAATTTTGCCATAAGCAAGGTAATTTGAAAGTTTGTGAAGGAATCTTATGAAGTTATAGCGAACGTTAAGTTTTCATGACAAAAACTAAGTACAAAAAGGGAAATAACACTGTCAAATAAGACATTTACCTACAAAATGTAAGGGCATCACGCCCCTTTTGTCATAAGCAATACAATTTCAAAGTTTGATAAAGAAATCTAAAGAAATGGCAAAGTTATAGCCAACTTTAAGTTTTTGTGACGGACAGACGGACTGACGGACCGACGGACTGACGGACTGACGGAGTGACGATCCCTTCGAAAGTGCGACAAAAATAATATATAATCTCTATGTTCTGAATTTTAAACGAGTAATACTATGCTATATCAATAAATTAAGTCTACAATGTCTAATAGAATAGACCTGTACTTCAATTATAAAAATAATGCCGGCAGCTGTTGAATTCCAAATTTCGGCCTCCGCATCAAAGCCAGATTACACGTTTACACTGTCTAAGTTGCACAACGTAGATATTGTTACGTTCCAGAGGGTCAGGGGTCCCTAAACCTTTGCACTTAATAATCGACTGTTCTAGCACGTTTACTTATCGGTATAATAAGTATAATGGTAGCTGGCTTTGTACCAGGGGTAAAAACGTCTATAAAGACTTTAAAATACGGTCGACTCCTTTTAAGTATGGGTACTGTATATACAGTTGGGATCAGGTAAATATTGCAGAGTGGTGCATATACTACCGGCGACCTATAAGTGAAGATGCTGCAGTTACTGTCAGGTGAGTATTGCAAACTTGCGCATGTACTAGCGATGCCCACTAAGTGAAGGTGCTGTGGTTAATATCAGGTAAGTGTTACATTCATTTACATACACTAGCGGTGCCCTCTAAGTAAAGGTGCTGCAGTAGCATCAGGAAAATATACAATGGATTTGGCATACCCTGCTGCTTAAGGACGTATATCGGCTTCCAGACGTCAAGGGATCGCAGTGGTGTGAAAACAATGCTCAATTGTTTTCTTCATAAACCAACCTGGGCTATTTGATCTATATGCCCTCAGAAATCCAACAACACTGATTTAACTATTTAAATTTAACTTTATTAACAGTAATAAATATTGCCCAATCAACATTAGGGCTTGAATGACTTCATAAATAGTTTTACTAAGTTTTAGTGTTAGGTTACGCTAACAAAATGTAAGGTCTCCGTGTTATGTTGTATCAACGCGCGTATACCTCCGATATGACGGAACTTTATAAAATTCGCTTCACGTCAAATCAATCCACTGTGACATACAGGTACCAGATTCAATATCTATGGAATTAGACATTTATAATTTAATCCGAATCCGATATGGAATTCGAAATCCGAGAAAAAGACGGTGTTACAAAGTAGTGGTCTCAAGGCATATTTTATCAATAAGGTCAAACCATCAATGTATGTGGTTTTCGGACTAACTTTAAGACGGCACATTTTTTTTTATTTCATGAACTATTCACGTCAATCTTTATAAAATAAGATATACTCAGTAACAAATAATGTTTATAACGATAATTATATGACTGTTACAAAAAAAAAACAACGAAGCAATTCAATTGTCATCTGAGTCCATCCCAAAATCTCTCATTATTCTGGGTAGTTTACGTTTCATGAAGTCATTATATAGTTCGTGGTTTTCACGAATCAGATCTGCTAAGCGACGTCTACGCCTAGGTGGTGGTTGAACGTCATCATTACTTGAGTCACTGTCCGACAATGCTTGCGCAATAGCGTCACGGTGATCCTGAACACTAACATTACCGCGATTATCGCCACGTTGGTCAGCCTCTTCGTCGTTAGTATGTTGATCCTGAACAACATCGTCGCGACGATTAGCACCACGTTGGTCAGCATCCTGGCCGTCAACGTCATCGACTTGCTGTCCCTCGTCCTATTGAGGTGCTTGGGGTTCGTTATTGGGCCTCCCTTGCACAAGCCGTCGTTCCATCACCCTGATGTTTTCTACTTCGTTTCTAAATGTATATAAACAATGTCAAATTGTTTTCAAGCTTCAATTGCTTTATGTGTAATAAGTCAATTTCAATGTACAAAGAAACTTTATATTCAACTAATGAAACTAAAACTACAGGGACAAGAGCACTACTCACAAACTTTAAAAGAAAACACGTGAACATTGCATATCAATATAATTGTATTATTCTAGTGTAAATTACCTTATATCTGCATCCTGAATGTTTCTGTTGGCTATCAGTTTTGCCAACTTCGTGGAAAGCCTGTCCTTCAACTGCTTTGCACCAGATGTATTGTACAGGTCCACTGTCTGGGGTGAAAGTTGGTTAATGTTCTCCTTTATCTCGTCGATCACATCCGCCCATCTCGTTGGATGCTGCTGATATGCTCTAAGCATGAGAAGAATTTCTTCTTTGGTCAGTCTCACTGATCGCCGTCGTCGTTGAAGTAATGTTGCTGAAAGAATGATATATTAATGCACATCATATCATTTGTTTGGCCTTATCATACTTTCACACGACCACGAATTTCCCGTGCAGTAAAACCAGTTCACCCGATACTATATTTGGTATACATGAAGCTTTTACAGTTGGAATAATTTTATATAAGAAAAAGTGCAAAGGGTAACTTATGTTTTATTTCTATTTAATCATCATTAAATATTTAATTCAAAAATGAAAAGAAGTGTGTTCTTTATTATAAAAAAGTTCTTACCGGCATCCATAACAATGTATATCCAACTATAATTTTGCACGAGTTACGAATACGCTTCAGTGATTGCGTGCTATTGTAAAAAATACAGGGTCGTAGGTAGCATTGGTACTAGTAAATCACGGTTTAATGCAGTAAAAAAATGACTGATGCTCGTAAAATGACTGAATATCCCCATAATATTATGTGCACTAGGGGTGAGCAATTGTAATGAACGTGTTGTGTAGATAGCTTGCAAAGAGAGAAAGCTTGGGATTGCATTTGGGGTCTCTTGGGTCAAGGTGAAGGTCACTGTTACTTAAAATATATTTCTTAATCTTTAAATAGCTTTAAGGAGATTTCTTTTTTTTGGGGGGGTGGGGGGTGTAAGATTACTCTTTTCTCTCTCTAGGGTCAAGGTCACTTTTACTCAATTTATATATTTTTAAATCTAAAATTGTTCTCATAATAAATGGTATTTAGGGAGAGGATCAAGGTGACTGTTATATTATTTTAAAGGCTTTTTTTAGAATACAATGGACGAGAGATATCGGAAGGGAAAGCTGGTGGCTATTCTACCGACTATTTTGCAGCCACCACCAGATCATGCCGAAAATATGCAACATATTATCGCAATGATCACAGCAATGATGAGCTTGCCTCCATCCCCAGATACTGATATTCGACATCGACTTTTCAGTGAAGATACAAATTCTTATCAAACAAGAGATGTGTTCGTCGATTTCTCCAGCAATAGGTATCAATTCTATCAAATCACCGGCGAAACACCAGAGACTCTTCTAAGCCTCGTAAACTTCATCTCACTGAACGCTACAAGAGAACATATACTTTCATCTCGAAACCGTATTTTGCTTTGTTTAATCTGGCTGAGGTCATATCCAACATATCACATGCTGGCTACAATTTTCGGTGTCAGTGTGCCTACAGTGAAAAATGAAATCAGGACGCTACTTCCCAGTCTTCATAGAAAGTTGAGCTTATACGTACAGTGGCCCACAATGGACGAGTGGAGAGCAATGAGACGAGTTTGGTCAAAACTTCCATATGCACTTGGTGCAATAGACGGCACATCACACGAGATATATAGGCCTGAAACGGAACCCCAGGAACAATATTATTCAGGACATAGGTGCTACCATGCGATTCACACACAAATCATTATAGACGTGCACGGTGATATTCGTTATGTCGAAAGCGGTTTTCTCGGTCACACAAACGATGCTCAGCAGTTTGCGTTAATGCGTCAAGTAGGAAATGATTTACTATTTCCAGAACAGTGCTACCTGCTTGGTGATAAAATCTATCCCAATCGAGGATCGATAATGACTCCGTATACATCAGCACAGATAGCACGAAAGGGTAGAGAAATGCGGCGTAAATGCTTAAAACTGAACCGCCGTATGAGGAAATATCGAGTGCTTGTCGAACATGCAATAGGAGATTTAAAGTGTTACAGAGTTATAGGGTCATTATGGCGACACCCGAGAGATTTACTAGCTTCGGTTGTGAACACTTGTGCTTCACTTGTTTGCCGTCGTAAGAAACTTGAAATAAATATGTAAAATGTGTCTTGTTATATTATGTGACGAAAACGTTATTCGCCCTGAATTGACTACTATATAAAGAAAAAAACACAATGATTACTTAAAACATGAATATAGCACACCAGATTGATACGCCCGTTATATTTGTACATAATTTCACGTAAAGCTGTTTTGACAACGTCCCCATGAAAACCATGAAGTAGAAATCGGTATCGGATTCGGATTAACTTATAAATGTCTATTAGGAAGAACCAGAGAAAATCTATTAAAATATCAAAATGTTATAAAAAGTCTAAAAAAGATATAGATCTAGTTCCATCTCGGCTATATGAATCTATAATACTATGTACTTTAATTAAAACTCTGAAAATATCTTATTCAGCTTACATTAAAATTCTTTACGGTATTGTTTACAATATTCTGACAAAAATTAGCGTGGACTGTCCCAAAGTATTTCGAGAACTAGAATCCTTGTGTGACAAAAATGCGTTGCTTATATACTATGCAGCGGTAGCAGCTACCCAAAATTGGTAGATATACCCATTTCTGGTAGAAGCTACCAACTATTGGTAGAGCGATCACTACCCAAAAATGGTGACTACCATGGTAGCTACCAAAAATTGGTACCAAACACCATCAACTAAATAACAAAAATGGCTATTGACATTTTATGAAAAATCGGACTGCCTAAGTTTAACAATAAACTTCTATAACAAATAAGGTAAAAACCCTTAAGTTAAGTGCTAGAAGGTAGACAACAGTGACTGAATTATTGGATATTTGCTGAGTCAGAGTTGTCTCTGCTAAAAATATCCCACAATGCAACGGAAAAAAAAGTTACATGGAGGGAAATTACAAAAATCAATAACAAACATTTACAATTTAAAGTGATTTAACAATTGAATTAAACATTCAGACTTGGCTTAAATATAGATAAAATGTCATATCATATGATGACCTTAACAGAATTAACAGGAATGAAGGAGTTTTAAAAGAATAAATGCAAACACTTGTAAACATAAGGAATCGCGGAGTCATGTTGCTTGACCTAATGCCAGGTAGAGAAAAATCAACAGATGAACAAGAGATAGATAATGGTGACCACTATTTGTTTTATGTGTAGGCTGGCTTGCTAAATAACTCAGGTCAGAATGCATATTTTATGTATGGTGAGTTGCCACATGCTTCACACGACTAACACGGAGACCTTGAGATAAAATCCTGTGAAATACATCCAGGTAATTTCTAATTATAACTTTCATTGAATAGCAGATTTACGTAAACGACAGTTGACTGTACTTAAAGTCAAATTAGACATAAATAACTTTATAACGGGTTTAGTGAAAACCCGGGTATAACAATATACCTAGCGTATCGAGTGAAACTAACAGTTACTTAACTTGAAATGTGAGTGAAGGCCGATATTATAACTTATTAAACTGTCCCTCTGACATAAATTTCGTTTGATTTACTAATGTTATTTTGAAAATAAATTAGCAGTCTCAAAAGTTTCACTGAACTTTTATAAAAGTCGAAACAAAAGACAGTGTAGGAAATCAGAATCTAAAATCTTCATGCAAAAATAAGTTACAGACCATACATATGTTAAACATATTTTGAAACTAAGTGAGGACAAAATAAACAATTTTAAAGTGAAACTGAAAACTTTTTATATAATAAAAAGTTGATGAAACCGAAGGTAAATATATAAACAGTGTAAAGATTATACAAAAAACCTTACGTATATTTAGAAATCGATAAACCATTTTCATTGTGGTTTCTTTGTCTCGTAGATTTTCATTTTGAAGAACTAGGATGTGTTCCCTTGGAAAAACTCTGGTCAGTTCTTGCCAGAATATGTAATATATTCCTAGCTGAATCTGAATCTGAAATACATCTATGATCAATTAATACATTATCGTACAAACTCTTTCTTATATAATTAAATGAAATTACTGAAAAAAATTTAACCAGCAATTTGAAAAAAGTGACACATGGAATAGCTGAAAGGCAATCAAAATTAGCCTTTGAAAGAAAACGTATTCTAGAAATTTTAAAACAAATGTTTATAATCTAGCGTTTGGATCATTGTCCACAACTGTAGACTGTCTCGTTCATAAGATAAAACACATAAAAACAAAAATAATATCAAACAGGGAATGCCACGTACCAAAAACGCAGCCTCCCCAAAACGAACCCCACAGCACCCAGAAGTGCACACCACCAACACACACACACACACACACACACACACACACACACACACACACACACGCACATACACACGAAACACACACACAATCATGTACACACACACATATACACTACCAACACACACTAGCATACAAAGCAAACACACGAGGACAAAACGAACAATTAAAGGAACACAGTGGGACAGTCGCTTCCGGAACAATTATGTAAAACCATAGAGAAGTCTTATAGATGAATTGTGTTTTAAAGTCATTACATGTAAATGCGACGATTTATATCACATTGCGAATCAAGCTGCTTTAAATGAAAAAAACAAATATTCATTTAGAAATTGAGAATACTTACTTTTGTCTGTGTGTACAGAAATGGTTCATAAACACAGCTGCGAACAGAACGACGTCTGAAGCAATCCTGATATAGTTTTACACCTTCATAAGCCACTTTGTGAAACTGGCGAGGATTGGGCCTGTTGTTTTTCATATGCGAACCATACTCGTGGTAATAGTCAGAATATAGTCTGTATTTAATGATTAACATATATTAGATATACGAGTCAAAATTGTTGTTACGATTTCTGCAAATGCTGAACAAAGTGTAAAAAGGGCAAGAATAGCAAGTAGTTTGACAGGTTACTTGATTACTGAAATCGCTAAACACACTTTCAAAATACATGTATAACTATGGAATAAGATCGTAGTAAAGGCGCATAGAAAACCAAATTGCAGAAACTGTGCAGACAAATATTTGTAATAAAATAGGATGACATTATCGTGGATGTTAGTTTGTGTAACCAAGAAAACATATTTTAGCAAGACAAGTTATAAAACAGAGAAAACTATAACGTTCGTTGTAGGGATCGAAGAACTGATGAACGTGAAAATCTACAAAACAATTTCTTATTCATATAAACAACCCTCTATTATAATGCATATACTACTGACGGGATCGACGAAAGAACTGTAAAAAACCAAGCAATGAAGCTGAAGAGAAAGTGGTAATTATGGTCAAATGGAGTTATTAGCATTCAAAATCCGATCATTTCAAAGTGTTATCAAAACAACCCTATTTAGGAAGCAGGTTCGAAATCAAAGGTACCTTAATACATGGTTTGTTTAATGGATTTATAGAACAGTCTTGAATGGAGAAAGTAACGTTGAATGAGTATTCCTAACAACATTATAATAAAATGAAGAGCTGCTTTAAAAATTGCCACGTCTGATACTCATACACTACATTTTGCTGATATACCTTTCTACTGGGTCTCGAAATGTTATAAGGAGTTTGGCTTGAGGTATGAAATGACGAATATAGTCTAAAATTACAAATTTTGGTTCGTTTAACTCTTCATTTCCAGGAAGATTCTTCCAGTGAGAATTCAGGTGTAAATTGGAAGGACTTCCTTCTCCTGTAAAACAGACAGAAACAAAAATTTGAAAAAAACATCAGTTCAACATTTTCTATATTGCTTGATACAAATGGATCGTCGATACTGTATTTCTGATTTTATGTATAAGTTGTGTACTTGAATTTGTTTAATTTCCTTTTCACATATTCTGAGGACCGATTTTTCCCTGCACGTTTTTCTGTAGGTCTAGTTGCTTGCGGGTATTCTGCTTGATTATATCTGAGAATACCTGCTATTCCTCAACTAAATTTAAAAAGAAACGCTAACAAAAAGGTAAGCATGGAAAATATAAATCCTTAATTACCAGTTACATGTACGTAATTATGAAGTGTGCCGTTACGTATACTCGTTGATTTGGACAGGATTTTTGAAGCTGCTGCGCTAAACATAGCGACATACTCGCCAATATCGTGAAAGGTACTGCCTGGTCCTGAAACATAAATATTATAATTTCTATGACAACACCATTTATCGTCAAGTTGCCTTAGAATTTATATAAAAGGTACATTTGATATTATATTGACCGTTCGATTATAAACAAGAATACCAAGATGGCCGTATATCGCTGACATTGCTACCATAGGCTATAATACAGGATCAGAAAGGGTTAATATTATCTGGGTTATCTAACACTATTTCGTAGACGTCTACTACACAATGCTACATGCCAAATATCGAAGTTCTGCGCATTGTGGTTTAAGACAAAAATATTTTTTGTGCAGATCTACAAAGTATTTTATTTAAGTTCTCTGAAAGGCAAAATTGTTTATGATTCATCATTATTATAAACCACGTTCATGATTTTATGATTTTTAACATGTTGCAATGCACACTTTTCTTTTTATATTACTTGATTAACGAACTTGTTACTGTAATTTCAAGGGAAGTCGTAAGATTTGACTTGCGATGCTTCTTGAATATGGTTAGGGTTAGGGTTAGGTTTAGGGTTAGCTACTCCATTAAGTCTTCAGAGTGCACTACGCTTCTATCCTCGAAAACATGAAAGTGTTAAAACGCTTAACGTCGAAGAAAATAGTATTGCATAGCAAGAATGGAAAACTAAAATTTGAAGTATGTCTATGCATAATAAATAAGTACTCTGGCCCCAGCAGACACATGTAACATAAATCGCATTGCTAATAGTCGAAAAGGTTTGCCTTAAACAAAAAAGATTTTTGGTAAACATCTTTGAAACGTTAAATATACGTAAAGAGTGTTCGAGTGTTTGGAACGTGAATACTACTTAAACTTTTACTTACTAAATCGTTTACGTGCAAACCATTGCGCTTCTTTGAATCCGGGTTTAATAAAATCTGGATGAAGAGAGAGTCTGTAAAAGAGATCACTGGTTCCACATTTCTTTACGCCAATCACATAAGCATAAGGCAGGCAGTTAAATGCTTGTTCCTCAAACCAACATGGGTTTTTGAAGTTTGGATTAAACTTGAAAACTGGCTGCAAAATATAAAACCCGGTTAATTTGAAAATAAATTCATAATATTTGTTCATTTACACATTCAGTTACTGTCTGAATTAATTTTCATTATTTTCTCTATGATGACTACTGCACACTTAACTTACTAGTATCACAGAGTTTAAAAACTGCGTTTTTCATAGGCGTCAGGTTGCTTTAAGCTGACTTCTGTCGTTCTCGTTTTGTCATTCTGACTTCCCTGCCAAAACAACAAAAACAATGTTTTGTGTTTTCGCCTTTTCGTTCTGTTGTTTTTTAACTCCTTCCATAACGAAATCAAAGCGTTTTGAGCGCTGAAAGCCTGGGGCTACATTGATTGTTGGATATAAGGTCCGCATCATCTTTTGCCGGCTTGTCGCTATTACGATAGATTTTGATATGACAAAAACTTCAAACTGGAAACATCTCCGATAACCAAAAACACATGGTTCTAAAGTTTTCTTTTCGTTCAAAGCGTAAGCTGGACACCAAAGATGAACGCCGATTGGTCTATTAAAACTGACCTATAGAAACAGGTCTTACAAATCAGATATTTTTCTTTATTCACCAGCATTACGAATTAACAAAAGTACATTCAATGACACAGAAAAGAACATCAAAGTGGTTTGTTTGATTCTTCTATATAAAGCATGTGGAAAAATAAATGTTCATGGCAATGCTTGTACTTTTTATTTAACAGTCAACAAACACTCCAGCAACCGTCACATTCAGTAGAATAGGGAACAGTCTGTGTACCACTCCCACTTTATTGTGTTACTATTTAAGTAACAGCAACCTCTTTCTTCATCACATACTACATAACAAAATGTTAAATTTTCCATCTGCAGGTAATGGGTCAAGTGAAACACACTTTCTCAGGTACATGGAGAGGAAGAACTCGTTTTTAATGCTTCCCTTTGTAACGTTCTCGTTGAACAATATTATAGCTGAAAAGTATACCATTTACTTGATCGTTCACTTTTGGACCGTAGACATTGACAAGAACGAAAGAAATCCAGGGTCATTACTGTTGCCCAATTGATAAACTATTCATATTTCTTACTTTTTGTTTGGGTTGCATCTTGAAATCTTTTAACAAATATTGTTTGCAACTTCACACAGTAATTTGGGGTATTGATTTAAAACCAAACTCGGCTTTGCTTCATCTATATAAGAGTATATCACTGCGAAAAATAGGGTAATTTACGGGAGTGAACGGGACTCCGTATATTAGCAATACACGGGAAAGTATACGGAAAACTTAGAATACTGAGATCGGGATCGTATATGAAATCAGTATTCTTAAATACACGGGAAATGTGATATACGATAGCCCGTATTCAATTAAGATACCGGATCGTTCATTTAAATCCATATATTCATAAAATACGGAAGTCCGTTTACTTGCAAATACGGAAATAATGACAAATGAAAGACCACATGCTACTAAAATACGGTATTGTTTTTACTTACGAATACGGGAAACTAGATATACTATCCCGTAAACGACTGAAATACTACCAACCCGCAGTTCATTCTGAAATACGGGAGTCCGTATACGGCTAAAATACGGTAATGTGTATACTTTTAAAAGAAGGAAAGCATTTGCATTAAATACATATCGATCTTTTCTAAGAGTTAAACTACATGAAAGTAGTAGTGAACTTTCAAAATCGTCTTTTCTCTAGAAAATATCGCTGTTTCCTTGGGGGTCATTTTTCACATATAGCTATTTCTGAAAAACTCCGCCTATAGAATTAGCTAAACAAATTCAAATACTACCTAGCAGTATATGAAATCATATGTAGAATAAAGCGTTAATGTCCATAGTTTACAAATATAACATTTGTTTTTCAAAGAGACCATTTTAATTCTTGGTCGACCGTTAAATAACTAGCAACATTTTTCTGTAAAAGCATTGGTCATTATAAGGGGTCGGACCACCGTCGCAACTTTTAATACTATTAAATATTACACAAAAACTGTTCCAAAAGCATGTTTAATTAAAAAACGCCGTTTCAAGCTCTTTTCAAAGTCAATTTACCCCCACCAATTTGTATAAAAAAATCATATTTGAACATTTGTGCCAAGGTCTACACTTAAAAAATACAGATCCTTAAGCATCTTCCCTTCTCTAGGCAAATCCCATTTTTCTAGACAGTAATTTTTTTTTTGTTCCGGCCAACTAATAAAAAAATTGGTTCATTGGTTTTTCCTTCATAAACTTTTGTATAAATTATGGACCGGACCCCTATCTATAAAATAGTACCAAAAATCGTTCTAAAAAGCTTGCTTTATCCAGATATGACATATTACGCTTATTTTAGTGTTGAATAACCCCACTCCGTTTCGCCGAGGTAGAACATAATATTGAAGTAGAAAAATTATTACAAAATCTGTAAAAATGATCGCCTTTTTATGCCTCCGAAGGGTGGCATATTAAAATCGCACCGTCCGTCTGTCTGTCTGTCCGTCCGTCTGTCCGTCTGTGAGTCCACACTTACAAATTCGTGTCCGGACTGTAACTTTGTCATGCATTGAAGGATTTTAAAATAACTTGGCACAAATGTCTAGCACATCAAGACGACGTGTCGCGTGCAAGACCCACATCCTTACCTTAAAGGTCAAGGTCACACTTGGAGTTTGAAGGTAATGGAATCCTCTATATATGCACACATTCGTTTACGGACTGTAACTTTGTCATGCATCGAAGGATTTTAAAATAGCTTGGCACAAATGTTCAGTAGATCAAGACGACGTGTCGCGTACAAAACCCACGTCCCTACCTTAAAGGTCAAGGTCACACTGGAATCCTTTATATATGCACACATTCGTGTCCTGACTGTAACCTTGTCATGCATTAAAGGATTAATAAATAACTTTACACAAATGTCTAGCACATCAAGACGACGTGTCGCGTGCAAGATCCACGTCCATACCTCAAAGGTCAAGGTCACACTTAGAGTTTGAAGGTAATGGAATCCTGTATATATGCACACATTCGTGTCCGGTCTATAACTTTGTCATGCATTGATTGATTTAAAAATAACTTGGCACAAATGTCTAGCACATCAAGCCGATGTGTCGCATGGATGTTAAAATTACATACCACAATTATTGAGCACATGGAAAGGACAAAGACTGTGAGACACAACATTCGGGGGCATTCGTCACTTATGAAGGACAGCTCTTGTTATCTAAAATTTTGCATGAAAGTGACTTATTGTTATACAAGTCCTTAGGAACATTTAGATTAAAAAATCATTTGTAGTTAAGAAATTGGATCTCCATTTTCCCGGCGAAATATCTCAATTTCGCCGAGGTAGAACACAAAATAAAAAAAGACAAAAAATATTATCAAATCTTTCGAAATACACTTTTCTTTCTGAAATTTTGCATGAAAATGTTGTATTGTTATTCAAATGAGTAGGAACATTTCAAGCAAAGTTTACATTTTGTAGTAAATGACTTATATTAACATTTCGCCCAGAAACTTCATTTCGGCAAGGTAGAACGCGTTGTGATAGATGAAAATTGATCATCATAAAATCTTTAAAAATGAAATGTATGCGTGCGTATCGGAGGAGGAAAGGGCATCTGAGCATGCACATCTAATGCACGTGCATACCGAAAGAGGTTTAACTCAGTGCACAAAACGACTCTGTGAAGTTCAGTGGTATCAATCTCCTTCAGTCTGTACAGAAAGGTGTGTCATAAAACCCCGTACATAACTGAAATACGGACGCGTGCTTGCGAGTCCGTATAGTAATATTACATATTCATGGTAATATCATAATCTAGATGTGCAAGTTTGTTTACCTATTTATCTCTAAGATTATCTTTAAGTTTGAGCCGAAATAATTGGAAAAGAAATCCGCTTTGACGTGCCTGATGTTTGAATCATTTAGTTGAGATTTTCTGACGGAGCCGACGCCATTGAATAAAGTTCAGTATACAAATGTATTACACTCTACAAACTATGTATATATAAAACACTGGAATGATTTCAACAAATTCTTAATTAACGAATGTGCGTATTGATCTGTATCTTTGACATTTCAAGAAGGTTAGCTTTTCCAGTTTATTCTACGGGTATTGTGCGGGCCTGATCATTTATTTTTAGAATATTGAAAGTGTTTAGACAATGACCAGTTTAAATGTTTTTTCTTTCATTCATAAATACTGAATAAATGTACGGGAAATTACCGATTACTTATAACTATTAACACATGTTCTAATAATTATTATGACAAAATCGATTTTAAACAGCAACGTCCATATATATAATATATTCGTGAACATTTTCGGTCCTCAAATAAGCGCGCAGAATTCCGCACAATAACCACTTAATGGAAGCTGAAAAAAATGGTGGCAGAAATGTTGAAGTCTGATCGTTTGATGTAAACAGGTGAATATTTGTTAAGGTAAGCATAGATATCGTGTAAATGTTGTTACACAGATAAAATGCAATGTAATTGAAGTGGCGCTAGGAGTTTAAAGGGTTGTCACGATGTGAATGTAGAGTACAAAGGAGATTGTCATTCATCTGTTCATCACAAAAACTGAAAAGTCTCAACTTTAAGAAAAAACCCCACCATAACTAGGGGTGTCACGTCTACACGTATATACGGAAGCGTTTCGATTAGCAGCGCTAAACGTTTAGTAACTTGGGTATCCATTTACACGTAAAATAACACATACAACAGCTTAGTTAATAACATCTACCTTATTATTGAACCGGACTACGTATAGTAGTCCCCGCTGCTACCGCGTCCTGGATGCTACCGTGGTAATTTAAAAATTTATTAATTTGCTTACGTAGTGCCGTCTGTTGACTGTTTACCTCATCAAATTTAAAGCGGAAGTGCTGCTTTTTCACGTGCACGATTTGCCAAAAAATGTCTTCGTTACTGGTAGTTTCCATTAATATTAATAAAATGAACCATTTCTTACCATGTTTTTACTTGTTTGCCATTGTTTATGCTCTATTTTCCCCTAAATTTCATGTTTTGCAAGTCAAGATCGTCTGCTAAGAGGTCATAGCCCGCTATTGACAATAAATAATACGGAAGCGAATAAGGGCCATCTGTTTGTAAAGATACAGATAAAGATAAAGAAGCCTTATTTAACGTCACATATGATAGCTACAAAGCTATTGTGCGACAAACAGTGTATCCAGTAACAAGTACTTACCTTTTCCCAGAAGTAGGAAGCTTTTCTTTATCTTCCTGACACTACCCTTTTATAATGCTGAGCGCCAAGCAAGGGAGCTGTCAGTACCATTTTTCTCTCGTCTTTGGTATGACGCGGCGGGGGATCGAACCAACGACCTCCCGCACACGGACGCTCTAACACTAGGCTATCGCGGCTATTTGCTGTCAAATATTTTGACACCCTTATAAATAAATTTTGATCTACAATATTTAAAATTTGGGGATGTAAAGCAGAAGTATTTGTTACCTGGGGATATGTGGTTTTTGCCCACATTTGACACACTTGAAAAACTGCTCAGAAGTTAGGGTGTTTAAGAAGGGACAGTGTGTCTAGGTGCCCTCACTGTTTAAAGGTTGACTAAAGAACAAGTCACCTTTTTTTCCACAAAATTGGTTTAAAAAATACAACCTAAATATTACTGCGTGTTATTTTTAGACATTTCAGAATTTAACAGTGTTCCCATAAATTTGTTGAAATTTGTGTGCCTGTATGGACACCATACTTCAAATGTTAAGTCAATACAGAGTTACCGCGGTCGCAGAGTGGACTCCCTTGGAAGTACCTGCTGTCAACATGGAGGATTGACATTGATTTTTTTTTCGAAAATACTTGGACTTCAACTTGGATATCTACAGGAATTGAAAGTTAAGATGTGACAGTTTATCCAAGTTAATAATAGGAATATTAAATAGATAAGTTCTTTTTATTATGCTTAATTGTCGCCAAAATTAAGTACCGCGGTAGCGGCGGGGACCATCCTACTATAACTTTAATATAAGTCACATGATTGAAAACATATGTATTATATATGGCCGCTGAATTTGTATTCATGTATCAGGGCGATCTGGACATCTACATAACTAAACGATTACCGGTTGGTGAGCCGCCAGCTAGTTAAATAATGGTTACCGTATGCCTACCTGCCTGGTGCCTGGCATTAAAAAAGGATAGGATTCGGGAGGTACATGTGCTAAAAAAGGGGGTGTCTCGTAAGTCAGAAATGGCTGGCCCTTTAAAAGGTGGTCACACTATAATAAACAAACACTTTACTTTTATTTGAACAGGTATGTGACATTTGTTACTTCAACGAATATTGTTTTGAACGCAGCATGTATGATGATTTACTGAAACTGATGTAAACAACGTTTAAACGGATCCGTTTCGTTTAATGATAGACGTGTACACGTTTACCAAATTCCCTAAACGTGTCACCCCTAACCATAACTGGTATTATCTTGTTCTTTGTTCTGGTACAAATAAATAAGCTGCATAATAGCCTTATTAGTCGGTCATAGCTATTCATAGTTTATGTTTATTGTATTGCCTATTGTAGTTCTGACTTTTATAACTAAATTGGTCTTTTTCAGGTTGGTTATAACACTAGATTTAGTAATGGTAAACATAACTAAATACGGTAACATTGTTGTGAATAATCGGTATGACCCGAATCTTGTCATACTCCCTCACATCTCTATTATTAAATACCTGCGCATGCCCTGTGAGAGCGGGTTCAAAAACAAATATATATATTTGAATATATGCGTTGGGTAAAACCCCAGGTCCAGTGCATACTCAGTGCGAACTTAATGTTTACAAACGGATAGAGTGCAAACTTTGTTAGTGTTTCATTATTAAGACACTATCCCGGCGCCCCAGCGAAGCTCGAAAAACACCTAAAATTCCTGGTAAATTAAATTTTGGTAAAAAAAACCTACGAGGTTCATAAAATATCAACCTATATACACGGTCAATACCATGACACGTGATATCGATAATGAAGAAGTACTTGTATTGTGTACAGTCAATAAGATGACGAAATTAATTCGTTGACAAGAGTTTGTGTTAATTGTCACTATCATCTTTGGTCAATTGCCCGAAGGGTAGTTAGCGGTGATTCATTAACTTTTCAAATAGATGATTAGCCGATAATCAACTGTCAAACAATTCACTACGCTCCAAACATGCCAATAATTAAATCATTTAATCAAGTTTAACAAAATTCAAAAATTTGATGTTTTTGTAACAGCACAAAAACAAATTTACACATCGATTGGCGGGTGTCCATGCAATCATGCATCTATGTTGTGATAAATTATCGGAAACCTCTTGTGTTCTGACTGGATGAGTGCATAACGGGCAACGCCTTCAAATTTATCAGCTTGCAGATTATGATTAGTGACCCATGTTTCCTCAAAGCTTTAAAATGCAGGATTTCCTCCCAAAAATATATATATACCAGTGAGCTGTCCTAAAACCCGGGGATTTGCAAAAATCTCCTGGCATTACTGTAAACCTAGAAATTATTTGGCACGTTTTAAGTAAGCAAATTCGCGACACAGTCGATCCTCGAACTTAAGTGGTCGCAAAATCGTCACTAAAATTTGTTCCTTATATCCAGAGTTCCTTATATCCGTATATATCGAACAAGTTCCTTATATACGATGTATATATATCGAACTAAAATATATATCATACAAGTATTTTTATTGTCAAATGTAATAAAATCCGAACCATCGACTTATAGTTGCTTTTGATTCTCCTACCGTCCTTTTGAAGAGTTATAAAAATCTATAACTGTTATCCTTTTCTATATCCGTAAACCTATGTAAAAATATTGCAGGGATTAATAAAACATAAAAAAAACGGTTTATGTTTTAATCAAATACAATTTTCGCTCACTTGCCATAACTTTAATATTTAACAGGGTATTTTTCCCAGTATGGGATTTCATCCTGTCTGCATGCTTTTAAAAAACCGCTCACAATTATTTACATAAAATATTATCACTTGAATATATATCCTACTTAGCAATTATGTTTATATTCTCATTTAACTAGTTAACCAAGAGGTTACACATGTGTAATGATTTACCTTTATGAATAATAGTTACAAGTGTGCTATGGAAATTACAATGCAGACGGCAAAAGAAAAATGCAAAATCAGTAGATATTTTTAAGTCTTCAGAACATATTTTCAGTTCGATATATACGATAACTTTACTGTACATTTTTCATTGTTGGGCCGGAAAATATTGTTCCTTATATCCGAAGTTTCCTTATAACCGGAGTACAATATAACCGTACATTTTTACATTAAACAAAGAAGGGAAAAAATCGGGCCAAAACCAACTGTTTTTTATATCCGAAGTTACGTTATATATATCTGGAGTTGATATGTACGGAGTTTACTGTATTTACAATTTGAAGATTTATTTATGTTAGTTGTAGGTACCGAACGGAACAATGGATGACGGGCGGACGTATATCGTAAACTACTTCAGTGACATTTGAACACTATGTTTTTAATTCCCATATTGTACATTGTACGGCAGCAGTAGGCTGTTAAACGGTACAAAAACAAATTATGTCTACTGTATTGAATAACTCCAGGTCACTTTTACATCCACTTTTCAATTGTCCTACGATGTAGTTTTTTTACAACAGTCATTCTGTTACACCGTCATGTTTTATGATGTAATGTCATTTAAGAAAATGAAAATATTGATTAAATTCTATTTCAAATTGTTTACTAATGTCATGAAATGTTAATTAAATTTCTGTCCACCATACATGGAACTCTCAGCCTGAGTTAATCTTTATTTTTGTTTCATTTGTTTCATTGAATCAAATGACAAGTTACTTTAGTTGAAGACTTTAGATGAATATTTTTTACAGTTGAGCCACTAAAAAATTGATCGGCATTAAACAAACTCTCTGTGACAATTAAAAATAGAAATTATAATCGTGACATGTCAAAAATGTAGATGCGCTGGTGTGACCTGACCAACAATATTTCTCGAGTTATCATATGAAGTCGAGTTATTAATGCTCTAATTCAAGAAGTTATACTGTACCTGTAAATATTTACAGAGATCTGCAAGCATTTAAATCGTGCGATTTTGGTTTAGATCTGTTTCTAATTTTTTACGGTTTTTACTAAGTTTTGGTGATCAACCATGACTACAACCATGACAACCGAACAGTGTTTCAAATATTACAGTATTGATAGAAATTTTGATAATGCATTTTAATAAAAGGAAACAAAATTCCGACCCTACTTTGCCCAAGAAAGGAACGTGCCTAGGTGTACTAAGTTCACTTTCTATCAGGGAACCTCAGTTGCATGTCGTGGTATTAACTGATTATAAAACCCAGTATTTTCAGTTAGTCTTTACAATCATTTTGACATCATAATTATGTTTTGTCTGCATTCTTCAATGATGCTGCAGCCAAAAATACATTTGACAGCCTCAAAGTGAAAATGGTAGCCACACATTAAATTGAACCAAAATCAAAACCTCTTATTTCGAAATGTTCCAGGCGTTTAAAATGACCCAAAAATTTATAGTCCCTGGAGCACTTTGTATTTAAAATTACTTGTAGCCTTTACATTACATGTACAAAGAGCAATCCCTTACCGGTGAAACTGGCAATTATTTGTATGAAAAACATTCCTTACATTGCTTTTTATTTGTAAATCAAAAGTACTGCATTACATTATATTAAGTCTTGTACATGTATAGCGCATTATTTTTTACGATGATATTGCAAAAAATAGGAAAAGTGTTCTGAGAATGTGTTAAGTGAGGTTACAGCGGCAAAGGAATGAAAGGAAAGTATACATCAAACATTGTTCTATCATTAATTATTCTACCTTTAAATTAATTTTTCTATAGAAGAGTATGAAGAGTATTTAATGTGCTCTTGGGACTTAAAACTTTGTCATGGATTGCCATCAGAATTTTCATTTTTACCATGGTTAGGGATGTTGCAGAAAACGCCATAGATTAATATTATTCTCTGTTTACTATACCCCCGTAACAAAGAAGTTGGAAGTGATGCCATTATTTCCAGCTTACATATGCATGCCAATTATGTGTATGGGGATTGTTACTCAGTTTGTTAAAATTTCAAGTTTTACATATTCCTTTTCAGACCTCCTTGAATACGGGTGAATATGACGTCATTTCTGTGGAAAACACTCGGCCTAGAAGCCGCCAAGTCAAATTAGGTAAAGATAGTAATTAATTTTTCTCAGTTTTTGTTAAAAACTTTCAAACGAAAATATTAGGGGTTTCTGTCCGGGCAGAATGATCATGATCTGTGCTGGAAACAAAGGCGGGAACACTTTCTACCAGAGTGGTATTAAACGGTTAAATGATGTTTCTTATGCACCTAATGCAGTGATAAATGTAACTTTCTAAAAGTGTTTGATGCTTCAGATTATCTCAATTATTACCATGTTAGTAAAAGAAATAAAAATTATTTTTTTTGTTAATATGGTGAAAGGAAACATGTAAATTTAATTTATTTAAATTATTAGCTTCATTTCACAATGTTTCACATTTAGTCTAATAAAATTGATCTATTTTTCTCATACAATCAAAATGCTTGTATTTACTGTAACATTATGCAGTTATGAATTTTGATTTGAATATTTTTCTTGTCTTATCATGCTTATTACTATATGTACATCCCTTATTTTCCTGAGGGGCAATAACACATTTGGCCACCTGCTGATTAATGACCAGTATTGTCATAAAATTGTACAGTACATGACATTGTAGGAAACCACCATTTCATTATCACAGTGTTCTTTTTTAACACAGGGCCTTTAATAAATTTATTGGAAGGTGTAATTTATTCCCAATATTATTTAGATGAAGACAATGGTATATATTTATTTTGATTTTTCAAGTTATAAAGTTCAGATTGACCATAATACATGAATGTCTAGAACGATGCTTACTTTTAGAAATAATGTGAGAAATAACTCTCATGAATTATCTGTTATTAGCAGACAAAATTGAAATAACTTTAAAACCACACTGGTATAATATTAGCAAGTATATGTGTCCTTTTAGACAAAAAAATCACTTGATTTATTATATAAACAAAATGTATATGAAATCTTGTGAAGATTTTCTACATCAAATAAACAATCAAGCAATTAAAAGAGCCGATTTTCAGTTTCATCGGATTAACTGCATGTGTTTGCTTCAGATGTGAAGGTGACCATTAAATGTTAGAACCTCTTCTAATTATCAAAAGCATCTTAATTTATTGTGCCCGTCTTTGAGGTGCAAACAACTTTACAAGAAACAAAAGCCAGCTGTTAAAATTTCAGTGGACGTTCGCATCACAGTCCCGATTACGGGAAGCTTTTTCACTGGCCATTGACCGCGGACGTCAGGTGACTGCTGTTCCCAGTCTTTTAAAGAGCAAATTTGGATGGGGGATATTCTGACTGGCTGTTGTCAGCAGGTGACCTCTAGTTAAAGGTGACCTTTAGCACAAGTTTGACTGTATTGTCAAATTAGAATATTGATTAGATACTGATTTTTAATAAAGACAACAGAAAAAGTGTGAAATTTAAGGCAGTTGTATGTAAAGATTTAAATTTTTGTCGAGCCCGCCTGCGGTGAGCTCGATATAGTTGTCACTTTTAGCGGTTCGATGTATGTGCGTGCGTCCGTCCGTCCGATTTTGTCCGGACCATATCTTTTTCATGCATGGAGGGATTTTGATGTTACCTGGCACAAATGTTCACCATCATGAGACGGAGTGTCTTGCGCAAGAACCAGGTCCCTAGGTCTAAGGTGAAGGTCACACTTGGAGGTTAAAGGTAAAATTCAAGAATGGCTTTGTCCGGAGCATATCTTTTTCATGCATGGAGGGATTTTATTAAACTTGGCACAAATGTTCACCATCATAAGACGGAGTGTCATGCGCAAGAACCAGGTCCCTAGGTCTAAGGTCAAGGTCACACTTAGAGGTTAAAGTTCAAAGTCAAGAATATCTTTGTCTCGAGCATTTCTTCTTCATGCATGGAGGGGTTTAATATTACTTTGTACAAATGTTCACCACCATGGGCTACCCTTGTTTTTAGAAATACTTCCCTTTGTTGTTACTATAAATAGCTTATTGTAACTTTTTTATTACTGGCCGTAGAGAAAAATCGAGACCACTTTTCTGTGGCACAACATGATTGTTACATCCAATATTTAGGTTTATTTTGACCCATCTCTACTTGGTTAGGAGTTAGCCCTTTTGACATATGGCGGGCTCGACATGTTGCACGTGGGCATCTTGTTTAAGTAGTTCACTAGAAACATTTGACAATGATGCCAAATAGATGAGATAAATTTCCAAGTATTTGCAATGGAAATGGTGATGAAATGTTAGCTGTGAGCTGTTAGAGAATATTATGTCGGTCAGTCCGTCACATAAACTTAACGTTGGCTATAACTTTGCCATTTCTTAATATTTCTTATCAAACTTCCCAATTGTATTGCGTATGATGAAAAAGTCGTCATGCCACCAGATTTTGTAGGTAAAGGTCATATTTGACAAAGTTATGCCCCTTTTTGTGCTTAGATTTTGTCACCAAAACTTAACGTTGGCTATAACTTTGCCATTTCTTAAGATTTCTTCATCGTACTTTCAAATTGCATTGATGATGACATAAGGGTTGTAATGTACTCAAATTTTGTATGTCAAGGTCATTTTTGACAGAGTTATGCCCCTTTTGTACTTAGATTGTGTCACGAAAACTTAACATTGGCTATAACTTTGCCATTTCTTAATATTTCTTATCAAACTTCCCAATTGTATTGCGTATGATGAAAAAGTCGTCATGCCACCAGATTTTGTAGGTAAAGGTCATATTTGACAAAGTTATGCCCCTTTTTGTGCTTAGATTTTGTCACCAAAACTTAACGTTGGCTATAACTTTGCCATTTCTTAAGATTTCTTCATCGTACTTTCAAATTGCATTGCTGATGACATAAAGGTTGTAATGTACTCAAATTTTGTATGTCAAGGTCATTTTTGACAGAGTTATGCCCCTTTTGTACTTAGATTGTGTCACGAAAACTTAACATTGATATAACCTGATAACTTTGACATTTCTTAAAGCTGCTTGCTCTCAGTTACTGTTGATTTATTTTTTAAAGATTGACACTTTATTCATTAGAATAAAATGAAAGACTGTCCAGAATCAAAATATAAGCAAGAATCTAGGAAGGAATCGATTGAAAATGTTGGTTACATGGAACTGCCACTTCACATGTTTATATTGAAATTTCAAAAGCGTTTGCTTATTTTTGTAAATTTAGAGATATACCAGACATAAATTTATGCTGGAGCCTTTTTATATGACCATATGTTCTAAAATACGTTATTTATATGCAGTTTTGAGAACTTTATTTTTTTACCAAAATCTGAGAGCGAGCAGCTTTAACATCAAATTTTTTAAAATTGTATTGTTAATGACAAAAAGAACGTGATGCCAAAAAATTAGTAATGTTAAAGTCATAGGTTACAGAGTTATGTCCCTTTTTGTACTTAGATTTTGTCACCAAATTATTGGTTATTTTGACAAAGTGTAAGAGGGCGACACAAGTGTTCTTTTGAACACCAATCTTAGTTTATAGTTAATACATGTACTTTCCAGACGCATCAGCTGAAATGTTGATGATCATATAAATCATTAAGAAGAACATAATTGTTGTTGTTGAAACTTCCCTTATAATTATCAATTCAAAGTCTTGTGTGATACAGGGCACTGTCTTGCACATATATCAGTAACCACTTGAAGTATTACTTTAAAACTTTGTTGTAGTGTTCAGGGTTACTCTTGACTTAATATCTTGCCTTTTACGGTCATTCTTTGCACTTTGATAATCCACAGATGCTTGTCTTTGCCTTTTACTGCCCAAACTTTTTTTTATTGGTAAACACTGAGAAAAGTTGAGCACGCTGTCTTATGGACAGCTCTTGTTAAGCATTAAAATAAGTTATGCTAACTTTAAACAATTATAGCATGATGCTACTTTATTATTATACCACCGAAACGAAGTTTTAGGGGGGTATATAGGGGTCACTCGGTAGTTGGTCGGTCGGGTGGGCAGGGGATCTGTTGCATTTTCCTTGTCCGGAGCATAACTTGAAAACTACTGGTTGGAATTGAATACAACTTCATACAATGGCCAAGCACATTGAGAGGAAGTGCAGTGTACAAGAACCATAACTCTATCTTGACTAGTTACAGAGATATTGCCCTTTGTTACTTTTCCTTGTCCGGAGCATAACTGGAAAACTACGGGTTGGAATTCAATACAACTTCATACAATAGTCAGACACAATGAGAGGAAGTGCATTGCACAGGAACCATTAGTCTATCTTGACTACAGAGTTATTGCCCTTTGTTTTTTTCCTAGTTTGGAGCATTGCTTGAAAATTACTGGTTGGAATTCAATACAACTTCATACAATGGTAAAGTACATTGAGAGGAAGTCCAGTGCACAAGAACCATTACTCTATCTGTACTAATTCAAGAGTTATTGCCCTTTGTCGATTTTCCTTGTTTGGAGCATAACTTGAAAACTACTGGTTTGAATTTAATACAACTTCATAAAGTGGTCCGGCACAATGAGAGGAAGTGCAGTGTACAAGAACTATAACTCTATCCTGACAAATTACAGAATTATTGCCAAGAACAATATCTCTATTTCAGTTTTTTTTGCAAGGTATTCTGTTACTACGAATTTCCTCAGGTTATAAACAGCCCTCTTTCGATGGTATTAATCACATTTAGTGATAGGTCTAGTTTTTATGGGTATGATCCAGATACAATGAGAGTCCTGGCACTACAGATATTACTGGTTCTTTTACAACAGAACATGCAGCCCCGGGTTAACGACTTCATCCGCAAGATAACTAATAGTATTAATGTCAGTGATGGAGCCGGAGATCAATCTGGTGAATTGTGGCTTACTAGTCCAGTGTGTTATATGATTGAATTATGGATCCAAATATAAAGATCAGTTAAAAGAAGTGTGATTTTACATTGAACATGAATATGAAGCTTGGTTTTACAGTGTGATGTCAATGATCAGTACAATTACCAGGGTAAGTGATACATACACCTGGAAAACGTTAATACCATCATACCTTGAAATTAACTGATTTTGTTACAAGAGAAGAGTAGGTAAATGTGTTGATAAGAATTATAAACTTACAACAAATGCAATACTGTACTAATTCTTTTACTGAAATATTTTGGTGGTGCAGTGGTTTACGCTCTGGAATACCAATCTGGAAGTCCCTGGTTTGAATACCGTCCAGGGCACTGGAAGTTTCAGTGTTTTATACCATATAGAGATGAACTGGTTTGAAACAGAAAGTCTTGCATGTATCGGTACAATACACCGGACACACAAAAAACCAAGGGGTCTATTTGTAAAAAAGCTAGGATCTAGTACCTAGATTCCCTGTCATTTGCATCTGTCTTTTAAACCTGAATCTGAGGTGAGTCTTCGTAGTTCATGTACACCCAGGACACGGTTCATATAGTAATGTACAGACTCTGCCCGGGGAAAATCCTAGGGTTGACCGGTGACTATAAAACAATCTAAATGAAGTTTAACTTTATCCGATTTTATTTATTTCCAAAATTACATTCTAACACAAGTGGCTGCTTTTCCTATATAAACAAATAGGGAAAAGCCGTATTTTAATTAACGATAAAAATTCAGCACGTTTTTCCAAGGACAATGTGCGGTAAATGACGTGACATATGTAAACAAGTGCTACCAATCGTATTTCGCGTTTCATGGATACAATGAAATTATACTACGCGTTAAATAAAGTTTGGGATAGTTTTCAAAGAAAGTCATTTGGATGCGAAAAATACTGCGCAACCAAAGTCCTGATTATATTTTATTCAACGATAATATACAGGGAGATATTTATTATTTCTTAATTAAAGTGAAGAATAATTTAGAACTATAAGCAACTTGCTATACGTTACTTTTTTGTTTCTGATAGTAGGCCCATTGATAGCCATGAGAGGTACCGGTTTATTGCAGAAATACTTTGCATGATTCTGGTCATTCATTTAATTTCAAATTTATTTGGCATTCAAATGTTTGTAGATTATCAGTTAAGTCAGGAATGTTATATACTGGATCACTTGTTACAGGGAATATTTGCAGTGAGTTCCAGCTAAAGCGAAGTGAGTAAGTGACTAACGCATGTGGCAATAAAGTGATTACTGGCTGAAGTTATTTAGCTAAGTGTGACACAATATTATTGTTATTCTTTAGTTTTTATCATTCTTTATTACATCATAATCATAATGAATAATTTCACCAGTACAGCTCCTCAACCCCTTTTATTAAGCCTAGCGTAACTGGTCATGATAGTATCTATTTAATTGTAACATTTTAATTTATTTAAGATTTTGATGATATTTCAAGTGTATAAAACCAAAAAATGTAGATATGAAGTGTAAACTGACTTAAAAATTAAACATTTCCGAAATTTGGAAATTTAAACATTTTTTATTAAATCAAATGTACTATAGTGTGACCAGTCATTTTCTTAGTTAGAACATTTCCGAAACGATGGTCACTATTTCGACCGAATCTATTGGACGGTAAAGCCTTGAGAATATGTAAACGAATGGTGAAAGCTTTACTGATTATGTCCTAAAATGGCGAGGAAAATATATATGCGCATGCGTAATGTCGTTTTCTCGTTTCACGCGGTGCATGCGCAAATGTAAATTAACGTTTCACGGTACGCATGCTCAGAAGGGAATTCTCGTTTAACGGTTACACGGTTAAACGATTACCGCATGGTAAACGAACGAAAAACGGTTATTTTCCCGAAAACGCGGAAGTGAAACGCAGGCGGTACTGTATGTATATCTGAAGGTTACGTCCTCACACCTGTATAAAATCTATTTATTACCGAACGTGCACATCAGCTTTTAGCAAGTCCCTGTTCATGCGCGAGTAACTTTATATTGCCACAGTTGCATTTGGAGGAGAATGTCGAAGACAAGGGATAGTGAATAAAATGGTATTTAACGTATGCAACATTCCAAAAGTATTCAGTTTTCTGTGGGTCGGTGGCATAATAGTGTAAGAATATTTGTGACATGTATATTGTATATTAATTTTGTAAAACAAATGTATAAATTTGAATATATCAAGCATTTAACTCGAGCTTATAAAATAAATTGCACAACTTTTAACCTTAAATGTAATCAAAGTTGATCATTTGACTTCTGTTATTCGAAGTACGGCAGATACATTCTCGACTTGCGTATACGCGATGTGCATATACGAAAATCTTTCTGAAATATAGACGCAGGTACCGATGTCCTCTTTAAGTCTTTCATTAATAATTATTGTTGCATATAATAGTTTCGATGCTGCAGCACTTTATAAGATCATGACACAAATATAATTGTACAACTTTAAGCGTGTAAACGTGTATTATGGCTAAGATACGGAGGTCGAAATTTGGCATTTAACAGCTGCCGGCAATATTTTTATATTGAACTACAGGTTTATTTTATCAGACATTGTAGACTTTAGTTGTTGATATAGCATATTTTGACTCATTTAAAATTCAGAACATAGAGCTTATGTATTCATTTTTCTATTTATAGCAACCCTGCCTGACAAACTGTTGAATTTTGCAAAATATTGGCAGTATCTACCATCAAAGATGGCATATAACTTAACCTGACATTAAACTTTAATATTATTGAGAAAAGTTTGTTCTGGTTACAATGTTAAGTAATGTATATCATTACAGGTCCGTTTATCCTTCCGTATATGTCCAGTATACAGGATGAGAATCAAGTCCGCAAACTTTTAATATACAAGCCTGCATTAAAGCCTGAAATACGGTTCCCTACATATGGTTTTTACGTCTATGTCTATGTCTATTTCCCGTATCCTACGAAAATATAGGTCCGTATATCCCCTTGTATATGGTTGAAATACCATTCCTGTACACTACGTATGCGAAGTATATACTAGTCCGTATTCTTGGTCCGTACATCTGTAGTGTAAGTACATCTGAAAGTAAATTTAGCCCGTATATGGTTGAAATACTGTTCCCGTACAAGTCGTATATCTTTCATGTAAAAATCCGTATTTTTGTCCCATATATTCCAGATATACAAAGAAAATACAATCTCCGTATATTGAAAACAGCTGAAAAACAACAATTTTAATGATACGACCTTCGAAAATGTCCGTATGTTTGAAATGTACTAGAAGAAAACAAGCATGTATATTCAAAGAATACAGATGTCCGTATTTGTGTGGGAAATATACGGGATTCTCGTATACTAGATGTTCTAATACGGATACCCTCCGTATATTGCCCTATTTTTCGTAGTGTATATTGCTACAATTCTTGCTCTGAATTTCAGTCATAACCATTGACTGGATTTTTTTGTTAAAAAAAAAACAACACGGAAGACACTAAGAAGAAACTTTAGTATATTTTACTCTTTATCAAAGCGCAATAATTACTTCCACAAAAATACACATCTTTACGGTAACAAATCACGTTTATATTTACATAATTACTCATCCAGCATTTCTTTCTAACCAGAGTCCTTTCTTCCATTTCCAGATAACTAGCCGCTTCCTAGCATTTTTTAAAAGCTAACCTTGTCATGTCTTTATAGACAATTACATGAACATGATCTGAGCTGTACAGAGCTATCACTGGCAGTACCAAAGTGGGCTACAAAACAGCTGAATTGGTTGTAAAAATGATCAACACATTTTCCTTGGTCAAAAAGATGCGCAGATAAAAGTAAACTGTATGTCGGTAGCTGATAATGGCAGCGGTATTTACTAACGTTTGGTAGTGCCAAGCAACGGCATATGACGATTACAAGGCATATAATTTAATAGTGTAAAGAAATGTAACTAAAACTTGATGTGCTTAACTGCTTAATGGTAGCGCTATTTATAACTAATGAAATTACTGTTATCTGCAGTATATTTGTTAAATATCAACACTCAAGCGTATTTGTTTGTAAATATTTATGCAAGGATTTTACGGCCCATCAAGGAAAATTCACAGGCTCGCATATCTTTCTGCTTTAAAATACTACTTCTAAATATATGTGAAGTTTTTTCATTGAAAAGCATTGAGAGATTAGGCAACAAGGTAATGAATGTACATGATCTTAGTTTTTTGTTTCGATAAGATTATTGATACTGCTTGTAGTCATTACCTCAAAAAGTAGCTCCAAATACTATACATCATTACGTCTGCGAAGAATAACTATAGTCTCTTTCACATTGAACATAATTGTTACCCACAGTTCATTTTATATTTACACTTTTCTAAATGTTTATTTCCAAAATACATTTAGGGTCTATTAATACACAGGGTTTGCAAAGTTCACCAAAACGTTTGAGACGTGTAGAAGGAATAAATCAGCAAAAAATGGACATAATATTTCTTCAGGAAACACACTTTACATCAGATATAGATCTAGTACAAGCAACTACTATTGATTTCAAACTGTTCGAAATGTACAATTCATTCGGCACAAATAAGAGTAAAGGTTGTTCCATACTTGTGTGTAAATCAGTCAACATTGAATACGAAATATTAGACAAACCTTCAGATAGTGATGTAAGATACGTTCTCATCTATATTGCTCCAAATGATAAACGTAATCGAAATTTATTTTTCAAATTCATTGACACTACACTTTTGCCATTATCCCAAGGTTTGAAAATAATAGGAGGTGACTTTAACGATAAATATACGATTCAGATAGACAGGCACGCTCAAACGAAAAATCAAAAACAGTAGATAATGTTAAAAAGTTAATAAAGAAACATAAGTTATGCGATATTTGGAAAATAAAAAACTAACAAAATTCAATTCACCTGGAAACGCTTAAATGGTTTCGAAAAAAGTAGAATTGATCATTGGCTGACAGAAAACAATCTTTCAACATTAATTTGCCACACAGATATACGGCCTGCTCAAATAAAAGATACAGACCATCTTGCAATATCTCTGAAACTCGATATTCCAAATAAACGTGGACCTGGTTTCTGGAAACTAAATAACTCGTATTTAGACGATCCTGAGTACTTAACTCTAATTGTTAACACCATCAATTCTGTTGAAAATAATTTAAGACTTGTTAAAGTAAATCATCACACGATGTTGGAGGTAATATAATACTCCAAAAATAAGACAACTGAACGCCGTAATCGATTATCAATGTTAGAAAAAGAACTTATTTAGTTAGAAGTTAAATATGAGTTATGCAATTCAAATGACAAAATTGTAAAACGTATTAAGCATTGAATCGGAAATAGAAAACATAATTATACGATATAAAAGTAAAAGGCGCTCAAATACGATCTCGAGCACAACTCATCGACGAAGGCGAAAAAAATTCTAAATACTTTCACTCGCTAGAAAAATCAAGACAAACAAGAAAAGTCCTTCATTCATAAATTATTGATGGAAAATCAATAACAAAATCCGAAGACGTTCTAAGTGAGGAAGTTAACTTCTACAGTAATTTATATAAAACTAAAGCTCAAAATACAAATATGGACGAGTATTTTGAAACTGTTAATTTTCCTAAAACACTAAATGAAAAAGATGCTGATATTTGTGAAGGATTAATAGCACTCGAAGAGTGCGAAGCTGCTCTAACAAGCATGAAAACGAACAAAAGTCCTGGAAATGACGGTCTGGCAATATAATTCTATAGGATATTCTGGGACAATTTTAAAACACATACTTATAGACAGCTGTAACGAGACATATTATAAAAAAGACCTATCTGTGACCTAAATGATAGGCATAATCACGCTCTTGCATAAGAAAGGAGACCCTCAAAACATTGAAAACTGGCGACCCATTTCTTTATTAAATACCGATTATAAAATATTAACACGTGTACTTGCGTATGTACGTTTACAAAAAATTCTTCCTTCCATAATGAATTCTGACCAACAAGGTTATATTAAAGGTCGTTATATTGGAAACAATATCAGACATATATCAGACATAATAGACTGTTGTGATGAAATGCACATTGATGGCGCAATACTTTTTCTGGATTTCCGAAAGGCCTTTGGCACAATTGAACTAGACTTTCTTTTTGAAGCCCTTAAACATTTCAAATTCAAACCTATGTTTATACAATGGATAAAGTCAATATACTCTAATATATCCTCGTGCATTTTAAACAATGGTTGGATGTCTAATAGCTTCAGCTTAACACGTGGATTAATACAAGGATGTTGTATATCATCTCTCCTTTTTATAATAGTTGCTGAAATACTAGCAAATAAAATGCGAAGCAATGGAGATATCTCAGGCATTTCTGTTAAAAACAATGGAAACACAACTAATTTGAAACTGACACAACTTGCTGATGACACAACTTTATTTGTTAAAAACGAACAAGATATACAAAATGCAATTAAAACAATTAATACCTTTGGTGTATACTCGGGTCTATCATTAAACATAAATCAAACAGAAGGATTATGGATCGGAAACTTAAAATGTTCAAAAGAAGAAATATGTAACATTAAATGGTCAAAATGTGTTAAAGCGTTAGGAGTCTTCTTCGGAACAAATAAAGATGAATGCAAAATACTTAACTGGGCCTCAAAACTAGATACATGCCAAAACATTATTGATCAGTGGAAAAAGCGAAACCTAACACTTTATGGTAAAATTGCAGTCATAAAATCAATGGTGCTACCAAAGCTAACGTACTTTGTACAGTCACTTACTCTTCCTAAACATATATTAAACGCAATTAATATCATGTTTTACAATTTTATTTGGAATAGCACGCGCGAAAAAGTCAAAAGAACAATTGTCATAAATAAATTAGAAGATGGGGGTTTAAACATGATCGATCTCGAAAGTTACTCAATAATGCTTCAAATTAAGTGGGTAACATCTTTACTCTCTTCTAACGAGGCAAATTGGAAAATAATACCGTGGTACTACAAATTTGGCCAAAACTTTCTCGTATTTTACATGAATTTAGAAACTATCAAAAGTCTACCTCAAAACATTTTGTCACTACCAAACCTTTACAAAGAGTTATTAAAAAGCTGGATAATGTTTAGAAATATCAATAACACAAACCACAATAATTTAGTGAAATACGCAAAGAGTTAATTTGGGGCAATGAATCAATAAAACACAAAAACAAAGGGTTATTTTTTAAAAACTGGATTAACTAAAGCATACTGTTATATCAGTGTTACGAAATGCAATATCCAAAGCTTGGAAAATAAAACCGAAATCTGAAAATTCAAAGAAAACGTCAGTAAAAACCTTTTTAAGGCCACTTCCATATCAAAATATATCGTTAGATAATATAACGAACAAAACGATTTACAGAACACTCCTCAACAAAAATGCTACAAAGCCCTATATTCACAAACTGTGGGAAAACAAATTCATTTTAGAAATACCCTGGTCTAAAACATATCTACAGATAAATGCATGTATTGATAACAGGTACAAACAATTCCGATACAAAGTGATAAATAACATCGTCCCTACCGGAGAAAATCTTTACAGGTGGAAACTCTCTAGTAATCCCGATTGCAAATTATGTCATACGGTAGATAATATGAAACATTTCTTCATTGGCTGTCGCTCACTTCAAGCTTTCTGGAGCAAGATTAGGAACAGCCTTCAAATGTGTGACATAAAAATATTGTCCACTTAAAAACAATTGTGACAGGATACAATTTCGAAAATCAGAAATATTGGGAATTGAATTTATTAACCACAATAATCGGTTTCAGCATTTATAAAACATTTTTTTTAAGTAAGCAACGCTCCGAACCAGTCAATATATCCAACACTTTTTTCAATTAAATAAGCAGAGTAAAAGAATATTTCCAGTTGAAAAGAAAAAAACGTTCCTTTTTTAGCCAGATTTATCGAATATTATTAATACTAGCACTTGATGATATAGCAAATATATTTCTTTTTGTTTCATGATTTGTTCACTTAAAATACAATCATGACGTTAATGTACTTACATAGATTTACACACATTTATTGTTAATATGCAATTGATTGTCAACATTTTGTTAATATGCAAGTGTTAGCATTTATTGGATTTTAATAAAAAAAGAAAAAAATATATAAACTCGTTGCAGTGCTCAACAACAGCATAGTCAACGAAGGGAAACAATGGCACGTTACTTCTCTGTCGGGAATATACGTAAATTCGTTTTTAAAGATTTTTTTAGTGAATATACATGCAATCGCTCGTAAATAAGAAGGTTGTCCTCTGGCCTGTTTCGTCGGGCCGTTTAGGGTGTTTCTCTTGGTGCTCTGCCTTCTGCAAAGGCATTGAGTACATACGTTGTTTGGTTCTCAAGGTTTGCTTTTTATATATTTATACACGAGCATTTTTGTGTTTTACATACCATGCCTTTTGTTTCCATTGCGTGTGTTAGAGATTCACCTAGCAGGGATTACTTTTATTTACACTGTCCTGTGACTTTGGAACATGGTGGGGGTAAGAGTGAGGTTGGGTGCGCACCATAAACCGGTTTAAGCTCCCCAGTGGTGTTTTTGCCACTGACCGTTCCAAGGCGGTGCCCCACTGTGTTCCTTTTATTGTTCGTTTTGTCCTCGTGTTTGCTTTGTATGCTAGTGTATGTTGGTAGTGTATGTGTGTGTGTGTACATGATTGTGTGTGTGTGCGTGCGTGCGTGCGTGCGTGCGTGCGTGTGTGTGTGTGTTGGTGGTGTGCACTTCTGGGTGCTGTGGGGCTCGTTTTGGGGAGGCTGCGTTTTTGATACGTGGCATTCCCTGTTTGATATCATTTTTGATTTTTTGTTTCAATGAAATAACATGATATATTAAAAAATTAAACTACAAACGCTTATGCCGAGCTCCGTACGTTTCGTAAATATCCGTACATTTCCGTGATATGCATATGATTATTTCCATAATCAGCATATTGTAGTACACACCATAAATAAAGCTATCGCAAAAGTAAAGTAAAGTGAACCTCGCGTCAAGTTTAGTTTAAAAAGTACTGCACATTTGATACACTATAATTACTCTTTTGTATGAAATAAGTTACTTACGTCTTGCAACAAATTTCGACCATCGTATATTGAAGTAGAGCCATTTCCTGATGTCTCCCTTTTTGACGGTACATATTTCCAAAGTCGTATATCTTCTGAGATTTTGGCTTGAACAGAATTTGGTACAACATCTATATTGTCAGACAATTCGACTTCCGGTTTTGTCTTTAATTTTAAATATCCATCAGAATTTTTAACAATAGTGGGGCTTGTTGTAGTAGTATTTGTAGTTGACGTTGATGTACTTGTAGAAAAACTTTCTTCTTGGTTTAACATTTTTTCCTTCATAACTTTTTGTACAATGTTAACTAAATCACCTTTCACTACATTTGACATATCCTCCTTTTTATACCCAATTTGACCATTTTGTTTGGATATTTCTACCGATTGGAAAACGTGCTTCCGGTATGGAAATAGAAAAATCTGAAAACAAATTAAAGTCATTGATAAAACAAATATTGGTATCGTTAGTTTTGACATCATCGTCAAGGGTTGTATAAAGAAATGTGTTCAATTATACACCAGCAGCTGCCGTTTTATTTTTATATTTCTTTTATCCCGCTTAATTGCATCATTATAATAAATTATTTTTGCCACATGTATTTGAGACAAAATGTTCGATACCACGATAACTCCGTTTCATAATATTATTTCTAATCCCTACTGGTAGACACGCAGTGTTACTGATAGGAACTTAGGCCATTATAATTTGTTTATTCAGTGTAGTTATTCAACTGCGTGTCTGTAATCATACATTTTTCCTGTGTTTATTTATGCCTCACCATACATGTTGCTATATCCTATACATCTTTAAACAATATATCAGTATTCAACATGTATGCTACTAGAAACCAATTATGAGACAGTAAAAATATAGCAACTTATTACTAATAACTAATTTACAAAATGCAAAAGTTTTATTACCATTACTTATCGCTTTTACTGCAATGCCTTGATACATCGTAACATATACTTTATCCGACATTAGTTAATAGCCGTTAAAACAAGTGCAAATTATGACAAATTACACGGAATGCTGGTATGCTATACAATTTACAGAGAAACTGGTTAATTCTAGATCTAAAACCATTTGAAAACATGGATGATACTTTTTCATAATAATTCCAGCTTATAGAATCACGAATGGTGTCGTAGCACTGAAAATGTAGCTGTATATGGAGATCACGTACGGTAAGAATATAGCCTACTGTTTACATGGAGAGAGTGCATCTACCGATTTCGATAACTGCAACACTTCTAAAACTTTGACAGTGAACAGTTTTACAATACTGCCCTACATTAAATATATTTTTTTTATTTCCATTACCTTTTAACTCTAAATGTGACTTTGACATTAAAGGTAGGGACTTTAATCTTGCACGCGACACCTCGTCTTCATGTGCTGAACATTTGTGGCATTTTATATGAAAATCCCTTTATGCATGGCAAAGTTACATCCCAGACACGAAACAATGGAAGGACGGACACACGTACGGACGGTGTGATTTTAACACGACCACCTTCGGGGGCATAGAAAAACAAGACATTTAAAACATATGCATATTTATGACCACTCTATACCAATGCAGCCTATTTACAAATGACAGGGAAAATGTGTTTCCCAATTTGTACAATATGCATTAATTGAAATTATAGATAAAAATCTTCTATGGAAAAAAAGAAAGAACTACAATGGCAACAAGAAAACTGTTATACAAAAGTATCACAGCGGGCCTTAGAACTGTGTCTTAAGTAAGTCATTGCCAAGTCACCATTCATTTTTAAGGTTATGTTTGCCTTTACAGAGACAGTTTCCTAGTTTGTTTTGTAATATGATCAAAACTATTTCACATATTACAAATTTTATCGGAAAGAAACTTGTTTATATTTTATATATTTTAAATTTAACAAAAGTAACGACTAAAATTGATAATACCGACACTCCACTTTTTCGTTTAAAACAAAAATGTAACAAATGAGACAAATCATCAAATGTTGATGCCTGGCATCACACACACACACACACACACACACACACACACACACACACACACACACACACACACACACACACACACACACACACACACACACACACACACACACACACACACACACACACACACACACACACACACACACACACACACACACACACACACACACACACACACACACACACACACACACACACACACACACACACACACACACACACACACACACACACACACACACACACACACACACACACGAATACACGCACACACACACCAATACGTGTTCAAACCTGAAAATTACTACAGAGCTTTTTAGATGTAACAGGAAAATTAAAGGCATTTTACGGTAAAATTGATCTATAGAAACCTAACAGGGGGGAGAATAAGTATAAATTCTAACTTTGAAATATCACCTGAAAATGACTACAGTGTCACGTGATCAACGTGATGCACACCGGCAACCGGCGACAGAGAAAACATACATGCATTCCACTACATCTGTTTTAAACACACATACATTCCACTGCGGCTTTTCTAAACTCACATACTTTCGTCTAACGCTGTTCTAAACACACATACTTTCCACTACCGCTGTTCATTCAACTTTTACTGTACCTAACACACATGCATTCCACTAACACACACATTCCATTTTGACTTAATTAATCTTAGAAGAACTCCTTCTTATTATTCTTAATACATATGTACGTTCAATATTCCTAAAAATAACAACGAGTGTTTGCTCAGCCAGTTACATAATTCAGTTTTGAAAGTGTATTGTCATTTGCACGAAAACATTTTAGCTATAGCAATCAGAATTGTTGTTCGAGTATAAAGTGTAAGTTATTTCTTGTAATGGTATCCCCTATATTTTGACTGGCAGTATCTTTATTAAGCCAAAGTATTTTCTGACATTGTCCGTAGCGACAATATCAAATTGTATGCATACCTTAGATTCCAGTATCAGAGCTAACTAAGCAAGGATGTAAATACGAAAATGGCTGACCTGATAAGCCCATATACGTCGCAAGAGAAAGAAAGTCTACTTTGCATTGTTGTTCGGTGAAATAGATGGTGTGATGTGTGTGACTTTATCTTATCTCGTTCCCACGAGATAATATCTCATTTTCTTAACATAATTATATCGTTTCCGCGAGATAATTAGGCAATCTGAAATAGTGAAGCTTTAACAAACATACCTTTTCTATGTTACTTTAGACTTTTATTTGCGTGATTTAACCATTTGTATACCCAGGTAAAACCTTCACTACTCACTGTTGAAAAAAATGACCTCATAAACTGGCATTGCAGTTGACCGGCACTTCGAGAAAATATTTCCATTACAAAGAATGTCGAACGATCTTACTAGTTTAAGCTAGTTTAAGATTGTGAAAGATAATCAAAATGGACGTTTAACTTTAACGATGGTATATTATTTTTTGTTTTACACTAACATAATTATACTTTAATGGTACCGATACAGCTCACAATATCAGTTAACGTATCTCCTACGAATGTCAATGGAAATTCAACATAAATTGAATATAATTACGCCTATATGCACTTTTACAAACCTTTCCAAATAATGTGTGACTAAGTAGGCTTAAAGAATTTCAACACAAGGTTATTCTGTCTAAAAAAACAAACGAAAAAAACAACAACATTAGAGCTAAAAGGGTAAAATGTTAAACTAATTACCAACATGTGATCGAAGGTTATGTGTACCCGTAATAGTTACTAACAGTGTTCTTGGTGCTTGGGTGAAGTTTTACATCCTAACTTTGTTAAACGATCAAATCAGACATTTTATTGATTTGGTAGTAAGGTTCATGTACTTCATAGCAACGTCGTTTTAGTTAGTCTAATCTTGTAGATTTTCAGATCCCTAAAGTGTTTTACAAATATATTCCTATATAAAGGCAATACCCTAGGCAATAACATACCTTCCACCAAATACCCTCAAGATTACAACTTAGATATGATTTTGTCTAAATGTTAAACATGGCACAGGTTGTATATAATATCATAACGTTGATTGTCCATCCTTTCTGTGAATATTGTACCGTAATTTCCTGACAATAGGTCGCATCTTTTACTTATAAGAAATAAGAATTTTCATAGATGCTGCCTATATGACCTTTTTATTTTTGAATTTGGTAGATTCAAGCGGTTTTTTGTAATTGGAATTTTGAGTGCCAGAGCTGGATTCTTATGTTTATATGTTGTTTGAAAACAGTTCGCCAATTATTTCCAAACCATTTAGCCTTAATAGGTCAATAATCTACCGTATTCTACCGTACATCAGCAGATTAGCGGGAGAGATTAATCTCAACAAAGGTGCGGCTCGTTTTTAACGCCTGGATATATGCGCCTTATTCGGCGTATCGGCCGCGGCCAATATGCCGGAGCGGCATATACGTTCATTTTTTTCTAAAACCGTTACAATTAAGAGGTTCGACCAATACATTGATGCGGACTGTTGTACGGAAATTGCTGTAGTAGTAATAATTTGTACATGTTTATATATGTTTTCGGTATGTAATTCATACTCGTAACGAAGTATATAGCACACATTAGTAACACGACAATATCATTCAAGATTTATATTTGATACTTCATTGCAATTGCCGGCTTAAATCATTCATAAGACATTTCTCAAATAAAATAACAAACGTCGTAAACACCAGTCTTCTAAAAAGAAGTATTCACTAAAATATACAATCTTAAATTGGACAGTGTATTTTCACACGTTTGGAGCACATTTGATTACGTCGGAAAAGATTGTGATTTTGTGTTACAGCTGATTTTATATCTTAGCTTAAACATAAAAATACTTATTTATCTCCGTTTGTTTAGATTGTAAAACTGTGGTGTTTTACTTTCAAAATTGTGCGTACGAGAACCACTGATGTCTGTAATGGGCATTTGCTTTCTGTTCTGGGGGTATTAGGCATATGAAAACTGTTAAACGGTTCTAACGATAAAATGCAAGGATACATATAAACACAATGATACTTACCAGTACAACGTGGAGATTATACACTTTTATTGTTGGCTAATTATTGCTTTCAATGGAATATGTGCAAAAAATTGATGGTCTATTTAACAAATACAAACAATCACATTTTAAAGCAATTGACAAGCTAGATATATTTCAAATGAGTTTTCGGTACATGCATATTTCAATTATGTCCTAATATTAACTATTATATAGTCGAAACGTGATTTTGTGCTAAAATCAAGTAATATAAAAATAAACCGGGCGACAAAGGCGAAAATATTGTGTTGCATGTACACACTGACGTGTGCATTTTGTAAATCTTGACAGTAAGATAGATGGACAGCACGCGCTCTTACCTGTATTATGACAGACTCTTCTCTTGTCAATCAGTTTCACCAATTGAACGTGAACTATATTCATTTGATGGTCTTACGTCACAAGTATTGCGTAGCAGCATTTTATTTTGAGGCAAACACAATCAAAACGCGTTGTAATTAGATATTATTTGTAATACAAATATCTAGAAAAACCATTTTAATGTATGTGAAACGAAAGCGCTACACTTTACACAGTAGTTTTACATATCTGTGCTTAAAGGTAAGCGTTTTTTTTTCAAAAACTCACAACATATCAATATAACCTGTTTGGTGTTAAAAAAACAACTCTGTGCTGCTTTTTCACGGAACAATTGATACTATTTGTAATGTTTTTATGCCCCCGAAAGATGGGCATATTAAAATCGCACCGTCCATCTGTCTGTCCGTTCGTACGTCCGTCCGTCCATGCGTCCGTCCTTTTGTTTTTTCGTGTCAGGGCTGTAAATTTGTCATGCATTGAAATTTTTTAAAATAACTTGGCACAAATGTTCAGTAGATCAAGACGTGTCGCGTGCAAAACCCACGTCCCTACCTTCATTATCAAAGTCACACTTACGGTTTAAAGGTAACGGAATCCTGTTTATAAGCACACATTCGTGTCCGGACTGTAACTTTGCCATGCATTGAAAGATTTTAAAACAACTTGGCACACATGTTCAGCACATCACGACAATTTGTCGCGTGCAAGGCACACGTCACTACCTCAACGGTTAAGGTTACACTTAGGGTTTACAGGTTATGGAATCATATATAAATGCACAGTATATATGCACACATTCTGTCCGGACTGTAACTTTGTCATGCATTGAAGAATTTTAAAATAACTTGGCACAAATGTTCAGTAGATCAAGACGACGTGTCGCGTACAAAACCCGAGTCCCTACCTTCAATATCAAAGTCACACTTAGGGTTTAAAGGTAACGGAATCCTGTTTATAAGCACACATTCGTGTCCGGACTGTAACTTTGTCATGCATTGAAAGTTTTTAAAAAAAACTTTGCACACATGTTTAGCACACTACGGAGATCTGTCGCAGGCAAGGCCCACGTCACTGCCTCAACGGTTAAGGTCACACTTAGGGTTAAAAGGTAATGGAATCATGTATAAATGCACAGTATATATGCACACATTCGTGTCCGGACTGTAACGTTGTCATTTATTGAAGAATTTTAAAATAACTTGGCACACATGTTTAGTAGATCAAGACGACGTGTCGCGTGCAAAACCTATGTTCCTACCTTCAATATCAAAGTCACACTTAGGGTTTAAAGGTAACGGAATCCTGTTTATAAGCACACATTCGTGTCCGGACTGTAACTTTGTCATGCATTGAAAGTTAAAAAAAACAACTTTGCACACATGTTTAGCACACTACGGAGATCTGTCGCAGGCAAGGCACACGTCACTACCTCAACGGTTAAGGTCACACTTAGGGTTAAAAGGTAATGGAATCATGTATAAATGCACAGTATATATGCACACATTCTGTCCGGACTGTAACTTTGTCATGCATTGAAGAATTTTAAAATAACTTGGCACAAATGTTCAATAGATCAAGATGACGTGTTGGGTGCAAAACCCACGTCCCTACCTTCAATATCAAAGTCACACTTACGGTTTAAAGGTAACGAATCCTGTTTATAAACACACATTCGTGTCCGGACTGTAACTTTGCCATGCATTGAAAGATTTTAAAATAACTTGGCACAAATGTTCAATAGGTCAAGATGACGTGTTTGGTGCAAAACCCGAGTCCCTACCTTCATTATCAAAGTCACACTTACGGTTTAAAGGTAACGGAATCCTGTTTATAAGCACACATTCGTGTCCGGACTGTAACTTTGTCATGCATTGAAAGTTTTTAAAAAAAACTTTGCACACATGTTTAGCACACTACGGAGATCTGTCGCAGGCAAGGCCCACGTCACTGCCTCAACGGTTAAGGTCACATTTAGGGTTAAAAGATAATGGAATCATATATAAATGCACAGTATATATGCACACATTCGTGTCAGGACGGTAACTTTGTCATTCATTGAAGAATTTTAAAATAACTTGGCACAAATGTTCAGTAGACCAAGACGACGTGTCGCGTGCAAAACCTATGTTCCTACCTTCAATATCAAAGTCACACTTAGGGTTTAAAGGTAACGGAATCCTGTTTATAAGCACACATTCGTGTCCGGACTGTAACTTTGTCATGCATTGAAAGTTAAAAAAAAACAACTTTGCACACATGTTTAGCACACTACGGAGATCTGTCGCAGGCAAGGCCCACGTCACTAACTCAACGGTTAAGGTCACACTTAGGGTTAAAAGGTAATGGAATCATGTATAAATGCACAGTATATATGCATTCATTTGTGTCCGGACTGTAACTTTGTCATGCCTTGAAGAATTTTAAAATAACTTGGCACAAATGTTCAAAAGATCAAGATGACGTGTTGGGTGCAAACCCACGTCCCTATCTTAAATATCGAAGTCACACTTAGGGTTTAAAGGTAACGGAATCTTGTTTATAAACACACATTCGTGTCCGGATTGTAACTTTGCCATGCACACATGGCACACATGTTTCAGCACATCACGACAATCTGTCGCGTGCAAGGCCCACGTCACTACCTCAACGGTTAAGGTCACACTTAGGGTTTACAGGTAATGGAATCTTTTATAAATGCACAGTATATATGCACACATTCGTGTCCGGACTGTAACTTTGTCATGCTTTGAAAGATTTTGAAATAACTTGGCACAAATGTTCAGTAGATCAAGGCAACGTGTCGCGTGCAAAACCCACGTCCCTACATAAGGTCAAGGTCACGCCTAGGGTTTAAAGGTAATGGACTCCTGTTTATAAGCACGCTGTAACTTTGTCATGCATTGAAGGATTTTAAAATTACTTTGCACAGCTGTTCAGCACATCAAGACGACGAGTCACATGTTAGACCCATGACCCTTCCTGAAAGATCAAGGTCACACTTAGAGTTTAAAAGAAATGGAGTCCTGTACGCATGGTAACTTTGAGACTGTGAGATACTTCTTTTGGGGCTTTCGTCACTTACGAGGGGCAGTTCTTGTTAAATACCTATTTAGTACATAGCTTTTGTGAGAATTTATGAGGGTAAACTTTGATGAAAATACATCTTTTAAGTGAAACATGTTGCCATATTAATGTTTTTGTTTAAATTTTTGTTAGCAAAACATGAATGAATAAAAAGACATCTTTTAAACGTATCTTTTTCAATCACTTTTGGACATCGCAAACATACCATGTTAAAACAATACTTCAATTCACCAGGGCAGATCTTGCATATGTAGTTAATGGAGTTTTTGTTTGTCTTCATTTTAGATATGTATTTTCAATGTGCTACTTGAAAAAGCAAGCGTAATCTTTGTAATGATGCTAAGAACATAACCTGTGTGTAACTTTTACCTTGATATTACATACACACATTATGAAATGTACGTATATTTTGCATAAAAGCATAACGAGAGGTAGTACGAAACAAGAATAATGTTTCTTATCATACCAACTCTCTGCACCTATAGTGAGGTAATGGACAAACATTTTTTGTTTGTGTAACCATGTGAAGAGCAAACAAATCTACCTATATACTCTTTATCTTAATACCTCATAAGCATGCTATTTCAAAGATGCACTATTTTAGCTCACCTAAGCTATGGTCAAGGTGAGCTTTTGGGACCACATAATGTCCGTCGTTATGGCTTTTTTAATATTTCTATGTGGAAAAGTATATCTTTATGCTTTAATAATAAACACACATTTTTTTCATTGTTGTAATAGTTGGTAATTCTGTAGTTAAGCAAAATGTGTCTAAATGCAAAATTTCATTTTTGCAAAAATTTAAAATTTTGGCCCATTTAAACTAAAAATAAAATTAAAAGGCAGCAGTGATGGTTATAGTGAAAAATATTTCCAGAAAGAGTATCATTTTGTGTAGCAGGATAAGACAATAAATCAGTGGGCACTTCAACAAAAAGTTACAGTTGTCAAAGTTACTGTAGAACAAGCTTTTCGAAAGGTACATATAGCTTGTATGTGCACTAGGGGGTTGCTATTTTCAAGAACTTGATGTATTTTTACAACAATAATGCAGTTTATCTATGTTACAAATAAATACACATACCATCACAAGTTGAAGCTAAAATGCACACACAAACACAACAGAACATAATGATTGCTATGGCAACAGTTTTCTAACTGGGGCTGCTCGGGAAGATAAAAGACCTTAAATCACCGCACATAAACGAAAAAGTGAGCAAACGTTTCTTTTGAAAAATGTATGAAATCATTTTAAATCATGTTATATCGGAAAGGTTACTGAAACAATTAAATGTTTGTCTTTATCTGCGTTAAAATAAAGTGATGCCAAACCTTAGAATGGTGCAAAAACGTCTAAACACCTCTTTCTGGACAAGCAAACACAATTCGATGAATATTTCTTTATCAATATTATTTTAAATATATCTCATATAAATAAACAATTAAATAAACTGTATGTTTAACATCAATAAAAATATAAACAAATACACATATTTCTATTCTCTAGCAACAATAGATCCCTCCTTCTTCAATCTTTCAATTTGGTACTTCATACTGGCAAAAATTATAGTCTAAGAAAATTGGCTTGAAACCTTAAATTGGGTAACATGTATACGCAGACAGCAGAAATAATTCTTCATGGTATTAATACATATCTATTAGAAAACAAATCACCTCACAACAGCTGAACAAACATTTTTTTTTAATAATGGCTAATTATTTAAAAGGAAATCCTTAGGACACAGGCGTCCCCTACTATCACTGATTTCACGGCCCTTCTCTCACAGTTTTAAGTACTGTCCAAATATACTAATATGTTTTAGTTTAAGGGCTACAAGATATGAAAACTCCTCTTTAAAGTCAAGGGCCATAATTTTATTCATCCTAAATGTGAACCGAAAACCCATGTTCACAACTTTGCAAAATGATTCAATTATTTGTAAGGTTTCATGACTAGCCAAACAAGCTGACTGCAGGAGCACTCTTTCACATGCAGATGCACATTTCAGTAAAGTTTCACAATTCAAGCCTTGAAACATTTTGAATTTGATGCAACACATGCTAAAAGTGCCAACTTTCTGATACGCCAAGAGCCATTACTCTGCTCTTACTACTGACAGGTATGCATCTACAATGATGATCATGAAAATGTCATTGTTTTGCTTGATCAAGGGCCAAAGCCTTGCTCATACTAGAGCCAAGCAATGATATGCAGTGTTCTATAAGTATCAATTATGAAAGGCGTCTATACTCCAGTACACCAACAAGCAAAATAAACAATACCAAGTACACTGACTCGAGTTATATTGTTATAAGTATTTTGTCTCAAAAATAATGTTTGTTGATGAATCTTTCGTCGCGAAAACTAATGACCTGTAATAAATTTTGAGCCAATATCCGGTGGTCGTTCATCCATTGATTATAGGCTAAAAAATATAGTTTTGCGATAATCTGAAAAATTTAGCCGTCTAAGTAGAATAAAATAGACTATACATTTTGAATGATTGAAAATTAATTACTATCTGTTGCTTGTGTGCTGTTTTTTTCTGTCATCTAATGATGTATAGGCTCTTAAGATTCACAAAACAGTGCTTCCTTTGATGTTGCAATATTACTTAATTTTCTTCGGTAATTAAACTTAATCACAGCAGGGGGAGTCAAACCTGATAAAGCAATATTTAAGCCGACGCCTTTATATATTAACATGTCTTTTGCTTTTATCTCTTGCATATAGAAACCGACTCGCCGGTCATCCCGTCCGAACGTCAGTCCTTCCGTCTGTCCGTCCGTCCCCACTTTGTCCGGAGCATAACTCAAAAAGTGTTAAGGGAGTTACTTGAAACTTTATGCAATGATAGAGCCTAATGAGGGGTAGTGCAGTGCCTAAGAACCATAACGCTACCTTTCCCAACTTGATTATCCTATTTTATTACATTTTCTCGTCCAGCGCATAACTCGAAAAGTACTGAAGGAAATTTCTGCTTAAATGAAAGAGGCGACTCCGTGTAGTTACAATTCCCTAGAACCATATTCCTATGTTGTCTTATTTTTTGATTAGCTCCACTTATTGCATTTGCTTGTCCAGTGCATAACGTTAAAAATACTGTAGAGAATTATCTGAAACTTCATACAGTGATAGAACACAATGATTGAAAGCACAGTACTTAAAAACCATAATTTTATCTTGTCAAAATTTTTTAATTAACCCCGTTTGTAACATTTTCTTGTCCGGAAAATAATCCTAAAAGCACAGAAGGAAATTCCTACAAATTTCATACAATAAAATAAGACATTAAGGGGAAGTGCAGTTTTCAAGAATCATAAACCTAGATTGCTTTATTTTTCAATTATATCCTTGATTGATAATTCTTTTCCGGATCAGAACTGCAAAATTATTCAAGTGAACTACTTGAAACTGCATACAGTGATAAAGAACAAAAAAAGGAAGTGCAATGTACAAGAGCCATAACATTTTCTGATCTATTAATTATCCCCCTTTCTTACATTTTCTTTTCCAAAGGATAACTCTTGAAGTACAGCGCTAAGTGAACATAAATGAGTGTAAATGATCAGATGTTAAAGTTTCAAACAAATCTGCTACATGGCCAAAATCTGATTATCCACCTTTAAAACCTACTACAAAATTAAAGTAAAAACATATATTTGTTAAATTAAATTATATTAAAGTTTCATTGGCACACCCACTTTTTTTTCTGAGAAAGTTTTTAATTAATGAAACTTCCGTTTCCGTTATGAAAATATAGACAAAAAAATATGAAGTAGAAGAAAAAACGATAATAGGACCACATATATAGCTACACAGATCGTGAGATTTCATACAGATGTGCACAAACAAATGACAATTATGCTGGTATAAGATTTTAGACTTGAAATGCTGTAAATAGTTGTAGAAGACACAAACTTTCTCACGCTAGCTTGAGAAAGAAAGGGTGGGGAGATAGATATTGGAAAAAAGTAACTTTAAAAGGTGAACAAAGGCCGAAAAATTCGTCACGCATGATGAACGATGAAAAGCACATAGGTGAGCGGTTGAAAATAAACAAATTAAAGAAGAGTTGTCAAGTAAAGACAAAGATATTGAAACACCTAAGGAGAAAAATCCAGAACTAAGACAAAAGAGCAGTCGTGAAATTAATTATAATGAAGGCGTTCAGAATGAATTTGACCAATACAGTAGACGAAATAATATTAGAGTGTATGGTGTAACGGAGGATGAAGATAAGCAAACCTCTAAGAAAACTACAGAGCTGGTGATAAAACTAAATGAAAAACTCAAAGTGGACCTACATAAAACAGATATCGATATCGCCCACAGACTAGGCAAACGTGAACAGGGAAAGAATAGACCAACTATAGTGAAGTTCGTGAGGAGAGAAACGAAACAAACGGTTATGATACACATCAAAGCCCTGAAAGGCGAAAAATTGTCTATTAACCATGATCTCACGTGGCCTAACCAGAAAGTGTTATCATCCATCAGAATGAAAGACACGGGTAATGAAATTGATGAATGCTAGTATTCAGAAGGGAAAATCTTAGTTAAATATGCAACTACGGGAAAACATGGCAAAACAGTTAAGTTGACAAATCAGATCAAACAGAAAAATTTCGCTTATTGGCTAGGAAAACCGTGGTCGAAGCGAGAAGAAAAACAACAAAAACCAGACAGAGACAATCCTGTGATAGTGAAAATTGGGCTAGGTGGCGTGAAAAAGTAATTTCTATAGCGCGGAATGTTGAACAAACTGTTCACTGACTTTTCACCGAGCTAAAGAATTATGAAAAAAGTCGCAATATTGTACTTATAACATATAGAGAAAAAGGACAGGTGTTCCCTTTCTGGTCGTTTTTCAAAAGCCGTTTTTTGTATTTGCTTCTTTCTTCTCTTCCTAGATGTTGAAGTTCTATTTCTAATAACGAATATCTTCACACAAAAGTAATTTTCAATTCCAGAATTCTATAAATTTGAAGTATGTCGTACCAAATAACTACATTTAGATATGATGTAATGACTAGAAAATGTTTCGTACGCCGTATCATCTAGAATCTACTAGTAGTATGTAAAAGTATTATTCATGGTCATTTAATATTAGCTAACATTCAGTGTATAACATACTGTTACGTTGACGTTACCTCCATTTGACTATATTGCTTTGAGAACTGTGATAGATTCTAAACATACCGAGTTACCTCTCCTAGTTTAAAAGACGCCAATTACAGTGATGTTTTTGTAAGTCCATACTGTGTTAGGATTGAAGTGCACTTTGTTATACAAATAAATGAGTGGTTTATTTGTTGTTGTTTTTTTTAAGACGTTTTTCCTTATTAAGTATTGTCAACACATTTTAAAGTTAAAACTCAGTCTTTAGATATTATGAAAGGTAAGAATAAATTATTCCCTATATACAGAAATTACTTACTAATCCAACGAGATCATTTTGTGATAGAAAGCTAATGCAAGCAATGTATTACAAAACACTAAAAATCGGATTTTTCAAAATGTATTAATGTGGTTTATGATCTAAAACCTTCATTTATTTTTCGCGTTTTTGTCTTAAAAGAAGGTTATATTTTTCCATTGTTATAAAATAGTTGATACAAATGGTTGTTAACAAATCTTATAAATGTTATGTATACACGTCATGTTTGATACAGAAAATTACTACAATGCTCTACGTTTTATTTATGATGACATGTGTAATTGCCTTCAAATCCTTTCGTTATTTTGTTATTTTTTTATTTTTTTTTTTGGAAGGAAAGCGTTTTCCTAGTATTCTAGTATCAGCAAATGATATTAAATTATAATGAGAATCCTTATCAATTAAGAGCTTTTTAAACCTCTTATGGAAACATTTTATAAAAACTTTTGTACAGTTGTATTGACACTTGATGAAGCTTCCAATAATACAATATACCATATTCACTATTAGATTTGACTGCTATGTAATAATTAGTGCATATGTAATGGTCCCTTTTCTCTGTTTTTTTTTCTCTCGCTGTTTCAAAGCAACTGTTTTGATGGACATATAAACCACTAATCAACTGTGCACATAAAATCTCAGAGAAAATGATACTCTTAGGTATTCAAAATAAAATTTACTTAAAACATTGTGGTTCCTATTTATTTCGACGGGTATTAAAACCGGTACATCTGGTCTGTATTGTGACCCGTTTGTTTCACAACCCGGATGAAGTGTGGACTAAAGTTATATTAATGATAAGATGAACAATAAAGACGTATATATATACAGATCTTTTCTCTTTTGTGACTCACATGGGTTACAAAATGGCGCCCAACGTCAAAATTCTACTTTAAACTGGTGGGTGATGTGTTGTGAACGTTTCAGCGTTTAATTTGGACTATATTTATATTAATTGAAATTCTACTATGGACTTTACTTTAAAAAGTAATTTAATTTACTACTTCAGAGGAACTTTAAGTGTTGCTTGATGTATTGATATTCTGCACCTTGTGAGGCGTAGTTTAGTCAAATCGTTGCTGGATCGGAAAGCTGGACTCTATTTGTATACAGTTAGAAAAATAATACAGGTTATACGTTAAACCTCTTTTAAAGTCTCAGGACTTACAGGAAAGTCACCTCTTTCCAGGATCATAGTGTTTGGACTATTTCACAAGAAAGAAACCTTTTCTCGGATCACGCTGTGTAGATATACGATTTCAATAGATGGGAACTTCATACAATTATTTCATGGACGCTATACAATTTACAAGTGCTTTTATAGACACTTCCAAATTTGTGCCACGAAGAGACATACTATAAATAGTGATTTAAGTTCTGAAGACTTTGGTTTCTGTAAATTCAAGTTCCAGTGCTGTTCAACAGATGGTGAGTCTGTGTAGCTAAGCTTATATTTTGCGTTCTGGGATATCATTATTTTGCTTTTCAGTCTAAAGATTGATTTTCAAAATAATGAAAATTTAGTTTTAGAGCATCAATCATTAATGACAGAGATGTAGATCGAAAGATAATTGTTAGCTTTCAGCTGTTAAACAAGCCTTACTGTAGATTTACGATAAACTATTGGCATAATATAGTCTTGCTGTAAAGTTTATACAGTTGTTTTTGCCAGTACATCGTAAACAAGTGAGAATTTTTTTTCTTTCATATTAAAGCATCACTTTTGCTTAAAAATTCAGTATTTGAAAGAAAGTAAATTTTCTGCAAGCTTTATAGATTAAATTTAACTTTAATCTTAGGTTTTAAATCCCAGACATTTTTTATACATGTGTGAATATTGTATTTTTTATAGAATGTAAGTGATCACTGCACATTTAACATTTGCATGAGATTTTATTAACATTCTAGATAATATATTTTTCATCTATATTTTCCATCTTTACTCTTGTTAGTCAAGCAAACTCGGTGACAGAACCTCGGTTTGGTTTGTAAACATTGACAATTCAGTGTGTTTTTGTTTTGATGTGTAGTCTCTGTGGAATTTCATTCATAGGGTCAACAAATGTAGTGTTGTGTTTGTAGTGTAGGTCATTAATGGAAAACTTAAGTGTATGACCTCTAGTAACCTTTCAGTGGTATAGTCTGATAGGCTAGTTGTTTACAGGTTAGTGTCATAGGTCACAGATATAGGTGAATAGGTAGCACAAAACCTGATAGCATAAATCTATTGAATTTGTTATTGAAATATTTTGTTTATTTCAGGAAAAAGAATTTGTACATGAATACATTTTAAACCAAACTGGTTTATTTGTATTTAATTATAGGGTTAGTTTAGCTTACAGGTTAGCTAAATAAACTTTGTTTATTTGGTTAAATTTTCTTAGAATGCTGTACTTGTTATTGTTTTTTTTTGAAAAAGAAATAATCAAGTTTGTTCGTTTTGACTTAAACTAAAGTGAGTCGCTTTGCTTCAACTTAGTCTCTGAAAACAATTTTTTGTTTTTCCTATTGTGTATTCTGAAATTGAGTTATTAATTTCGGTAAAAGTTGTTTGAAATATAGACTGCAGTGTAGTTTATATTACAAATTACTCAGAATTACGCGTTTTGTTTCAGTTGCCGCGTTGTGTGGTTCTTCGTGACTTACTGTGGAAATTGAGAAAATACTTTGTGAAATTAAAGTATACTGACAAGACTACATAGTGCATTAAAAAATAAATTAGATACACATTTGGCAGCTTAAACTTAAATAAACGTTAGTGCGTCAAGACAGTTTGAACTAAAATAAAAGATGATTTGTTACCAGTAATAATTAAATAAAATTACTTTTCTATGATAGGGTTGTTAAGTTGATTTAAAATCTAGTAAAAGTGGACTTAGTATAAATTTCACTTTAAATATAAATCATTTAAATTAATAATTTAATATTCACGGTATTATATATAAATTATAATAATACAGTTAAAGGTAGTTATAACTAAAGATTACATTAAGGTTGTTCACTTTATATTAAATTAAGGTGGTTCATTTAAGGTAAATTGAATTAAGGTGATTTTTACAATTAAAATTTAAAAAGGTTAATTGTTTGTTAATTTAATTTAAACGTTAAATGTCATTAAACATTAACAATAATTAACATTAAGGTGTTAGTTAACTTAAACTTAAATAAAGATTAAAGTTAAAATAAATTAAATGTTTAATTTAATTAAAATAAATTAATAAATTAACATAAGGTTTGTTGCTTAACTTAAATTAAATAAATACTAGTTAAGAACAAATTAAAATAGCTAATAGAATTAGTAAGTTAACATTAATTAGAATTTATTTTGTTAAGGTCCTTGTTAAATATAAAAATAAATTGAGAAAATGTAATCATTGACAGATTTTTGATAAAATTCAGTCAAATCCTATATTGCAAATATAGTTTATAGCTGCCAAAAATAAAGTCAATTGAATTTGCACTTGGATATTGTCATACACAAAGGTTGTAAAGTGAATATTATGAACTAGATGGGTGTTCAGTAGAACACTTGTGTCGCCCTCTTATGCTTTGTCAGAATAACCAACAATTTTGTGACAAAATCTAAGTGTAAAAAGGGGCATAACTCTCAAATATGAACTTGACCTACAAACTTTGGCGGCATCATGACCCTTATGTCATAAGCAATACAATTTAAAAGTCTGATGAAGAAATCTTAAGAAATGGCAAAGTTACAAAAAGTACAAAAAGGGGCATAACTCTGTCAAATAAGACCTTGACCTACAAAATTTGGCGGTATCACAACCCTTTTGACATAAGCAATATAATTTGAAAGTTTGATAAAGAAATCTTAAGAAATGGCACAGTTATAGCAAAAATCTAAGTATATAAAGGGGCATAACTCTGTCAAATATGACCTTGACCTACAAACTTTGGCGGCCTCATGACCCTTATGTCATAAGCAATGCAATTTGAAAGTTTGATGAAGAAATCTTAAGAAATGGCAAAGTTATAGCCAACGTTAAGTTTTCATGACAAAATCTAAGTACAAAAAGGGGCATAACTCGGTCAAATATGACCTTGACCTACAAAATTTGGTGGCATCACAATCCTTTTGACATAAGCAATACAATTTAAAAGTTTGATAAAGAAATCTTAAGAAATGGCAAAGTTATAGCAAAAATCTAAGTATATAAAGGGGCATAACTCTGTCAAATATGACCTTGACCTATACAATTTGGCGGTATCACGACCCTTATGTCATAAGCAATACAATTTGAAATTTTGATGAAGAAATCTTAAGAAATGGCAAAGTTATAGCCAACGTTAAGTTTTCGTGACAAAATCTAAGTACAAAAAGGGGCATAACTCTGTCAAATATGACCTTGACCTACAAAATTTGGTGGCATCATGACCCTATTGTCATAAGCAATACAATTGTAAAGTTTGATGAAGAAATCTTAAGAAATGGCAAAGTTATAGCCAACGTTAAGTTTGTGTGACGGACGGACGGACGGACGGACCGACGGACGGACAAAGCGATCCCTATGTATCGCCTTTTCTCCGAAAGGGCGACACAAAAAGTGTGATCAAGTGAATATTGTGAAATAGTGTTGTGCTACTTTAGTGATCAAGTGAATATTGTGAAATATTGTGATCAAGTGAATATTGTGAAATAGTGCTGTGCTGCTTTAGTGCATAGTGAGGTGAATAAACACACATTGTAACTTAAGTGTGGTGAAGTACATTGTGAAGCATACAGAGAATTTATTTCACATACAGGCTTCAGTTAATTTATTTTGAATCACATTGAGTGATAGTGACACTTTGATTCGGTGAACATTATAAATTGCAAAAATGGCATCACCTAAGGAGCCTAAGGAGGATGTTAAACTTACACCTGAGGAAATAACACTTATTCCAGCAGCACGGAAGCTGAAAATAGGAAGTGCAGCAGAATTGAAAATGAGGATACCTGATCCACTTCCTACAACTACAGTTATTGAATCTAAGGGTACCTACCCAAAGATATCAACATTTTATGGAGAGAAAGGAAAAGGAGAAGTCAATTTTAAGACATGGGAGTATGAGGTCAAGTGTCTTATGAGAAAGTACAATGAAGATCAGGTACGTAATGCAGTTCGGCGATCTGTTAGAGGAGAAGCTGCTGATATACTCCGTCGTCTAGGTGTTAGTGCAGGACTAGCAGATGTCATTAGTAAATTCGAAAGCACCTACGGAGATATTGAAACAAAAGAGTCACTTTTGAGGAAATTGTACAACTGTGTCCAAGACAAAACTGAGTCTGTAACGTCATACGCTATACGGATAGAAGAATTGTACTCTGAAGGACTACAAACAGGGGCAATAGCCGGATATAGCGATGCAATTCTAAGTAGTGTTTTTTACCAGGGATTAAAGCCACATATAAAGCAAATGGCTAATTATAAATATGACACCATAAGTGACTACGATAGATTCAAGATAGAGGTGAGGACGATTGAAAATGACTTGTCACTGGTAGAAAAGGACACAACATGAAAAGCGGCCAATAAAGTAGAGGAGAAATCGGAACTTAAGGAAGTTAAGGAACTACTTTTGAAGATGGATGCAAGAATACAGATACTTGAAAAAGAAAAGCAAGAAGGAAGCCGCAATACATACTACAGACAACCATCCTTCCGAGGAAGTGGTAGAGGACAAAGAGGTAGAGGCTACCAACAACAACATGGAAATAGAGGCAGAGGATCCTACCAACAATCAAGACCAACAGCTGGCAATACGTTTAAACCTGAAAGGAATCAAGACAACAACACTCGGGGAAACAACAGTCAAGGTTATTACAATCAACGCCGAGGAGGATGTTACAACTGTTGACAAGAAGGTCACATTGCTAAGTTCTGCCAGGAACAGGGAAACTTTTAAGTGCCTCTGTAACAGGACCAAACGCGCACACTGATAACAAAGGTCCACAACTTGTAGGCAATTCAACTGAAGCTGATGTTAAAGTCAACAACATAGAAACCAATGCACTAATAGATACAGGAAGCTGTATTAGCTACATCAGTGAAACTTTTTATAGGGATCATCTCAAAGATATGGAGATTAAACCACTTCAAGATATTATTAATGTGGAATGTGCTGACGGTAGTAAACTTCCGTATGTGGCTACATCGAAACATCGTTATAAACAGCTGGTATACCTCGGTCAAAGGAAAAACACAAAAATAATATCAAACAGGGAATGCCACGTACCAAAAACGCAGCCTCCCCAAAACGAGCCCCACAGCACCCAGAAGTGCACACCACCAACACACACACACACACACACGCACACACGCACACACGCACACACGCACACAACACACACAACACACACACACACAATCATGTACACACACAAACATACACTACCAACACACACAAGCATACAAAGCAAACACACGAGGACAAAACGAACAATTAACGGAACACAGTGGGGCACCGCCTTGGAACGGTCAGTGGCAAAAACACCACTGGGGAGCTTAAACCGGTTTATGGTGCGCACCCAACCTCACTCTTACCCCCACCATGTTCCAAAGTCACAGGACAGTGTAAATAAAAGTAATCCCTGCTAGGTGAATCTCTAACACACGCAATGAAAACAAAAGGCATGGTATGTAAAACACAAAAATGCTCGTGTATAAATATACAAAAAAAGCAAACCTTGAGAACCAAAAAACGTATGTACTCAATGCATTTGCAGAAGGCAGAGCACCAAGAGAAACACCCTTAAGGGCCCGACGAAACAGGCCAGAGGACAGAAATCAAAACAGTTTCGTCCCAGTGGGATTTAAAAACTGCCCATCACAGAGTCCTCCCCCTCTTCCGTCAGACACAATCAAAGAAGGAAGCATAGCGTCCAACTGTAAACGGGTTGAACACCAAACATGCGGTGTGTCTCAAAACAGTAGGGTCGTAACCTCTTTTAACAAAACGTTTTATAACTTTAGCAAATACAGTTGGAAAATTGCCATGACCCAAAATCTTACGAAGTTTGTAAACCACATCCCCATAGAACTCGGGTTTTGAAATACCTTCTCGCAGAAGAGTCTTTAGATTACTATTGAATTTCAAAACCAAATCAGAATTACGATAGTAAAATTTAGCAAAATATTTACGCAATTTGTAATAACGGTAGCCCTGTTGAAGAAGTTTATTTGTAATATATTGATTACGTTCATTGAAATCCTCAACATGACTACACGCTCTGGCAAACCGAATTAACTGAGAAATGTATACCCCATAAGATGTAGCATGAGGTACATCCCCATCCAAATGGGGGAAATTTACAATACTAAAATTAAAATCATCCCTCTTGTCATAAATTTTGGTATGTATAATATTGTTATAAATAGAGAGATGTAAATCTAAAAATGAAGCACCAGTATCCAAATTGTTAGTTTTAATTAACTGGAGTTCCCGGGGATAAATAGTGTCCACCAATTGACCAAAAAGCGGGTTATCCATATTAAGAATATCATCCAGATAGCGTGATGTATTATTAAAAGCAGTGATAATGTCTGCCTGCGTATCTGGAGAAAGACTCAACATAAAGTCTCTTTCATAACAATATAAAAACAAATCTGCGACAAGGGGTGCACAATTTGTTCCCATGGGAATACCGATTACTTGTCTGAAAACTGCATTCCCAAACCTTATATAAATGTTGTTCAATAAAAAGGAAAGGGCTTTACAAACTTCGTCACAGGTCCACATAGTATAATGTTTAACAATACAGCCAGTAAAAAAAGCTTTATCGAAATTGCAGGCGAGAAATGTAGCATTCTCCCTGGCAAAAGTCTTTTGAATTAGGGCAGTTAGCTTGTCATTTATCAAATTATGTGGTAAAGTGGTATACAGAGTAGAAAAATCGTATGTACTGACTGAAGTTACTTTGTAATTATTAACTTTAAACTTATCCAGGATTTCGCCAGAATTTTTGATCGACCAAAATAAATGTTTACCAGAGTTTTCGTATACTTTATCACAATATCTTTTCACGTGGGCTTTTATAGCAGTTAGGCAAGATGTTAATAGTTTTGAAATATTTGTAGTGGTACAAGAGCTTGAATTAGCGATGAAACGAGCTTTATATGGTTGTTTATGTAATTTAGGAATCCAGTACATAGTAGGAAGTTTAATATGTTGATCATCTATACGAACTTTCAAATTAGAAACTTCACTGATGTGATCAGTGACCACATTTTGTTCAACGGAAGGACTCAATATATAAGCTTTAGTGCTATTTAGTTCGTTTTGTAAAACATTAATATAATGTAGGCGTCAAATGATGATAATATTGTTGGCCGCCTTGTCTGCTGGAACTAAGACATACTTAGAATGAAATTCCAAGGCGGTGCCCCACTGTGTTCCTTTAATTGTTCGTTTTGTCCTCGTGGCATTCCCTGTTTGATATTATTTTTGGTTTTAAAGTAAACTTGGGTTTTGATGGAAGTAGGTGTTCATTTGTTTGGTAAAATTTTATACGAGAATCGGCAATGTTAAAAACACTTGTTTATTTTTGATAACACCAGAGACAGCATACAGTAAAACTACACCAATACTTATTGGCACAAACATATTGAAAGAACTTTTAAATGACTGCAAGAAAAGTTTTGGAGAGACATATTTACAAAGAGCAGGTCTACTAACTCCATGGTATTTGGCGTTTAGGTGTATGGCTTTAAGAGACAAGGAACTTAGAAGGAACAAAGACCGTCTTGCTTTTGTTCGAAGTGCTGAAAAAGGAATGTCATCATTGAACCAAACTCTACAGTCAATATTAGGGCTTTCACTGATAATGAGATAGATCATGTGCCAACTAATGCCATCATACAGGAAACAGAAGAGTGCATATTCAACAATTGAATTGACGTTACTCCTTCTGTTATACGTTATAACTACAAGAACAATTGAGAAATTACAGTGAATGTTTCAAACCTGTCAACAAAAACAGTAAGTGTGCCACCTAGAACAGTCATATCAGAACTTCAGCCTGTTCAAATAGATGAAAGTGTGTTTGAAAAACTGGAAGAAGAAACAGATGCTGACATTCTAAAAGAGATACACATCAATTCTACTTTAACTTTTGAACAAGATATCAATTGAAACACCTTCTCGAAACACATAGGAATATGTTTTCAACAAGTGATATTGACATAGGGAAATGCGATGAAATCAAACATAGGATAGACAAACGAAGTACCATTTAAACAATGACATCGAAGAATCCCTCCAACTATGATAGAAGAAGTTCGACAACATATAGAACAATTACTTGCAGCTGGTGTAATACAAAAGTCTAAATCCCCATGGGCATCGAACGTTGTGCTAGTACGAAAGAAAAATGGCAAACTAAGAATGTGTATTGATTACAGAATGCTCAACAAAAGGACAATAAAGGATGCTTATGCACTACCCAGAATTGAAGATGTCTTTGACTAAAGGAGCTAAAATGTTTAGAACAATAGATATGAAAGCAGGTTATCATCAAGAAGAAGTGGAAGAAGATCACAAACAACGAACAGCTTTTACCGTAGGACCTTTAGGATTTTATGAGTACGTAAAGATGCCTTTTGGTTTATCTAATTCTCCGGCATCATACCAAAGACTTATGGGAGAGTGTTTGGGAGATTTCAACATGACCATATTATTTACCTTGATGACCTGATAGTATTCTCTGAGAACTTTGAACAACATCTTTAAAGGCTAGACATAATTTTAACAAGGTTACATGACTGTGGATTAAAGCTTTCACCAGATTAGTGCTACTTTCTGCAAAAAAGAGTCAAATTTTTGGGCCATGTGGTTAGTGAAGATGGTGTGGAAACTGACCTAGACAGGATTGATAAAGTCAGGAATTTGCCAAGACCCAACAACGCAGATGAACTTAGATCTTTCTTAGCATTTGCTGGGTATTACAGAAGATTTGTCAAAGATTTAAGCAAGATAGCAAAACCTCTGAATGATTTACTGCCTCCAACATCAAAGAAAAGAATTCTAAACCTGAGAAACCATGGATTTGGAAAGAGATTAAATAGAAGACATTTGAACATTTGAAAGAAATACTGACGTCACCTCCAATCCTAGCATACCCAGATTTCTCACTTCCATTTGAACTTCATATAGACGCTTGCATAACTAGACTTGGAGCTGTACTTTATATGGTTGATAAAGACAATAAGAAAAGAGTTATTTCATATGCCAGTAAGAGTCTATCTAAATCAGAGAGACATTATCCAGCCTTTAAATTGGAGTTCCTTTGTTTAAAATGGGCTGTTACAGAAAACTTCAGCGACTACCTCACAGGTCATCATTTTACAGTCTACACAGACAACAACCCTTTGACACATGTGCTTACTACGGCTAAATTAGACGCAGCTGGCCATAGATGGACATCAGCTCTGGCAAATTATGACTTTGATATTTTCTATCGACAAGGATTGAAAAACACGGATGCTGATGCTATGTCCAGATATCCTCATCACAAGTTGTCAAATGAAGGTAAAGACTTCATCAAGTTGGAAAGCGATGCTGTCAGAGACATTTGTAATTCAGTGCATGTGGAAAGATTAATTGATATTCTCCCAGCTGCATCTATTAACATTATAGAAGCAACTGAATCAACAGGACAGCAAATGGCTCAAATTGAACTACGAGAGATTCGAAAAGCACAAAGAGAGGACTTTCTCATATTTTTGTTTTTTTCTCATATGAAATACCATCAAAAATTCATTCAGATCAAGGCGGTAATTTTGAGAGTGGTATTATTAAAGAAGTGTGTACTATAATGGGAATGCAAAAGAGTAGAACAACTCCTTACCATCCCATGGGTAACGGAAATACAGAGAGATTCAACAGCACTTTAATAGGAATGCTAGGAACATTGAAACCTGACCAAAAGCAAAACTGGAAACAATATCTACCATCCTTAGTCTTTGCTTACAATTGCACCAAACACGAATCAACAAAACACACTCCTTATGAGCTAATGTTTGGTCGCAAGCGAAAGTTACCGACTGACAGGCTGTTTGAATCAGCAGTTGAAGATCAGACATCAACAGATTATGTGAAAGATTTGAGAGAAAATTAAAGCTACACAAGAAATAGTTTAGAAACACACAGATGCAGCAAGGTCCAAACAGAAACAAAATTATGACAAGAAAGCAAAAGCATCTCAACTGGAAATAGGAGATAAAGTATTGGTACGTGTTTTGGCATTCAAAGGAAGACATAAGATCGCATATAAATTCGAGGAAAACGTTTATACTGTTATAGAACAACCAAACAATAACATACCAGTGTTCAAGATCAGATCAGAAGACGGTACATTGAAGACCCTACACAGAAATCATCTGTTACCGATAGGTTATTTCAATGATGAAATCATTGACAACAGAAAACCAGTACCAAAACCGAGGAGAGGCAAAACAGTTAAGAGGATTGATCAGAAAAAGATTGAAAGTGAGGTCACTGTAGTTGAGTCTAGTGATTCGGAAGATGAAATTGTCACACTGACAATTAGACATGGGGACGCCCAGCATTCTGAAGAACCTGACAGAAATATTCATGTTGAAGTGTTGGCAGAAGAATCTGACAATGGAATTGAAGTAGATGAAGTTACTGAACATGAAGATGATACAGTACGGAAGACATTAGAAGAGTTTATAGAAGGCACTCGCTATGATAAGCATAGGAGTAGAGTAGAGGAAGATAGAACAAAGATAGTATTTGATGATCATTCAGAACTGAAATTGCCACATACAGAAGTAACTAGAAGTGAAGTTACAGAAAACGATAAAGAAGCTAGTCAGCCTAGTCAACAAATGGTACCTCCAAAAAGGAAAGGGAGACCACTAGTAAGAGTGGAGACACCACCAGTAAGACCTAGAAGATCTGAAAGACCAAGCAAGAAACCAAGATACATGGAAGATTATGTTTGCAACTTGTTAAGTGCAGACAATAGACCGTTAGACTTAAAGCTAGATGCTTTAACCAAATTTTTAGATTCAGGATTGTTGAATCTTGTGACATCAAATGTCGCTCATAGGATTGTGGAAGCAATCATGACATAGAGTACTGTTTCTTTTTATCATTTTATTGTTTTTTTATTTTGATTCTTTTTTCTGTGTTCCAGGTTGCAGTGTCACAGTGAATAGAAGAAAGTTTACATTTCATATATGTATTGTTTGTACAATCTAATTATGTCTTTGTATATTGTAGAGACAAAATTTCTTTTCTCACAGGGAGAGAAGATAACTGATGAGATGATTCATGTCCTCACAAAGATGACATTACCTTAAAGCAATTTGTGTCACAGTATTACTTATATTCATGGTTACATATTTCAGATATAATAAACTTGAAATATTCAGAAATGTAGCATTATTCTTCAAGTTGTATGTCTTTAATGTTGTATGTTTGTTTGTTTTTCAGAAAATGGTGAGACATCACCTTTGACAGCTGGAACTTTTGTTTATAGTTCCTTAAATTATTTGTTTTAATCATATTTCAAATTTCAGAAAATGATGGGACATCATTTTCCAGAGAGGTGGGGAATGTAGCAGGGTTGAGTTTTAGTGGTGCTTTACATTTTATTTAGTTGTCTGACACCTGCATTAATATACTTCTTTTTACAGCGTAAGCTTACATAATTTAGTAGTTGACAGATAGGTCAAAATTTGCAATAGCCTTAGTTCTTGATAGTGAATGGTCAATTAGTCACTAGTGTAGTAATTTTCACTAGTCTGGCGCTAGATTTGGTTCTGCCAGTCAATTGTTCACCACAGTAGTCAGAGATGGCAAGATGTGTTCTTGCTAGTGAGAGGTTTTGTTGATAGTTTTCTTTGGCATATCGTCAGAGAATTAGATAGAGATGATCTAGTATGTATTAGCAAGTATTTATCTGTCGATAGCTTGAATTGTAATTAATTCTACGGTTTTATCTAGTCGCATGAGTTTGTTGTATTTTGGATTGTCATGGGTTTTCGCGAGTCTGGTTCCAAGTCCGTATTCTGTCACTCGATTTGCAAAGCCACTGTCTTTACTAAACGGCATGACTATAATGGTGGTTGGTACTTTTCAGAGTCCTTTTAGTATTACGACACATGCACCACACCAGGGAGTAAGCCGGGGGTGTATAGTTGTATGGTTAACAATTGTATAATTGTATATTTTATCTTAAGTAATTCTCATTGTATGAGATACAATGAACATCACTGGATTGTTAAAACTTGTATACACTGTTAAGGGTATTCCTTAATAGAAAGTGGAACCTTTCTCAAGCAGACATTTAGTACTCACAGCTTGAGTACTAATCAAGCGAACCATATTATATGTAATGTTTTATCTTAATGATCATGTTAATACTGTACTTTTACTTATTAGTCCTTGTTATGTATTTTCCAGGTCGGTTTAGACTCATGGATCAGTATGTTGAAAACTATGGATCATTAGATTTAAACCATGGATCAGTATGCTTTAAACCATGGATCACTGACTTTAAATCATTGATCAGTATGATTTAAAATAGTATGAGACGGTTATTAAGACCGGTACATCTGGTCTATATTGTGACCCGTTTGTTTCACAACCCGGATGAAGTGTGGACTAAAGTTATATTTATGATAAGATGAACAATAAAGACATATATATATACATATAAACAGATCTTTTCTCTTTTGTGACTCACATGGGTTACAATTACACATCCAGAAAAGATGTTTAACATTAGTCTCTTGTATATTACAAATATCGCATTGGTTCGAATTCACAAAGTTTACCTTTAAAGCTGCTCGCTCTCAATTTGCCGTTGAAATTTTGAAAACTAAAGGCAATAATCAACAATAGAAGTAAAACTCTAGGTAGGAATTTGCAAAAAACGATTGAAAATGCTGGTTTTACGGCAACGCTATATGTTTATATTGAAATTTCAAAAGCGTTTGCAAAGCTTTATGATATGGTAGCGTATTATTTCAAATCTACAGATTTACTTTGCAGAAATTCATACTGGAACCTTTTTATATCACTGTCTGTTCTAAAATATGCTATTTTCTAATTGTTTGAAGAACTTTATTTTTTCACCAAAATCTGAGAGCGAGTAGCTTCAATAAAAATGTATTTGTTGGCAATATACCTAATGAATATTTAAACTGAAAATTTAAATGTCACAGTTTCAAATTTAGCTTTGAACGGAAAATATATATTTTCCCAGTTTAAATCGGTTCAAATATATTTTACCACTTTTCTTCAGATTTGATTTCAGGTTTAACTTTGAATTTTAGCTGTTTATTTATATAGGGGTATATTTGTTGGATTTCGATTTCAAGTGAAGTTCAAGCAAAGCGTCGCAAACCTCTTGATTATTGTTCTTTTTTCAATATTAAAACAGTACTAAATGAAATCAAATGGATAAAACGTTTTTGTTCTGTTATCAAGAATGTGCCCCGACTGTTTAATTCCCTTCTGATACCATATAGCATAGAACAGGGACTTTTTAAACTTTTTATTTATGAATTATTCCACAGTATCTGCTTGTAATAAGTTACTTTACCATCATCCTGTTTTATGTCATTTCATGCAGTCAATATAGGGTTAGGTTTAAGGTTATGGACTAACCCACAGAAAGCTTTTTACCTTAAATAATTAATGAGTTATACGTCTATATTTGATAAGTTGCATAACAACTTTTCGCCAACATATTTCAAAAAAGGTCCATAAAGGACTGCTACTTTCGTTTAAAAGTCGTTTTATCCAGCACTTCTTTCAAGAATTGAGAAACAACACGTATATTTATGCCCCCTTCGAAGGGTAGTTTGCGGGGAGAGGAAGCTTGGATTGCATTTGTGGTCACTAGGATAAAGGTTTAGGTCACTGTAACTCAAAATAGGAAAATGATTTCCACTTGGTAACATGAGTTAGGAGTGACCAATTGCAATGAAACTTGATGTTTAGGTAGCTTGCATGAAGAGGAAGATACTTAAAAAAAAATTCTTTTAAAAATCTATATTGTTTTAAGAAATTTGTTTTTCGAGGGGTGGCTTTTTTGATAGTAGCTGAGATGGGCAGCTGTATTTTTGGATGGTTGTGTTCAAGGAAACTATAAAATGTTGCCTTTTGTTTAATTCTACAATTTCTACAGACGCCGTTTTCACGAATTCCACACTGAGTTTTACCTTAAAAACTGTTCCTTTCATAGCACAACGTTTGCATCAAGGGGGGCATATGCGTTTTACAAACAACTCTTGTTAGCATATAAGTTTAATTCTTAAGCATGTCTTTTTATTTTCCCTGGCTTTACATCACATACAGTAAAAAAGTTACAGATTGCTTTATGTATATAATTCATGGTGTTGAATAACTGTTAGTGTATATATTAGTTTTGGAATAGCAACGTTTTTATCACTGTTTATTATTGTTACCTTACCTAGAAGGGTAGGTTTACGGTGTTCCCATAGTTTTAAACAAGATTAGAAACTTTTCAGGTTTGACACGAAATTAAGTTTTTAGTTTCTTTCTGTATTGTTTGAAACCTCTAGGCCAATGTTGATAAAACTATGCAGGAATGTTCCTTGCATGAAGCTCTACCAAAATTGTTCAAAGAATTCCATTCCATGCAGAACTCTGCATGGCAATAAATAGGAAAAACTTTAAAAATCTTCTTCTCTGAAACCACAAGGCATAGAGCTTAGATATTTGGCATGTAGCATTGTCTAGTGGACCTCTACCAAGATTGTTCAAATTATGACCCCCGGGTCAAAATTGACCCCGCGCGGGTGGGCCCTTAGTTTTTGCATAGGAATATATAGGGAAAACTTTAAAAATCTTCTTCTCTGAAACCACAAGGCCTAAAACTAAGATATTTGGCATGTAGCATTGTCTAGTAGACCTCTACCAAGATTGTTCAAATTATGACCCCCGGGTCAAAATTGACCCCGCACCGGGGGTCACTTAGTTTTGCATAGGAATATATAGGAAAAACTTAAAAAATCTTCTTCTCTGAAACTACAAGGCCTAGAGCTAAGATATTTGGCATGTAGCATTGGCTAGTGGACCTTCACCAATATTGTTCAAATTATGACCCCCGGGTCAAAATTGACCCTGCACCGGGGGTCACTTAGTTTTGCATAGGAATATATAGGAAAAACTTTAAAAATCTTCACCATTGCCTAGTAGACCTCTTTAAAGTTTGTTCAAATTATGCCCCTGGGGTTAAAACTGACCTTGCCCGGGGGGGATCATTTGTTTTACAAAGGCGTATATAGGAAAACTTATTTGGTATATAACATTATCTAGTGATCTTCCACCAGGCAAGTGGACTTGTACCAAGGTGAGCGATATAGGGCCATCTTGGCCCTCTTGTTAAAGTTTTGCGGAGTCTACAGTCCGTATAACATATTATGAACCCTTAAGTCTAATGTAATTAAATTCTTGTGACTAGCTTTCACGAAGCTTTACATGGATTTTGTTGGCTGATTCATTTACGTTTTCTAATAAATGATGAAAGGGTTAGGGTAAGGGTTAGATCAATAAATGAATTTTGTTGGTTGATTCATTTACGGTTTCTAATAAATGGTGAAATGGGTATTTAATACATTGATGTAAAATATATATTTTTTCAGTCATTTACTATTATTTGTTTTTGCCCATTTATTTACGTAGTCCCATTTTTCAGTCATTTTCTTTAGGCTTCAATATATAATATTCAATATATAGCTGCTTAGGTTTATAATAAGTCAACTGTGGTATTTCTTTAAAATTTATTGTAGAGTACAAGTAACATATTTGACAACGTTCAATCCTTTCTAGCACTGTTGAATTTCAAATAACTATCAACTACTAGTCCACGAAAAGAATAGACAATAACAGAAATCCACGTATCAAACATCACCAATAATGGCAAATATATATCTTTTCTTTGATATAAACACAGCTCAAAATCTTATACTCTGTCAGCACTCAAAAATATGAAATGATTTGTTAGTGAATTTTTTATATCTATTTATACAGACACATGCTTGTCCAGGACAGGAATCGTCACATTATCCAACATTTCTGAGTGAACAAGAGTCCGTTTTGATTATCGAGTTATCTAACTTGATGTCTTTAACCCCATACGATTTTGTTCATCACAAAATATTATATAGAACTAAAACCAAAAACTGCATTATTTGCAACCATTTTGGCCAAGTGTTCAAAGTGTACATTGATTTTAGTTGGCAATTCTCATTTAAAGATACAATGTATGTTTTGGCAGTATCAACTCCGCCATCAGATAGCCGTTTGTGGGGTATTTACTTCGATATGAGTTGATGTGAAGTTTAAATTAACTAAAAAAGCACCGGGTAGCACCTTTAAGACCATTTACTTACAGATGAGCTGTCGAAATAGCAGTCAGATTATTTTTCCATTAGCTTTTCAATACTACATTCTGATTTGCTTCTTATCTCAGAATTTACCTGAAAATCTCTTATAAATTTTAAATTGTTAATATGCATCAATCACTGGGCAAACGTGATACAGAAGGTTGTCATAAGGAATCTTCTGCATGACAAAAAGAAGAAGGTTGTCATTCAGGATCTGGTAGAATCCATAAGTCCAGTGAAGAAACTGATGCTTGTCCTGCCCCGATGAAAAATTCTTCTTCAGAAATCCTCCTGTAAAGTCAAGGAACTATTACAAGAACCTTTTTTTGATGTTGTATCTGTGTTTCAGCTTAAATAATTCTCAACTTGAAATACACTTGTATATATGTAGCATATGTATATATTAACCCACGAACCATTAAATGTATGGTATACATTGCTAAAGGAAACTATGGTCCTACTATTCTACTAAAATGTCACAGCTTATGTACAGGTCGTGTGATGGCAACATTCAGTCATAGGCAAAGATTAACCCGACGATTATTCTACGGTACATACATTAATCGAAACTTCTAACCCCCCTTAGTATATATTGTGCAATAACTCAACTAGTTGGATACCAGTCATGCTGAAATTTAGAACATATCACAAACATTATGTATTCAAAAAGACTGCAAACTTTTCAATAATTTCCACATCATTTCTTTGTTTTACGATCGGTTCTTTGACATGACCATACAAACTGAAATTCACAAAAAAATGTGTATTTTTCCGTCGTCGTAGATATTACAAAATAATTTTCACTCATTTGATATCACAAAATGTCTTCTATACATGTACATTCAAGAAAAAAGTTAATAAAAACAATATTATATTTTAACAAATTACAAATTAAAGTTAAAGTATTCAAGCTTAGTAATCTGAACAGGGCTTCACTAGTAGCGCGTGGGACCACCTTATGCATATTCTAAAAGGTTTAATTTATGCTACAAATAAGGTTTTCGCAGAGATGAACAGACAGTATGCCAAAAAGAAACTTGATGTGTCAATCGATATCAAACTTTCAAAATATGAGAAAGAGACATGTGGTAGTAAATTGAAAACATTCACATGGAAAAATGAAAAATAGAAGATGTTTACTTTCTAATAGCGTAAATAAGCGAAAGGTAAATGTAACAACTTCTTGTTGTTTCGCGCTGCTTTCTAATATCTAAAATACCTATTGACCTTGCTGTATCTTGATTTTATATTCGGGTCGTTTTATATTTTTCAATTAAAGATATCGACAGGTCGTCCGAATATTTACACTAATGTCATTTTTCAATTGTACGCGTGCAGCATGTGCAACTTGGGACATATTGTTCACCCATCCGGAAAGTCGATGAGCAGGATTAAAAATGGACGAAATCTGGTTCTGTCAATCGTGTTTTGGCCTCGGGATGTAAGCCCAAAGGCCATAGTTAGCATACCACATTTCAAAAACCGTAAACAATTTAACCGTGAAATGTTCGAAAAATAACAACTATAAAAATGCGCTACGAGAAAGTAGTGCAAGAAAGAACACAGCAAGCTCTTAATTGAATGTAACATACGAGAAGATCATATTACAAATAAAACAGTAAAAACATCTTCAAACGATTGCGGAAAAGTCCATAACTTACGGACTCGATTACACAGATTTTTTACGGACTCTTATTTTAGAAATTAAATAGCTGTAAATGTCAACATGCCCTGATTACGAAATATGCAGATCATGGAAAAGTAGGATATTTACGGAACGAAATGAAGGAGCTCGATATAAAAATTTGCAGTTTCATTTTCAATTTTATGTTATTTCAATGCAAACATTCTCGTTTCTGAACGATTACACCTATATGCACCTATAACTAACCATTCTTTTTAAAAAAGATAGAATTTACTTACAATACAGACCAAGAAGTCATGTGATGTGGTTTTTAAAGGACTCTCGTTATTCCGTTGTTGAGCGCTGCAACAAGTTGTTAAATAGCACTGCTCGCATTGAATTAGTAATATTTCGTTGCATTATTATGATGCACTTACATATTCTGTTATGCCTTGTAATCGTTATAAACAGGTGTTGATTGTATTAATACGCCGTTCCTGACCACTGTTAACAATTGCTAAATAGTGCTGCCATTTATCAGTTACAGACATGAAATTTATTTGTATCTGCGCATCTGTTTTTCGAAGCCCACTTTGATACTGTCCCATTACTAGCCGTAAAACGTTCATGCAGTTATCCATAAAGACATCGCAATACCAGCTTTAAAAAAGCTAGAAAGCGGATAGGGATGTGGAAATGGAAGAAAGGGGTTGACATCTACGGGGTAAATAAAAGGGGTTACCCCAATTATGGGGGCCTCAAGAAAAAAAGAAAAGATTACTAGTAGTAACGATCAACACCTTTTGTGTAAAATCAGACCTAACATCTGTGAAGTGTCCAGAATTACAAACAAAACTAAATCAATTATTGACCAATCAGATTATCTGTTATATATTATTTACTGAACTATTATCCTGGCAGTGGAACTTGACAGTATATGATGACAGTATTTCATAATTAATGTCACTAAATTTCCAGGCAACAATCGCTTCGGAGCTCAAGTGTCTCCTGCATTCAGCACAAACTGTTAAAGCTCCTCTTTCACAGGTTCTCATGAAATTATTTTTTTAAAATGCATAGAATATGTTTGATAGAGATTCTAACTATGAACATGTTATCAAAGAAGTGTTTTATAATCATTAGCATTTAGACAGTTGACCTTGACCTTAGTGATTTTGACCTCCAAAATTTTTTTTTTGGCTTAAAACAATCTAAAAACTAAAAAAAAAAAAAAAAAAAATCTATTTTAAGTAAGTGACCTTGACCCTAGTGACGACCCCAAAATTTTTTTTTTGCTTAAAACAATCTAAAAACTAAAAAAAAGTAAAAATCTATTTTTAGTTACAGTGACCTTGACCTTGACCCTAGTGACCTTGACCCCAAAATCATTTTTTTGCTAAAAACAATCTAAAAACTAAAAAAAATAAAAATCTTTTTTAGTTGCAGTGACCTTGACCCTAGTGACCTTGACCTAGTGACCCAAAGCTTCCTCTCCACGCAAGCTTCCTACACACCAAGTTTCATTACAAGTTATTGAGCGGAAACCATTTCTCTATCATTAGTAACAGTGCCCTTGACCTTGACCCTAGTGACCCCAAATGCAATCCCAAGCTTTCTCTCTACGCAAGTTACCTACACACCGTGTTTCATTGCAATAAGACACTCCTAACTTGAGTTATTGAGCGGAAACCATTTTTCTATTTTTAGTAACAGTGACCTTTACCTTGAACCTAGTGACCCCAAATGCAATCACAATCTGTGTTTCTATGCAAGCTACCTATTCACCAAGTTTCATTGCAATTGGTCACCCCTAACTTGAGTTACTGAGCGGAAACCGTTTTTCTATTTTTAGTAACAGTGACCTTGACCTTGACCCTAGTGACCCCAAATGCAATCCCAAGCTGCGTCTCCATGCAAGCTACCTACACACCAAGTTTTATTACAATTGGTCACTCCTTACTCAAGTTATTGAAAGGAAACCAATATTTGACGCCCGCCCATCCGCCAACCCGCCCGTCCGACAAACGACATCGCCATTCTAATAAGCAGTTTTTTTTTTCAAAAAACCTGCTTAAAAGAAAAAAAAAAGAAAATGTAGCAATGTACATACTCTTAAATAGATGAAGCAAGGCCGATTAATTCATAATGTTCCATTCCTTGTCATTGAGTACTTTGTGTTTATTCATAATTGGTGAATATGGACAAAATATCTGATTTGTGAGACTTGTTTCTATGTGTTTGTTTCAATATACTAATTGGCGTTCATCTTCGTTGTTCGGCTTTCGCTTTGAATTAAACGAAGACACTGGAAGCCATGTGTTTTTGCTTTTCTCGGAGATGTTTCCAGTTTAAGGTGTTTGTCATAGTAAAATTCTACCGCCGTACCAGCAAACCGACAAAAGATGATGCGAACCTTGATTCATATATTATGTTATGATAACTCATGATAACTTGTAAGTCAAATTCTTTATCTATCTAGAGAAATAGTTTTATTGAAAAAAGAAATTCCGAAAAAGTAATACAATATTTGAAGCATTATATGGAAATATTTAAATATGAATAGCTCGAACACAGTATATTGAATTGATAAACTATTTAAGATGCAAACACTAAAACTGGAAGCAATTTAATATGATTTAACAAATCAGTAAAATTAGCTAAATGAGACGAGTTGTAGTGCCGTTAAAACTGTATTTTATTGTGGGTTTAAATTTTTGGAAGTATAGCGATTTAAATATATCACGCCACATTGGCAATTTGTGCACACTGGAGATATATGGTCTTGCTAATTGAATGTGTTTACTATTTTACGTATATATAAAATTAGCTCATTTAAACAAAATGTTGAATTGTCTTTAATTCTTCTAAAAAACTTTGAATTATCATTAAACTATTGGGATTTTAATAAGAACTTCATATTTTATGAACATTTCGAATACTTTGCATTCTATAGTTGTACATATTTTGTACCGTAGCGCAGCTGTAGAGCGACCACTTTGAGAGTGTGTAGATTTATATATTTCTTGGCATTATTGCTTTTTTGTTACCCATGATCAGCTTGAAGACTTTTTATACATGTTTTGTAATGCAACAATGCATGCACTATTTTGTAAACCTAGAGCAAAAATAAGTATACATAAATACTGTCAAACATACCTATTTTAACTTTATATGGTACTGTCAATTACGGTCAAGCGGTCTTTGTGAGCTTTAAGGATCGTTGAATGTCCTGCGTCCGTCGTACGTCCGTCCGTCCGTCCAGATTTAGTTTGTTAACACTTAAGCAGCAATATTTATGAAACAATCATAATGAAACTTGAACCCACCGTATATGGCCACAAGGCCTCGTGTGAGTTCGATTATGGACTTAATCGGATCAGTACTTCCTGAATTATGGCCCCTGATTTAACAAAAACATGCTATATTTAACTATGTTTACACTCGATGAACTTAATTTCTTCACTAATTCTAATAATTTTAAAGAGAATGTTTATGACCATGAAATCTCGTATGAGTTCAATCTTGGGCTTGATCTGAATAGTTCTTCCAGAGTTATGGCCTTCATTTAACAAATTTAGCAATATTTAACAATGTTTACACTCTAACACAATCATTTCTTCATTAATTCTTATCATTTTTACAGAGACTGTGTATAACCATTAGACCTCAGATGAGCTCAATTATAGGCTTGACCAAAGAAGTTCTTCTACAGTAATTACCCATGATTTAACAAAAGCTCTATCAAAGCTTTTCAAAGAATTCCGTATCATGCAGAACTAGGAAAAAACGTTAAAAACCTTCTTCTGTGAAATCACAAGGCCTATAGCTTAGAAATTGTGCATGTATCATTGCCTAGTGAACTTCTACCAAGCTTGTTCAACTTCTGCCCCGGGGTCAATATTGACCCTGCCTGGACGTCAATTGCTAAAGGAAAAACCTTACATATCTTCTTCTCCCAAATCACATGACCTAAAGCTGTAGAGCTTAGATATTTGTATGTAGCATCGTCTAATGGACCTCATCTAGGTTTGTTAAATTATGCCCCTGGGATCAAAATTGACCATAGGCACTTGGGGGAGGGGGGAGGGGGACGTTGCCTTGTCTAAGCATAGAGTTATAGGAAAAACCTTCACTTTTCAGACAAACAGTTTGTTTTATGCATCAAATTGCATGAATGCTTAAAACATATTAAAATGTGGGCTGAAAATAGTCAAAATTATTTAACGTTCCGTGCACTCTGACTGACGTCATGTAACTATCTTCGTTAAAGATACTTTTAGAGTTGTGATCTTACCTTTCTCCTCTTGGATTTGTTTACACAGTTTATATTAGAATGATACGGTGTATAACATCAATGGTACGCGAACATATGATGTTGTAACCATTGCCACCGTGTAAGACCTATGTAATTGAATTATTTCTACTCCTAGCTCCTACTTGTTTTTTATACTTAGAAATGCAAGCACGATATTCAGTCATGGAGATAGATTCTTTTAATCCATGTTTTTTGGAGGTGAAGTGACTAGGGATGAAATATGGAGACGACTAATTCGAAATATTGACATGACTTATACGAATGTATTGCACATTTGCAGTGGAATGATAGGCTGCCTGCCTAGAACGTTTATACTGTAGATTCATCAGTGCAGATAACGTCTTTTAAGCGTTCTATTGTAGATAACATGAACTATTTCTACTTTTTCCTAAAAACACTGTTATCTGACAATCAGCAGTTGGGTTTGCAATCAATCTAAATTTCGTACGAAGAAACTTGATCGTGCTCACTGATAAGTTTAATCCAAAGACTGCACCGATTTTTTTTCAGCTCATTTGTAGTAGAATTTGCATTGCATTTTTATTTGAGGTTTATATAGTATAACTGAATAACATTAACCTTCACTACTCTCTTTACTCCGGGTCTAACAAGGTTGTTTGCAACTAAGCAATAATGTTTTTTCATCGTGTTGAAAATCCGACTCAGTTCTCTGCTAATTGTATGCGACTTCAATCCTTTCTTGGCACAGTTATTTTGACACAATTAATTTCTATGTCTAATGTTCTTCTGTATCATACACTGTACTGAGTTCCCTTAAAATCGAACAAAATATCATCCAAATTAAATGTAAAAAAATGTTCAAGCGAAAAAGAATAATAAATGTAACGTGATGCGACAAAATCGTTAAAAGTGAACAATATTACATAAAACCAATATCACGTTCCAGTTTACATGCCTGGTTTGCGGACAAAATATTGCAAGATTTTGATACACGCAACACGCTGGGTATGCGTAGATCTATTTTGCGGCTCACAATCGTGTTCTGCACGCGTGCAAAATGATTGTTCACGCAAACATGGTGAATTTACACGCTACCTCCATTGTAACAAAAGATGTGTTAATGTCACAATTGTTATATTGATATCGCCATTCCGACGCATTATTGCGACTCGCCTTCAGAGTTTGGTGAGAACATATGGTTATTTGCTGACACACAGGAACAATATCAACATTCTTAAGTTGGTGATTTAATTTGGTGGTTTCACTAAATTAGCAATTATTTGACACGGACAATATTTTGGATTCGCAAAAATCGCCAATATTTAACAACCACATAATATAATAAAAAATATTATATAGAAAACACTGTGTAACAACCAAGTTCTTTTTTGAGTATATTAACTGCATGTATTAAATGCGAAGAAAGGAAGAAAAGCGGGACATTTTGTACAGACGACACTATCGAGGCATTTACAGATGTAATAGGATAACTTATCTAAGTAAAACATTAAATGCTTTAGCTACACTGAAAGCAAAACTTGTTATTTTGTACATGTATACAGTTTATTATCTTTCAACTTGTGGGATAGTGATGTATCTCAAAAAGAAAAGTGATAAATCATATATCATAGTTCCATTGGCGGATGTACGAACTACAAATCATACTGAATTTACAAATGTAACATGAATGTATTGAATGTAAAGGATAAAGTACTGTATAAAACTGAGAAAGCTTCATTGTGAGCTATGAAAAACGCAATCCTTTCGTTTATTTCGAAAAGACATACATCTGACTTGGAACAAATTTATGACAAGGATTCTCAGCGGTTAAGTATCCAGAAGGCAAGATTTTTACTCATGAAAAGAAAGGTACGTCTTCGTGTGATATGTTCGTTCTTAGGATGTTATCTCAAAATATAAACTAGTTTTAGTATCAGGTTTTCTTTTTACAGTATCGAACCATCAGTACATTGACATAACTGAAGAAAAAGATCTTGAATTAGGACTCAATACACTCCGCCACTGAGTATGCACCAACAGCAACGTGCCTTTACGGGACACTATTTTAATAATGGCTAGAATGAACATTATATGTAGTTCCATCTTTTGGGTATGATTACTTCTATATCTTAAAAGAATTTGCCAAAAAACACGAACAAACAATATAAATAAAATAATTCTGAAGGAAAAAAGTAACTGGTTCAAAGTTAAAAGTCTTAAGAGTAGCATAAAGTCATACAGATCATAGTTTTGTGAAGTATACCTTTGATAGCGAAGTTTTATATAGTGTATTAATGTAACAAATGTTCAAAGAATCTCAATCGATAGCAACTGATGTAATGCCAAAGAAATTCAAGGTAAAACTAGCAAGCCCTACTGCTAAGAGCGTTTTGTTGGATTGATTGAAAAGTACATTATTCTAGACATAAATTGGGCTTTTTACTAGAATATAGTTAGCAAATAAAAGACAGATTTCTGGAGCCTGACATGGGAGTTGATGAGGACACAGGCATTGTAAAATAATTTTAAGAGAAAAATTCAACTAAAGAAAACTGATAAGATAGAACATGCATTAAACTGTGGATGTAGTTATTGTGTTGATGACACAGAAATATCTACACATTTGAAAACATCCTTTTAATATGTTTGCAGCTTCAACATATGGTGTTCATAGTTTTAAGTAGTCTATTGTTACTGACCTTTTTGGCAGTTTAATATAGTGCAAATCATGTTCTCAAAATGCAGTGTACACATTGAAAATTTAATTTCCTTATTGACATATTGCACTATGTGAAGATGTTTTAATGACTGTCACTTTTTGTTTTTGTCTGTATTTTCAGCTAGCTACTAGTAACACCTCATATTGCTGGTTGTTGTTCTGACTCAAATTACAGTTAAACAACTCTTAGTATTATGCCGGTATTTACACTAAGGCGGAATCAGCTCAAACGGCTACCTCAATGGATGTAACCCACTTTGAGAAAGGACTTCAGGTTGCTCTTCAGAAAGTGACTGAAGCTATCGACCGCAACAGCATGACAGTAAGAGGACCATGATTGAGATGGCGGACTCCCTCAGTCGCATGGAAAGAACCTTGGATAGGATAGCCATTGAATACAAAATTTCCAACAGGAGGTCCGACAGCATGGAAAGTGCGGACAAACGGTCAAGGCTAGAAAGCATCGAGAATCGGGCACCAGTGAAGACCTCGACATCTAGAGACAAGAAGGCTACAAACAAAATGTAAAGTTCTCGTTATAGGTCTCATGGACAAACACTTACCTAAGATTGTAACAGCAATTGAACGATTACCTGTTATAACTACATGAAGCTTACGTGAAGTTGGGCTATCTAAAAAAGAACTTAGAACTCTCTTGAAGCTTAAATAACAGTTTGGTACAGGCTTTATTCATTCAATAAATAAGTATTGATTACTGCAACAATGAAGCATTTTAGGAGCAAAGAGTTAATTTTAACTTAAATGTTTATAGAGTTGCTGTTTCTTAACAGTGAAAGCGCATACTTATCGTTGTCGTCTTATTCATGCCTTAAATATTTACGAGTATTATTTGTTACTGTCATCTTGCCATTGAAAGAGTGAAAGAGTGAAAGAGACACAGGTGCTTCTCAATCTCTTATTTTAGCAGATACCCTGTCTTTCTGAGAAGACTTCTTCTGGAACTAGTATTCTTATTCAGGGAGTAGAGTGAGAAAATCCTAATGTCCCTCTCCATGATATTCATTTAGTCTCAGATTCGGTTACTGGACCTATGGCTGTTGGTATTAGACCTTTCTTACCTTTCAAAGGTGTCCATTTATTGCTAGGCAATGACTTAGCTGGAGATAAGTTTGTGGTAAATCCACTTGTAACTGATGCACCAAATATGGATCAAACCCCTGACCTCATGGAGCAGAAAATTCCTGACCATTACCCTTTTTGTGCAGTTACTCGAACTATGGCTCAGAAAGCCATTCAGAATGATCATTATACAGATGTTGACTTATCTGATACTTTCAGATTTTTGATGAGGCTAATACACCTCCTACCCCTAGTCTGCCTGAATCTCAGTCAGGCTTGTCAATGTCTGATCAGTCACCAGAGTCAAAAGACCAAGGTCATAACTTACTGTCAAGGTCAAATCTTATCCAGGAACAAGAAAATGAACTTGAGATTTTGAAATCCTTTCATAGGGATTTGAATGAAGATGAAACTTCACAAGACTTAATCGTTATTATAACAAGAATGGGATTTTAATGAGAAAATGGCGACCGCCCGATGTTTCAACTAATGATGAGTGGGCTGTGCACCACCAAATTGTGGTCCCAAAGACATATCGCAATGAAATACTCAGTTTAGCCCATGAAACACCCATGTCAGGTCATTTAGGTGTTAACAAGACCTATCACAAGATTCTTAATATGTTTTCTGGCCTGGTATTAAAGCAGATGTCTCTAGGTTTTGCAAAATTTGCCATACTTGTCAGATGGTAGAGAAACCTAATCAAATAATACCAAAAGCTCACTTGGAGCCCATTCCTGCTTTTAATGAACCTTTCAGTAGGATCTTAATAGACTGTGTTGGTCCTTTACCTAGAACTAAGTCAGGTTCTGAGTACCTTTTGACAATCATGTGTGATTCAACTCGCTTCCCTGAAGCCATTCCTTTAAGGAATATCAAGACCAAAGCAACTGTTAAGATCCTTGTGAAATTTTTCACATAAGTTGGTCTACCAAAGACAGTTCAATCTGACCAAAGAACCAATTTCACGTCTGGCATTTTCCAGCAAGTAATGCTTGAAATAGGGATTAAGCAGTATAGGTCTTCAACGTATCATCTAGAAAGTCAAGGTGCACTGGAAAGGTTTCACCAAACATTGAAAAATATGATAAGGTCATACTGTTTTGACACTGAGAAAAACTGGGATGAGAGCATTCATATACTGCTATTTGCTGTAAGAGAATCTGTGCAAGAATCTCTTGGTTTCAGTCCATTTGAACTAGTATTTGGACACACTGTCTGTGGACCACTGAAATTATTAAAAGAGAAAATTCTTTCTGACGATGAAATTTCACTGAATTTGCTTCAGTACGTTTTTGACTTCCGATATAAATTGTCATAGGCATGTGAACTTGCTCGTTCAAATCTCAAGTCACACAAAGCAAAATGAAATCAAAATATGACGAGAATGCCATAGAAAGAAGTTTCAATCCTGGTGATAAGGTCATTGCTCTTTTGCCTAGCTCAGGAAAACGTTTACAAGCTAGATACTTTGGTCCATATGCAATTTACAAAAAAGTCAGTCACTTAAACTATGTTATAAACACTCCTGGGAGGCGTAAGCTTAAACAAATGTGTCATATAAATATGTTGAAAGAATATATTGATAGAGATAGTTCTATTTCAAAACCTGTAACAGTGGCAAGCTCTGTCCAACAATAACATTGTATTCAAGAATTGGGTTACAAATTTTATGAAAATTTTGAAAATTCTGATCCTGGTTCAGTGAAACTTCAAAACTCGGACATTCTGAAAAATTTAGACCAGAAACTTGCACACCTGGATCCACAACAAAAAGCTGAAATGAAAAAAACTAATTCAGGAATATGAGCACTTATTCCTTAACATCCCCACAAGAACGAATATAATTCATCATGATGTCATTTTTGAAGACTCCACACCAATTAAACAACATCCTTACAGAATGAACCCAGCAAAGCAGGAATATCTCCGAAATGAAGTGAAATATCTTTTAGACAATTATTCCATTGCATCTAGCCAAAGTAATTACAGCTCACCATGTATATTGGTGCCGAAACCAGACGGAACATACAGAATGTGTACAGATTATCGTAAAGTGAATTCTGCCACCAAATCATATTCTTTTCCAAATCCAAGAATAGATGACTGCATTGACAGAAAGGCAAAATATGTTACAAAATATGATCTTCTGAAAGGATCCTGGCAGATTCCACTTACTGAAAGAGCTAAGGAGATCTCTGCCTTTGTTACACCTGATGGCCTATATCAGTACAAGGTTATGCTATTTGGAATGAAAACAATTTACAAGTTTGTTGCTGGCTGTGCCTTTGTCGTTACGCTTGGCTCGTAACACTTGTGTTCTACTTTAACTCATTTTAGTACTTATAGCAGTAGGTAATCATTTAATTTTGAGTCCAAACCCCCTTCCCTCTGTATAACCGTATATTCATGACCACTGACTAAGCCGTCCACGGAGAAGTAGTCGACGTGAGCAGACAACTTGTAGCACTGCAGGGTTTACCAGTGGTACCACAGTGGTCAGGAGCATAGGAGCCAGAGTTTGGCTAGATTCATAACAGTTCAAGCACAGCTACCGTTCGGCGACTGCGACCAGGCTAGTTAACTTAACCCTTAATATCAATAATGCCGAACGTAGTGGGACCCTAATAGCCGGCACGCAACAATGTTGATGATGAACTAGATGATTTACAGTAACTTAGTACTTTTTACTGCTTTGTTGCATAAAACGGTCTTGCAAAATACATTCGTTTTATTTTTTAACTCTACTAGACAAAGTCAAGCAGAGCTGATGCCATTGCGGTTTTCCGTCCGTCCATCTCTCCGTAAGCCTTTGCTTGATTACACTGTAAAGGTCTCAATTTTTATTGACTTTCAGAAACCTACTCGGAGGATGCTGGAAACCTGTAGATACCTTTTGTTTTTGGAATTATTGGATCAAAGGTCAAGGTGACAATGACATGAACTTGAATATCCTTAGATCTATATCCCCACAGTCCTCAAACTTCACAAATGTATTTGTCGTACTAAGTAGACGATCTTTACGTTTTCGAAGTCAGTGGGCTAAAGGTCAAGGTCAAAATGACCTTTGTTATTATTGCTCATAAGGTTTCATGTTGTTGTTTTGGTCAGTGCATAAAAAGTCGTGGTCACAATAAGACAATTTTTTAGAATAGTTTCCGCTCAATAACTTTAGATTTATTGACCTACATTCTTCAAACTTCATAGTATGATATGTCTTATAGCATAGATGATTCCTTTTGTTTCGTGGGTCAGTGATACAAAGGTCAAAGTCACAGTGACCATAACCCTGTAGCTCGTTTCCGCTCAATAAGATATGACTTACAGTGTTCAAACCTGTTGTGGCTGTCACTTAGTCAAGGTCACAGTGAACCGAACTTTGAACACTGTTCCTGTTCAATAACTAGAGATACAAATGACCCACAGTCTGAATACTCCATACAGTACCGCCGGTGTTTTTTCTTCCATGATATTTTGATATACAATTCACGTACACACATCGTAAACTGTTTTCGATTCCCGTTCGATTGAATTCGTGTATCAAATCATAATGTCTCTAAAAGTGAAACGGATTCGGTAAAAGAGCGACAAATCCAAATACTCAATGCACCGGTCTATTCCGCGGTTCTAGAGCGGGCCTAATAAAAAGTGCCAAAACTCGCCAGATAATGTTTTTTTTTAGAAAATCAAATGTGTTAAGACCAAGGAATAACAATGTCTTTCTTTTACATAATCGCCATGTATTCGAAACGTGTTCGGGTGCAATCTTATAGCTGGCAGTCGAAATTGAAAGTTCGTGAATTTTCCGACTAAATGAAAGAATTAGCACTTGCTTAATATTAATATTACGACAGAATCGGCATAATTCCGCGCAATATACACTTGCACAAGACGGTGGAAGAAAATTGAAAATCTGATCGTTTGGTGTTAAATATTTGTTCATGTCAATATAGATATTGTCTGAATGTTGTTACAGGAATTAGATAAAATATTATTAAAATGGCGCTAGAGGTTTTATGGGTTGTTAATTTAGAGTAGATTTGTCTGTTATATCTGATGTCAGTTTATTATCACTTGTTATTTTCCGATTGCATGTTCCGCGCTACAGCTAATTACGCCGCTTCATGCACTTTTTATTATCATTTTTGCTACCCGTAACATAGGCTCCCACTGACTTAACCTCAGTCGGAAGGGAAGTAGTCATGACACATTTGTTTGAGAACTGTTACCGACCACGTATAATTGGAGGAAGCAAGCGATTTCTGAATATCGCATTTAACTGTCTAGTAATGGTCCTAACAAGGAATTACGGTTAAATAAACTGATTGCCCGTAAAAACCCAGTACAGGTCTACTGTTGGCAGACGTGGTAACCAAACACCAAGAATGCAAATGACGACGACATTTTGTTATTATATTTTATCACACCGAATGCATATAATAACTATACTGACAGTCTACTACAAGGCTAGTTTACTTATTCATTGGTGAGCCATCTGCTTATAATGCGCATGCGCAGAAAACATCCTTCAAGAAGATTCACTATTTCGACTTTTTTACTATGCCTGTGGGATAACAATTTTGTCATTGTACTTGTAAGGAAATATGTAAAAATAATTGTCACTCATAAGTGACGAATGCCCCCTGGGTGGTTACGCTTGAACATACATGTAGTTTGTGTGCATAGCAGTACTATTCATTGCCAAAATTTACAAAGTTGCTATAAAATCAGTGCAGACAGAAAATTTACAGAAATAAAGCGATATACTAGAAGATCACAAAAAATGCAATAGATGGTAATAGTTCTCGGGCACTGTACTTCCCTTTCATATCCTCTCTCACTGTAGTAGGGAAAATTAAAAAGGGTCTTTGAATGAATTCCTCAAGAGTTAAGCTCTGGATAAGAAAATATAAGAAAGGGGAATATTTCATAAACTAGGCAAGAAAGAGTTTTGGTTGGTGTACATTGTACTTCCTTCAAATCTCTGTCATTGTATGAAGTGCCCCTTTAATACTCTTTAGAGTTATGCTCTGGACAAGAAAATGTAAGAAAGGTGGATAATTTAAAAGAAGTTAAGGTAGAGTTATGGTCGGTTCTTGTACACTGCACTTCTTCTCATTGTGCTTTATCACTGTATGACGTCTCATGTAATTCCCTTTTATACGTTTGCAGTCATGCTCCGGACAAAAAATTCAATAAATTGAGATAATAAACAACGGCAATATAAAAAGTGCAAAAGATTAATGGATGGAGGATATAGGGGCTGTCGCCGTCGCGGTAGATTGTCATTTCATTTAATCTACGACATAAGTAAAAAAAAAAAATTGCAATATTTTTTATGGCCATTTTTTTTAAAAGTAGTGTATTTTATAGAATGACCTCCGTCGGTAGTGAAATTACCATTATAATGGGAGTGACTACCCAAACTTACTGCTTAAAATATATATATACAGTTATTGATACTTTACTTCTCTACCTATTTTATACACATTTTTTGGAAACCGGAAGTAGTTTTTTTGGCGGGAAAATTATGGAAAAAAACGGGAAAACGATCACGTGACCTGACCTGAGTTTCGCTCACTTTTGGCGGGAATCGGCATTCGAGCTTGGATTTATGCAGAGCACATACGTATTATACTGCTATATCAATACTTTTAAATATGCCACGGATTACATTAAAACGAAAGGCAGTTACTGCTATTACACATGATGGGAAAAGAGGCAAATACTTACGAAGAAGGATGCTTAATATCATTACGACAAAACGGCCAGCCATGAGAACTTGGAATCAAGACTTGGAAGAAGAGAAACGATCGTGTCGAGAGGACGTTCCGGACTCCGATTACACAATGGACGATGACGAATACTGTTTCAACTAGTATTAGCAAAACATTTGTCGTCTCTGGCGTTGGTATGAAAAACAAAGATTCATTGGGCGGCTTTGCCATCAACTACGACGCCTTCAATGTAAAAAAGACTATACATGTACGTACGTTTAGGCCAGAAGACATAGACCAGTACACAAACAGAAGCTTCAAACAGATGGAAGTCTACACAGTTTATGACGAGGACATGGAACACAGACACGTTCAACCTGCTGATCTCCTGAAGATGCAAAATAACACATACTTATGCTACACAGCAAGAAATATCACCTTACACTTAGACTTAAATGGAGCCGTAATTTAGTGTTACACTCTAGAGCTGCAGACATTGGAAGAAACTTTTGATGGGAAATGGCAGGATAGGGATCACTTGTTGAGAGTCAGAATGGATATAATATGTTCTTCTTTGGAGGATTAGATACAAACATTGTAGTCCGCTACATGGTGACTTACACAGTACTCTGTAATTTAAAAAAATAGGAAATTGTGAGTTTTGTTCTTAGATAATGCACACCCATTCTCAATGTATGAACACATTTTCTTCAGTACTTTAAGAGTTAAGCTCCGGACAAGAAAAATGTAACAAAGAGGATATATAGAAAGTAGGGATCCTCTCAACGAGCTCATTCACTACATGAAGTAATTCCCTCTAGTAATTTTTTTAGAGTTATGATCCAGAAAAAGAAATAAAGACGGACGGAAGGAAGGACGTCCTAAAAAATGGCATTTTTGTGATTATTCTTTTGTTCTCTCTATTATTCTTTGAGCCACATAAGCTATGAAAACCCACTTAACTAAACGGAATGCATGGTGTCAAAGAAAATTTACTGTTACATGTACCTATTGTTGCCACATCCACTTAAACCAAACCTGTTTGGCGCAGACGGACTGACAGACAGACGAGCCAATTTCTGACTGCCACCCGAATATTTTTTAGGGGCATAAAAACAATAATAATATGACACAATATTACAATTCTAGCGTGTTTTATTAATGGTTATAGAAAACAAATTGTTTCAGTTCAGCTACATATGTGTGTTTTTCACGTATGAATTCTAATTAGCACGTATGAAAACATGCTAAGAAAGTAATATACGCACATAAATTGAAGGGAATTTACTTCCCCGTCTGCAGTGTTACCATTCAAGTACATATGTGCGTATTTCATGCATATATTGTAGTTTGCACGTAAGGACACATGCTTAAATAGTAATAAACACACAAATTCGATTTGAGTGACTGCCTTGATGAAATATAGTTCGATTTTGAACATCGGTCATCTGATGTAAAAACCTAGGCTGGCCAAATCAGTTTTAAACTTTGTGTATGCCGTAGTCACACTTACAACCGAACCATCATGAACATTAGTAAGAATGTTTTTTCTATGCTTTCCGGGTCAAGTTCAAACTTGGGTCACCAGGGGTGAAAAAACTATGTCAAACGCTAAAATCAAAGAGAAACCTTGTTGACACTCTAGATGCCATATTTATAACCCATTCATCATGAAAATTGGGCAGAATGTTTCTCTGTATTGTTTCTAGGGTCAAATGGGGTAGAAAACTAGGTCACACGGTCAAATCAAAGAGAAACTTTTATCAAATTTTAGAGGCCACACTTAATATTCAATCTACATGACAATTGGCCATAATGTTTTTTTTTCAATGATTTCCAGGGCAAGTGCAAATATTAGTAATCTGGGATCAACAACAAGGTCACCTTTGAAAATAAAAGAAACAATTATGAACAGGATTGAGCACATTCAGTTATCAATTAAATGTATCAGAATATTGTTCTTGATGAGCAATGCCACTCAGGTAAGCGATATAGGGCCCTCATGGCCCTTTTGTTTTGGCTACAAGTTTTTGGGGTAAAGACGGGTAAAGAAACGAGCGTATGCAAGCTTACGTTACTTTCATTCGGTGAACCCAAGATGCATGACGTAGACGCAATTGATTCTAAAACATCGTATAAATTTGTTAATATTTATAGAGGCTTGGGTCAAAATTCTTGCATCAAGTTGCGGAGGGCATTGACATCATCATCATGTTTTGTCTGCATTCTTGAATGATGCCTCAATTTTCAAATCTGTTTCTTTCGTCCTATTTTGTCAACCTAGGTTTTGATTCTGTACCCCCCAGTTTTGTTAGTAAAAACAACCGCAGTAAAAAAAATTAGGTGGGACCACAAACACGGTTGAACCTATAAGCAGCAACCTGCCTAAAGCAGAAAAAAGAGCGGAGAAAAATACAGCCGAACTTTGGAGGTGACCGGATTTTTAGGGGTCCGGAATTTAGGGAGTCTACTGAATATGTAAATTGGTTGTTTTGAACCTCAAAGTGACCATGGCGACATTGCAGATCTTACTTCAGGAAGATTGTGCACTTTTTCGAAACTACAGCACGTACGGCACATCTTATTCTAACGATAGTTAAGGGATTTTTTGGTGAAAGTATGAGGTTTGGTGGCAATCAATTTGCGATTTTAAATGAATACTGTTTGAGTCATTTAAAATCATTCTAAAGTTTAGGGTTTGACTCTCTATTGTCAGTTCCTATTTGTTGCTATGTTTCTATATGCTGTTTATGATTATAACAAAACAAAATAGACGTACAATTCATCAAAGATGATATTGGGTATTTAGTTTTCACAGTTTGTTTAAATAAAGGGTAATATGGCAATTGTGCTGGACATCAATCTTCGTTGTGTCCTATTGACAGTTCAAAAACATACAACTAAAAAAACATACTACATGTTTTGAATTTAATAGCTTTTGCGACAGACAAACATTCCTGTTACAAGTATCTGAATGTTTCCTTCAACAAATGTATAATGTTAACCCAAAAATGTATATTTTGCAATGTATAAATGTCTATCTTTTCCTTACCAATTAAACACAGTCCTTTGGAATCATGTGACTCATATGAATATTAGCAAAATGAAGTAATGCTTTCGACAAATTGCTAAAATCTATGTGTGTCTTCAGTTAACTTTAGTTTGATCGCTTGACAAAGAACGCTCATTTCCTGACACATTATTTATATTTTTCAAGTTCTAATGAACCAACAAGAGGGCCAAGATGGCCCTATATCGCTCACCTTAGTACAAGATCACTAGACAATGTTATATACCAAATAGGTTTTCCTATATACATCTTTGCAAAACAAGTGACCCCCGGGCAAGGTCAATTTTGACCCCAGGGGCATAATTTGAAAAAAACTTTGAAGGGTCTACTAGGCTACATGCGAAATATCTAAGCTCTAGGCCTTGTGGTTTCAGAGAAGAAGATTTTTAAAGTTTTTCCTATATAAGCCTATGTAAAATAAGAAACCCCCGGGCGGAGTCAATTTTGACCCAGGGGTCATAATTTGAACAATCTTGGTAGAGGTCTACTAGACAATGCTACATGCCAAATATCTAAGCTCTAGGCCTTGTGGTTCCAGAGAAGAAGATTTTGAAAGTTTTCCTATATTTTGCCATAGCAACCAGAGTTCTGCATGAAATGAAATTCTTTGAACAATTTTGGTAGAGGTTCATGCAAGGAACATCCCTGCGTAGTTTCATCAACATTGGCCCAGTTGTTTCAGAGGAGATGTCATTTGAATCAAAATGTTGACGGACGACGGACGACGGATGACGGACAATCATCCATTAGAAAAGCTCACCCTGGCGAAGGCAGGTGAGCTAATAATACATGAAAAAGACGAATATTATTACATGCTGCATGCAAGAATTCTCGTTGGTAGACTGTACACAGAACTACGCTGGATAAGAGATTGTCAAGCTATAAGTATACTTAACAAGACATAGCCATATAAAATTTATACATATAATGTCAGTTATGTCTGCAATGGAATATATGTGGTTTCTTTTCTAACAGACGAAACTTTGTTTAAAGGTTCAACGACAAAATGTTTAGTTTTATTATCTAGCAAAATAATTATTCAGACAGACACAACTATTTTGGTCAGTGGCTAAGATTGCATTTGTTACTGAAGCAATATAAAGAATTCGCGGCAAATTTATCTTTTGAATTTAGAATATTAAACACTACAAAATGCTACAAGACAACAAAAATTGCTTTGGTTAAAGTATAATGCAATTTTAATGCTCAGGAAATACTTAGTTAGTGCCTTGTGTGTATGCGTTACTTCGAATGGGAAATCTCAAGGTAACGCTATAACTTTTGTATGGAGGACACTTTATTGAAAGGTTGTGCTTGTTGTGTAGTAAGGAATTCAGTAAAAAATCGTCGCGAAATAGTGCTTCGGAGTAAAAGTACACGAGTAGACAGTCTCGAAGTGTGCATACGTAAAAAATCAATCCAACTAGAGTTGGAAAAATGGTCTTTCTTAATTGCGAGTAAACATTTCGTCGGTTGCCTACCAAAAAGTGCTATCAGCATTTTTTGACATTTTCGGGAAATGGACATTAAACATTTCAACACGCATTAAAAATCAGCGTTTATTACAAGCTTAATGATGTTACATATGTGAACTATGCTATGTATTTTCAATTCACACAAGAAAGATTTTAGTTGAATCTTTACATACAAGGCCACATTTGGCGATATTTGTTGAAGGGACCTTTTGGCTGCTCATTTTCAGAACACGATTTGCAGTATATAAGACTGTCAAAAGGTCTCAAAAATAGTAGACTATTTAGAAATATGCCTCAGAACACCACAAGTTGTAGCTGAAAACAAATATGTAGGATATTTTTGGTATTTGTAGATAGTTCTGTGTAATACAACCACAGTTTAATGTATTTTATTTCTGATAAGCTATTGTTAGATGAATTTCGTCTTAAAATTCCTTATCAGTGTCTGTTTCCTAATATTCTTACATTACTGGGTCTGGCAATCAATTTGTCTTTTATTTTCATACTAGGCGGAAGATTCTAATGAAAATAATAGCATATTTCTAGAATAATGTTACTTTTGAAATAACCCAACAAAGCACTCTTCTTTGCAGAAGTGATTGCTATTTTTTCCTTGAATTTCTTGGCATAACATCAGTTTCTACCGATCATTTGAAAATTTGTAACATTGATACAGTGAAGACAACGGTATACTTTACAAAAGTACCTGATTTGGATGACTTTATGCTACTGTTAAGATCTAACCATGGACAAGTTTATTTTATTTCCTTCCAATTTTTTATTAAAAATTTTGTTCGTGGTTTTGTCAAATGAAGTTATCTTACATAAGTGATACAAATGCATTACAAATTGTTTCTTTCTCGCTATTAAAAAAGCGGCCCGTAGAGGGACGTTTCTTTTTGTGCATGCTCAATGGTGGAGAACATTGATACCTAATTCAATGACTTTTCGTTCAGTTATGTCAGTGTACTGATACTGTAAGAAGCAAACCATGATGCCAAAAGTGGCTCATATTCTGACCAGAACAACAGCCAGATTACGAATTAACTTGCATTCATACATTGCGGTAATGAATTCAGATTAGTTATAATATATGTCCCAATCTCTGTGAAGGAGTCTCATTCCAAACATTGCCTGTGCCCTCTGCATTGGTCAAAGAGTAGAAGGTCAGGTTATGCTTTCTCTTGTAAAATGTTTTAGAAACATTTGAACAAGGGGTTTGCAGCACGGCTTGCAGCTCAAACATTGCTATATATAGTTGTTTGGTTTATTTTGTCTTGTCGTTAACTTCTTTTATTTCTTGATTGTTCTTTCCTTTGTAAATGCTCTTTGTAGACAGCTTTATCATCGTTGAATCCATTTCTCAATATCTGGTTCTCAGTACATTACTATACTGTAACCTTAAAAGTGACATGTTTTACATGATTCTACTTAAGACAGGTTATAATCGTTGCAAAGTACTCCACTATTTTAATACTGGTTCCACTCCATTTTTCGAGAAATTTCCTTGTACAAACCATGTTTTCGAAATGAAGATCAACAATAAGAAGTTAACGTTTACATAATGAGATTAAACAACTTTGGAGAACGCTCTCATTCCTTTTCGTTTTTCATGTTTTTCGTATTTTGTTCTGAATCTATAACGGTGGAACATCGTCTCCTGACTCACTTGAAACTAGAACTATCACTGAAGGTGATGAATACCCCCGAACATCCCACTGACACAGCATTTAAAATTCATGTAATATTTGATGTTTTGATTATGCTTTGATTATTGGACCTGCACATCTTAAGGCTTCTGTGAAGTATAATTAAATTTTGACCAGCGGGTTTCGAGATTAAAAGCACACAAGATTTTACTATCTCAAGCCCCTGTGACCTTTGATCTAGTGACCCGAAACCTGGACCATGCACAACTAGGCATGGTGCTTATCACTTCTATGAAGTATCATTAAATTCTGACAAGGGGTTTTGAAGATTTAGCATCAACAAGATTTTACCATGTCGAGCCCCTGTGACCTTGACCTTTGACCTAGAGACCCGAAATCTGGACCATGCACAACTAGGCATTGTATTTATCACTTGTGTGAAGTATCATTAAATTCTGACCAGGGGTTTTGGAGATTTAGCGTCCACAAGATTTTACTATCCCGAGCCCCTGTGACCTTGACCTTTGACCTAGAGACCCGAAATCTAGACCATGCACAACTAGGCATTGTACTTATCACTTCTGTGAATTATCATTAAATTCTGACCAGGGGTATTTGAGATTTAGAGTCCACAAGATTTTACCATCTCGAGCCCCTGTGACCTTAGCCTTTGACCTAGAGACCCGAAACATAAACTATGCACAATTAGGCATTATACTTATTGTTTGTGTGAAGTTTCGTCAAATTCTGACCATGGGTTTTAGCGTCCCGAGCCCCTGTGACCTTGACCTTTGACCTAGAGACCCGAAACATGGACCTTGCACAACTAGGCATTGTACTTATCACTTGTGTGAAGTATCATTAAATTCTGACCAGGGGTATTGGAGATTTAGAGTCCACAAGATTTTACTATCCCGAGCCCCTGTGACCTTGACCTTTGCCCTAGAGACCCGAAACATGGACCTTGCACAACAAGGCATTGTACTTATCATATGTGTGAAGTATCATTAAATTCTGACCAGGGGTATTGGAGAGTGTCTAGTGTCCACAAGATTCCGTCTTCAGACAGACGGACAGACAGACGGACGGACGGACGGACGGACGGACGGACGGACGGACGGACAGACAAGCTGAATTCAGTATACCCCCCCTAAAATTTGTGTTCGGGGGGTATAATAAACTTTGGTTTTGTGTTTGTATCTCCGTCCTTGCCATTCGTGTCATTTTCCTCCTTAGTTTTTCTATCTTTTGATAAGAACTACAGTCAGTTGAAAGTTAAGCTTGCTACGTGCTCAAATGTTTACATTTTTCACCAGTCTCCCCTTCAAAATCTAAAATGATAATAAGTGATAACTGTATGTTACACGTTTTGTGAATAGTATCTATTTTTTTTCTATTTACAAAACAGACGTTTACTTTAACAAAAGTATTTTCAAATGTTTCTATATACAATTATTGAACTTGAATATTGTGCTAAGGTTTTATACCATTTAAACAGTCATTGTCCACCGACAACAGAATATCTAAAGTGTATGCAATGTATATTTTCTGCATCTTACCATTCCATGTTATACTCCCTACTAACTTCGGCAGCCAAAAGGACCTAACAGTATAACAAACCTGAAAAAATCAATTCTGTAGCTATCGTTTTGAAATGCCTTTTTCTATTTGACATTGCACAACCGCATCTTCTTAGCTAAAAAGTGATAAGAAATATCAGTGAGGGAAGCCGAATGAAAATGACATTGCACAACCGCAACTTCTTAGCTAAAACGTGATAAAAATATCAATGAGGGAAGCCGAATATAAAAACTCGGATTACACTGGCGCAAAAATGACTGAGGTGATCCGATTGTAAAATGCGCTGGGCGGACTTGTTTGGTTACACCGTTTACGCCGGCGGGGTACTACTTTACACCGTTAGCAGTTGATATAAAACGGCTAGTGACACTTGTTACAATTTTGTATTACTTCAGAATTGCATCGCATATTCCATATGTTCATTGTAACAATCTCAGTTGTTCTATGCAAGTTTTGTCTTAGGATGTATGTTTGTTCCTTCAAAGAATACAGTTAATTTTTTTCACAATCTTTCAACTGTTAACTGCTTCAGTATTGCAATATTCATTTCATATTCATTGATTTTGGTATGCACATATCTTATTGTTTTCTCTAGTAGTGCTTTTCACTCTGAACAAAATCGATTAAAGGTCACTCGTGGGTCATACCAGTAATTAGGTTGTGATTCTGCCATAGTTCATTCGCAGGGGGTAGATCGTAAAGTGGTTTCTTGTTTACTTTAATCGAGACAAATGCTGGTGGAAAAAATGTCGGATTTTGGTAGCCGCTAATTTTTCTTCTCATGGTCAGTAATATGTGTACGTGTTTTGAATCAAATGACCACATGCAAGTTAATTATCTATCGCCAAACCATTATTTCAAGCTTGTATCTTTACTAACAAAAAGGTTATTGAAGCCGTTTCACGTCCAGGTGAAGTGCTCGCGAGCAAATGAGTGAATAATTTTGCTTATAAAATCCAAATTCCACCGATTGTTGCCTGTTTTTCAGCTCGACATCATTCCCTTATCGTGTAAAATAAGCTGTGTAGCAATCTACGGTACACACAATCGTTCTTAGGTGTCATACGGTCCAAAACATATACAGTCAAGACTGTCTGTAGTGACTGACGTTCGGAGAATTAAAAAAAGGTCACTGTAGACAAGGGGTCACTATACGCAGTATGTGTATGAAATGACAAAGTGTCTGGCAAATAGTAAATATTGAGTAACTGGTAAGCAATTTGCTTGCTATATTATATTACTAGTAGTAAGCAACGCAAAATGTTAGGTACATATATAATTGATTATGTACTGTACATCTAGTTTATTAGTGAATTAGTGTATTACTTTTCTTCAAATATTTATAATGAAGATAAAAATAAAATTAATAAAAACATTGTCTGCTTATATTTAAAAACAATCACGTTCACTGAAACTACTATCATGTATAGATTAAAACTGTCGACTGTCGTAAAACTTACTAAAAGCTGCATCTGAAAGTTACTGCACTAGGTACATTTGTATCTTTTACATTGTAATAAAGAATTTAAGAGTTAAGATGATAGCCTGACAGCAAAGAAGTCTTTAATTTATTTTTTGTTTGTTTTGACTTCTGAATGGACACTTCTGTAAGTTTTTCATCTACTACACATACAGAATCCAATAAATCTGAATCTCCCAATTTCAATTTCAAAATTTTAAGTTTTCGAACACAAAAAGTCGCTGGACACGTCCAAAACTATGTTTTGCGGAGAAAAAATTAGGGTCGCTGGACGGACTAGACAGGGAGTCGCTAATCACAAGCCATTTTAAGAGTACAATGTTACGGGAGGAGCATAGAAGAGTCGCTGTTTACAGAATGTCGCTGAAAACAGGGGGTCGCTAAGACAGTCTCGACTGTACTTTAAACACCATATTTTGTCTGGTGTTCACTTTATGCTGTTTTTGTTAGCTGGTTAGCTGGTTATTTCATAAATCTTGACATGCCGGCGATCTGTAGGCCACAAACTTCTTTTATGTTCTATTTTCGGACTGCTTGGGAGTATATGTCATGGTTGAATATGTGTCTATTTACTTGTTGGTGTATACTGCCTTTATGATTCAAAGAAAATCTTTAAAATTATGTCACCGATACAAAATGTGCATTTTTCATTTAGATCTAAATATAGAACACTAATGATATAAACAACATAATGTAAAGCAAGCGAACATTTTAAGAGGAAGCATGATGTTTCGTGACGTGAATTAAAAACAATCACTTAGATAAATATACTTTGAAAAATATCTTTACTTATTTTCGTCGAGCAGATACGTTTTGGGTATCTGTCAGATAGAGGACTGCCTAAAGATTGACAGAGACTAAATGCTAAATAGCCTATGTGATTCAAAAGAAAATTAATATGCTTGTCTATGATACATGTACTGTCTATGACGTATTAATTAAATAATAAGTGTCTTCCTGGATTCGAACTGCGGCAGCACAAACAGTCCGTCTCCGTGGTCGACCGGTTTGAGTCGCAGCTTGCATTCACTATAACTTCTTATAGGTTGTGGGTTATTGGTTCCAGCCCTGCAACCGACCAGGTCTCTTTATTTTAGAACGTTGGCAGTTTCATACGGAGGATAGAAATCTCATACGGAGTCTTCCTATATATGAACGATTGTAAGTTAAACTGTCCGCCTGTTCACGGAAGTATACACTTCATGTATTGTATACTTCCGTGGCCTGTTAAAGTGACCAAATATGCAATTGAAGTTGACGTTAAACAACAAGCAACACAAACGTCAAGAGCAGTTGTCTGACTGTGGCTGTGCCAATGTTGTGTCGGTAACAGCTCTTTATTAGCGATTTTTCGCACGTACACATTATATAAATATCTACAATGACCTTCGTTGGAACAGTTCCTTTTTAAAAGTGCATTATATGCCCTAATAAACAATGCGGTACATTTGTATTAGCCTACCGAGGCAGATATTAGAATGTTTGTTTTACATATTATATGTTATTAGACAAACGTGGCTATTCCAAGGAGGATCATCCCATTTTATGAGAGTTTTTATTCAGTCAATGCACTACTAAGACTTCTGTAATCCGCGAAAAAGTATTTCGTGTTATGAAAGTATGGCATTTGATAAACGCTAAAAACAAAAATAATATCAAACAGGGAATGCCACGTACCAAAAACGCAGCCTCCCCAAAACGAACCCCACAGCACCCAGAAGTGCACACCACCAACACTATAAACGCTAAAACATGAAGGAGACCAGCGTAAATCAACTGCAGTATTTAACCAGTTATGCATGATGATCCTATAAAGTTTTAATGACGTTATCATTTGTATTGAGTTCTTAATGCTAGATATACATAATATTACATGATAAAAACTTAGGTTATCAATCCTATGACCTTTTTAAAATGTCACTAGCTTGACTTTGTTTAAACTACTACAGAAATCATACAGCTCGTGGCCTACAGAACGCCGGCATGTCAAGATTTATAAAATAACCAGATAACAAAAACCGCATAAAGTGAACACGGGTGTTTAAAGTATATTTTTTGGACCGTATGACACCTAAGCACGATGGCGTGTACCGTAGGTTGTTACACAGCTTATTTTATACGACAAGGGATTGATGTCGAGCAAAAGACAGGCCACAACCGGTGGAATTTGGATTTTATAAGCAAAATTATTCATTCATTCTGCTCGCGAGCACTCCACCTGGGCGGGAACGGCTTCACTAACGTTTTTGTTAGTAAAGGTACCAGCTGGAAAAAATGGTTCGGCGATAGATAAATAACTTGGCCACATCTTGCATGTGGTCATTTGATTCAAAACACGTTAAAATATTACTGACCATGAAAAGAAAAATTAGCGGCCACCAAAATCCGACATTTGTTTCCTCCAGCTAACATTTGTCTCGATTAAAGTAAACCAGAAACCACTTTACGATTTACCCTCTGATCTCTTACTAGTTTTCAATCATCAGTTGGTTGATAATTTTCTATAAATAAACTTCACATGTTGATCAGGGACAATGGGGAGATAGTGCAAATCATTTCAAAATTTTGATCGGATCACAACTGTGGGTTCTATGGTAACGAAATCGTTTAAAATGGGACTTCTAGTAATAACTCTAAAAGTATACACGATAGGTACATGAAACTTCACATGTTGATGAAGGGCAATGGGAAAAAAGTGCACATTATCCTGCATTTGAATAATTTGTGTGTAACATGGAGGCCTCGGTTGGTCCATGTATGTACAGGAGTCTGTGTGTAACAGTTTTTGTACCGTAACATGTAAACCATTCCTGACTAAAACAATTGAGCTTGACAGTCACACGGCTCTTCATGAGCAACGTATCCTTACACTGTTATGGTTGAATGCTCAAGGACACGGGAAATGCACTTTCAAAATGTTTCCTGGTGATAGCTGTAACACGATTTAACGTAATAGTTACAACCAAATAGTCACGTTGTTCTGAATATTTTTCCTCATGTGTTAAAAAAACACAAATTTGCGGCGCATCAACATTTAACTTGATAACATATTTAACAAAGTTCTGCTTACCTAGCGCATTGATAGCTGATAGCCATAAAAACTGGAAATACATTATGAACACCCTCCAAAAAGTGTTAGAAACATTTTGTTGATGATTAACCGACAAGAAACAATCCACTGTCTACTCATAGACTTGGTTACGACAGGTTCGCAAGTCATGTAAAATGAATCATCAAGAAGAAAAACGTCGCTTAGCCATCATACACGAGTATATACATTGCAGAACATACATTCATAACCATACCCAGTCTGATCCCCCAGAAGAAACACTTATTCCAACAACACTTTGGTTTTATGGCCATTGGTTATAATATTGATTGTTTGGTAATTATTCAATTTTGCATCACAAGTACTGTGTGAAGTTGAAAATACTAGGTTACGAAATGGAATTCTGCGTTTTAAAAAAAGCATAGTTACGAGGAAAATTTATTTTTGAAAGACAAAACTGTGATTTGTTTACAAAGAGATTGCCCTTCAAGTCAGTGTTCAGTAAGCTTCACGGCTTGATTGCACCATAAGTGGACAGGAGATGGCAAGGTGTGAACGTACCACACGCAAACGTGAGAAAATTCAAGAAAGATCTACAACGTTTAGGATCTCAATGGAAACTAACAGTTATTTATCTTGCTTATAAGAGCAGAAATGCTATATGAACAACCACAAGTGATTTTGTGTTTTCTTTATACTCAGATTGATAGATCATTTTTAATATAATAAAAATAATTAATTTACAAACAATGATAAATGACCGTAATGTTTTTAACTTACAATACTGACAATAAAGATATGTATTTTTTACTATTATACATGAATTAAGAGGAAGAAACTACAGGTTTGGAAACAACTTCTGATCATATTTTAGCTCGACTATTCGACTATTCGAAGAATAAGGAGGCACTCGCCCCGGCGTCAGTGTCGGCGTCAGTGTCGGCGTCTGCGTTAATTACATGTTTTTTTTAATAAATGCTAATAACTTCTATGACATCAAACATATTTACTTCACAATCAGCAAACTTGTTTCTAGTGGTAACATAGACAACTGCAGCAAGTGACAAAAACTTAACCTTAGCTATTACTTTGCCATTTCTCAATATTTTTAATCAAACTTTAAAATTATTATGCTTAGGACATACTTATTAGGGTCACATTTGATAAAGTTAAGCCCCTTTTCAGACTTAGATTTTGTCAATATAACTTAAAGCTGGCTATAATTTAGCCATTTCTTAATATTTCTTTATCAAAGTTTCAAATCATATTGCTGAAGACAGCATGGACATGTGTAACGATGGATCAAGACTAAACACACCATAGTAATCAAACACTCAACACTATACACAATTTACAAATTTAACTACAATGATGAATATATGCAAAGATGAATGCAAAGTATGAACATTAAATGTGATGATAAATAGTGGACTATAAATAACGTCTTAAATATAGTCCTGGATAATACACGTTTACACTTGACTTTATGAACACGTTTCATAATTAGAAAAAGACTGTCCTCGCCATCGATAACAACATCTCCGTATAGGCTCCGGTAATCCGGGGTTAGAATATGGTAGACCTTAATGTCAACTGCACCAAAGGTGTTTCCTGTGTGAATGGGGCACAACGTAGACGAGTCTGTGCTCGGGAATCAATACATCCAGGCGAATCGTGTAGTTTATCGACGTAACAGGTCGGTCTTCTCCAGAAAAGTCATCGTTTGGAGGCAATACATTTTTCTACCACTCTGGGCATTGTATCTTCCGGGGAAACTTTAAAAAATTAAATTCATTTACCTTGATCAAGCTAAAGTTGGAGCTTTATGACATCTCAAATGTCAAAGTCATAAAATTGTGTGTGCCATTTTCTAATAGTCAGTTTTTTCTTAAATACCATAACTATCTTCCCGCCTGTCTATAAATTCACGGGGAAATGATAACCTCCGTGCAGACATGAAATGCACGAATAAAATTTATGTCGGTCAAAATATGTTATAAATTGAGGTCCGTTATAGTGGTCTCAGTATAATTGTTATACAAATGCGAAAATATATCTTTCTTATTACTGAACCGAATTTAATGCAAAATACATGAAAATAAACAAAACTCAATACTAAAAACAATACTCTAACTAACATAGGAAAAGTCTAGCAATTTACCCAATGATTCAACCTGTCCACCCGTCCGTCACATAAACTTATCGTCGGTAATAAATTTGCCATTTCTTAAGATTTTTCATCAAGCTTTACAATTGTTTTGCTTTTGACAAAAGGGTCGCGATGCCGCCAAAATTGTAGGTCAAAATGTATGCCCCTTATTGTACTTAGATGTTGTTATGAAAACTTAACGTTGGCTAACACTTTGCCATTTCTTAAGATTTCTTCATTAATCTTTCAAATTGCATTGCTTATGATAAAAGGGTCGTGGTGCCGCAAAGTTTTATAGGTCAAGGTCGTACTTGACAGAGTTATGCTCCTTTTTGTACTTAGATTTTGACTATAACTTTCACTGTGGTGTAACCGAGACGGTTAACATTTTTTCGGAATTTCCAAGATGGCGGACGAGAATGGATGTGAAAAGTAGGTGTCTTACTTTTTTCTTCGTAACTAGTTAAAATCGAATTTCAGAAATGAAATTCTTACACAGACCGATAGAAAAATGGTTTTGCCGTTCTCGGCTTTAGCCGTTTCATTAAACACTGTCTAATTTTCTTAATATCTTTGATAAAAGTGAACCAAATGTTGGTGCTCCGAAGTCAAGCGAGAGTTCGTGTGTTTTTAGTCGGCAAACGTTCATTATTTGTTAGATAAGTCCCCGATAACCACTCCTCAATAGATTATGTTGTTATCTTACCGAACAAAATACTTATTGTTGATATATGTACAGGAAATGGGCATTAAAACACTTACACGAAATATGCTCTGTACGGTCCATATACATCTGTTCAACGACACGTTTCTTTCCCTGTACGGTTCGTATATGCATAAAACTGTACGGTGCATAGCAAAATTTAAACAAAATTACTGTACGGTCCGTACATGAAACCGTACTGTAATATATAGTTAGAAGCTAACATGAACACATAGTGCTTACATGAGCGTATTGCCCTGTAATCTTAAATAATTGCAAATAAATGTAAATCACAGAGGCTACTTTATCAGTTGGAAGACATTTTGTTAATATTTACGGTGGACTAGAGTTACTTTTTAAATAACAGAGATAATTAGCAAATTCAAGCAGAAGCTAACTGATGTATGGACATTTCAGCTAAGATAATATATAAGATAATATATAATTAATTATGTTTTTACCGTCTTTTGTGAGTGTAATATTTTAATCCAACACGTGTCCATCGCTGTAGATCTAGTGGACGTAGATTATAACAAAGCAGGGATATTTCTTTATCATTTTTATTTTAGACATACATATGCATAATAGTAAACAATCAAAATAACACAAAGTACTTTGAAATTATAATAAAGCTGTAGTATAATGTAAAGTTATGTACTTTTTTAACTTGATAATAAAAGGAGAAAAGGAACGAGGACAAAGAGAATAATGGACGAAGGAAAGAAGAGAAATAGAAGATGGAAAACGCGAAAATCTCACAAAGCAGGCATCTTGTACATGCAAACGTCATGATCAAAGTTGGGTCTTTCATTATAGCAACAACTCAATACACTCGACGGCAACGCTATTGTAGTAACGGAAAATTCCGGATGTGACGTCACACTTAAACCTCCTATGTCTCTTATCTGTGAAACAAATGAATGTGCCTTCTACTGAGCGAGCCGGTATTATATGGTAGAATTTTACTAAAAAATAAAATAACAAAAACTGAAACCCCAAAGCACATGGTTTCTGGGGTCTTCGTTGCATTCATAGCGAAAGACGGAGACCATAAATAAACGTTGATTGGAACATTCAAGCTGACCAATAAAAATAGGCCTTACAAACCCAATTTTTCAGATTATATTGAAGGGACGCAACCTTCGGATATTTTGCGTCCATACGTTGTACTTCAAAGCGAGTGTTAAGCTTAATAACACGAAAAAAAACATACAAGCAAGCAGAGAAATAAGAATGTGTTAAGTAAGACTTAGCGGTGCCCCACTTTGTTCCTTTAATTGTTCGTTTTGTCCTCGTGTGTTTACTTTGTATGCTAGTCTGTGTTGGTAGTGTATGTGTGTGTGTGTACATGATTGTGTGTGTGTGTGTGTCGTGTGTGCGTGCGTGCGTGTGTGTGTGTGTGTGTGTGTGTGTGTGTGTGTGTGTGTGTGTGTGTGTTGGTGGTGTGCACTTCTGGGTGCTGTGGGGCTCGTTTTGGGGAGGCTGCGTTTTTGGTACGTGGCATTCCCTGTTTGATATTATTTTTGTTTTTAGTTTTTCAAGAAAACAAAAAAACAAAAATAATATCAAACAGGGAATGCCACGTACCAAAAACGCAGCCTCCCGAAGTCAACAGTTGTATTGCATTATACATGAAATACTTTACTGCCTTTAAAATGATTCCAGCACGAAATTACGCTGGCAACGCATGTCTGGTCTGTACGCTCACACATCTGTCTTTCGTTACAGGCATTTTACCCAATTTTTGGTTAAATAAACATAATATTTTGACAAAACTAACTGGGTATTGCAGTAAGATAAAACAAAACTCCCTAACTGTTCTAATTCTGTTAGGAACCTGTAAAGACATGGGAGTCATACTTAGGTCTTGACAAGTCTAGGAAGTCTCAAGGGACTACACAAGAAGGACCTTACATACAATATATGTCTATAGTATTCGCTGACAATTCAGATATGATACAAACATGTAATGTGAGATAATGTAACCTGCATTGGGCCCTTTAAACGACTGAACATCAAACAAAAGACAATCTGCCAGGAAAGTGGCTTTTAAACACGGAGGAATATGGCACTATATTTGGATATGGACTACGTTTGAAAATTGCTATATATTCAATAGGGACTACGTTTCAAAATGGCACTATATTTTAATTACAGCCTATTTGCAGTATCTTAATATCCATATAATGTCATATACATATATATCATAAATAATCATGTGCTTTTTCCGCAAAGTACGTGTACACCTGGGAAATAGCGTGTAGACCTGGGTCATTTCTTCTATAATTAGCGCGTATTATACGTATAGGTATACGATATGATAAATTTATACTTATGTTTCGGTTGAATATTTAGTTTAGCGGACCAGTTAAAAAGTGACGTCAGTTTTCGCCCATCGACTCTCAATTGTAATGAAATGTAAATTTCTGTCTGTTACAGGAACGTTATTAATCCACTTGAGGAATCGTTCCATGAGGTTGGTCAGTGCTTACTGTGCCCGACTTGTGGCAACAAATTTAAGACAAGGAGTGGTCTGAACAGACATATAAAAAAACATGAAAAAACAGAAGAGTATCCGTGTGAGAAGTGTCACAAGAGATACGGTATCAAGTCGGATCTCCTTGCCCATATGCGTGCAAAACACGGAAAAAACAAAGATTCTTTGTCCGTATTGCAGCGTGTCTTTCACAAAAGAAGCGCGCTAGCAAGACGCAAGGCTGTATCTTGCGCACAACATCAGACGAAAGAAGACAAAATACTGGGATGTGACATTTGTGGATATAAGACGGCCAGGAAAGATAGTCTTAAGATGCATATACAAGCCACGCACGAACGAATCAGCCGATATCGATGTATTCCTTGTGGAAAAAGTTACCGGTGGCGAAGTGGACTCGCTTTCCACAATGTTCATCACCATTCTTCTTGTACAAGACCCATGTAAAAGCAGGTGTATTGTTTATGTTCCATCAGTATTATTTGCATACTTCATGTGTGAAAGAACTGATGTTAAAAAAATGGTTCCCTCAGCTTTTTTAAACGTTTATTCAGGAGTCAGCGACTTCTCATGATGTAGAAAAGGGAAAGTTATTAAGTTCGCATTTTGTTTTTTATTTCCAAAATATAGTATATCTTAGTATATCTTTTGGAAATTCAGCATCATTAGTTTTCACTGATTAAATTTGATATTTTAAAGTGTTTGCAATGCTATTTATTTTTCTAATGGAAGCGTTTCAAAATGAAACATGAACCAATGTGTAAAATGTATTTGATTTCTAGTTTGTAATTTTGGGTTCTACCCTCAATAGTTATTGTGTGTACGTCCTAACAGACCTTTTCCAAAGTTCATATGAAAACATGCGTGTCATTATTCAATTTAAGAGTACACATCTAATTATGAAATTTTAACTGTTTTTGGTCCGTCCTTCAGCAAGTTATCGTTGTATATCAGTCCAACTTAACACATTAAGCATCTGGATAAAGTGCATTGACAATGTTATAGATAACAGATTATTCAAACATTGTTGTTTGATGAACAGCTGACAATTTATAATACTCCAACAAACGAAGTTTGATGGGTGCTTAACTGGAATCGTTCGGCCGTTATGTCCAAATACAACGGATGTTTCTTTTTTTGTGTAATACATTTCCGTTAGGAAACGTGAATGTGCAAGACTACTTTTAGTTATTGCACAGTTATACCCCCCTTGATTTAATAACTTTTACACTTTATGACACAAAGTACTTCTTCAGGGATTGTATAATTAAAATTGTCAAACATACTTCGTTTGAAGTGTATATGTCCAAGACATAATTATGGTATATACCAGTGAAGGCATTGATTTTTCATGTCTGAAAATTTACAGAAATTTTCCATGTGCATTAAAGCATTGCAAAATAATATCCCTTGTCAATGTTTATGCCTTTTACTTATGTCAACGTGGAGTTAGTTAAGGGTGGGCTGGGCCTTGTCACCAAAGATTATTCTAGTTTATTCAAATTTATACTGCCCTTGCATATTCAAGTTCATTCTTTAATAACTTACACGAAACTCGCATTTTTGCACGACTGTTATTAATAGGGCCGACATTCTGCAGCTATTGGTTGCATATCTTTGGGTAAGATGAGGTCATGTGACGTGACATACTTAATTTTTACTGAGTACATTGTATTGTTTTCATTTTTAAGCTAAATCATAGCCCTAAATATATCCATCGTGACCTCTTCCGGAAATGTCGATATATAATGTGCTTACACTGAATATCATCATCATCTTGCTGACTTTGTTATTATTTGTTTTACACACTCCAAATCAAATTTCATGTAAAATGCAAACAGGTCAACACTAAGAGGTCATTGTTCCGCTATACTTATGTACTGTTCGTTCATGATAATACGATAGTGGTGTAATAGATATTATGCGTACACAAAACTTTGCAAGGTACATCATGCATGATCGAAAAGTATTAATCCTTGTATTATCAAAAGGATTATAAAAACGAATATTGCACTATTTTGTTACGTCACATTAGCCTAAATAAAGTATAAACATTGTAGTTGTACCGTGATCTGATGGCGTTAATAAACTGAAACAAACCACAACGTGTAAGTTATATTATTAGGATGATTACGTTCCATCAGCTATTAACTGTGAAAGGGATGTTTCTCTTAACAAAATGACACGACTATCTCTTATGCAAGGCTGTTAACATAAAACGACTGAAATTTCCAAAGGCGATGAAAGCTTCTACACAAGAGAAGAACACATCTAATTTTAAATGTTTCCTTGTCTTCATCCGATGTAATGTTGTACAAGACTATAAGTTATTTAAGCGTGACTTAAAGTACAAAAGTACCAAAAGGGGATAAAAGCATACACTCATGAATCTTTCAGTGTTTCATACATATTTCACCCTTCTAAATAGTATATCACTGTATGCAATCTCTGCTATATGATAAGGGTTAAATGACTAATTATATCCAAGTTTTTATGAAGAACCAATTACGATTTCCTTTGTATGGATTATTTTATTGCTATTGATTTGTCACGTTAATTTCTTTTCATGTTTTCCAATGAAAAAAAAATGCCATGTAACTGGCATGGACGCGTCACTGTTGATGCACTATGTGATTATTGTTCATTTTTATACATACTGTTCAAGGTTTTCTATATTTGTTCATTTAATACATGAAGGTATTTACATAATTGGAGATGTATTTTTCAAGGTTATATATTTTACGTTGTAATTAATAGCCAAAGACTGGCATGTTGTATTTTCCAATTTTATGTACCTAGACGGGCTTGGTTTATCATTTATATGTAAATGAAAATGATAAAACATTTCTAACATATAAACATATTTTTTCTGCACTGTGTACATAAGCAGCAACTTATAATTATCGTATAGTTTTATAACATAAAGACATTTCTTAGGGACATACTTCTCACTTAAAAATAACCAGTCTAAAGATTAAATGGAAAATACATCAAAAATGAAGTAGGCAAAAAGCATTATAGTGAAATAAAAACAAAAAGTTTTATATATCTGTGTTTGTCTCATGTCATAGTACCAACAATCGCATATTTGAAGTGTTTCTTCCAGACAGTGATAACTTTATATTCTTACACTACACTGACAATGCTATAACCGATTGTAACAACAAATTTGCTCCTTAAAATATCAATTCTAACATGACTCACGATTTTGTCTCAATATACAAAGAGTAGAAGATTTTTGTTATATTTAACCATAAACAAAGCAGAAACTGGATATGCTGTAAACAAAACGTCATATTCTGCTGCATGACGTTAAATGAGCGCTCGCGTAGAAAATAACGCTTTGAATTTATTCACCTTTTTAGCTCACCTCGCACAAAGTGCCAAACTGAGCTTTTAGGACCGCATTCCGTCCGGCGTCGGTCGTCCGTCCGTCCGTTTGTCCGTCCGATCACCATTTCCTTCAAACGATATCTCCTCTGAAACCACTGGGCCAATGTTGATGAAACTTTGCAGGGTTGTTCCTTGCATAAAGCTGTATCAAAGTTGTTCAAAGAATTCCATTCCATGCAGAACTGTGGTTGCTATTGCAACAAATAGGAACAACTTTAAAATTCTTCTTCTCTAAAGCCACAAGGCCTACAGCTTAGATATTTAGCATGTGACATTGTCTAGTGGACCTCTACCAAGATTGTTCAAATGATGTCCCCTGGGTGAAAATTGACCCCACCCGGGGGTCACTTTGTTTTACATGGGCTTATATAGGAAAAAACTTTAAAAATCTTCTTCTCTGATACCACAGAGCCTAGAGCTTAGATATTTTGCATGTATAGCATTGCCTAGTAGACTTCTTCACAGTTTGTTCAAATCATACCCCTAGGGTCAATATTGGCCCCGCCCAGGGAGGTCACTTGTTTTACGAAGACGTATATATGAAAACTTATTTGGTATGTAACATTGTCTAGTGGTCTTCTATCTACTTTGTTCAAATCATGCCTCTTGGGTCAAAACTAACCATACCCATCAGGCATGTGGACTTGTATTCAGGTGAGCGATATAGGGCCATAATGGCCCTCTTCTTTAATATCTGGTCATGTTAGAATTGAGATAACTTCCGTTCCAGCGGTGTTCATCGTTTAATCAACAATAATTTGTCGTTCTGATGCGCAGTTATAAACCACTCGGGCCTCCGGCCTTCGTGGCTCATTACTGCGTATCAGTACTCCAAATCATTGTTGATTAAACGATGAACACCGCTGGAACGGATGCTATTTCATAATTAATTTACCACGATTGAATATATTCTGCATGTGTGTGTGTTCTATTTTATTCATTGTCAAGTTTAAGTCCACGACGGACATGTGGCAGTATTTTAGCCTCACAGGCTTTATGATGTTCACGAACTGGCAATGGATTTCTGGCTGGCTCATAGTTCTTCGATACCTTTCCACACTTCCTTGTTCGTTTGCCTCGTCTTCGCTTTTCTGTATCGAATGAGTGATCCCTGCCAAAAAATATGAATTATTTATATGATCATTTTCATTATCGATATTATTTGAGGAATTAACTGGCGAATCAATTCTCCGGCATGATATTAAGAGAGTACTGGAGTCGCAATTCATCGGCCGCTTAAGTGGTCATTTAATCATAGGTATACAAATTGAAGTTACTTTACCCGTGACGTTTAACATTATTCGAACTTCCAGACATGGACATAGGTGTACTGTACGGTATGCCTTAAAAGCTGGACGGTCTGTATTCCATCCGTGCACAAACGGAAAAAGGTAAATTTGTCAATTGAGGTAGAAAGGTACATTATATTTTACTTTGTGTGTTCTGCCGTTTGGTACATTTCCGTACAGGTACATTATAGGGTTTACACCCACAGTGTATTCCCAATGTCGTAATCCCTGTATTTCATGCTGCAGAAGCATCCTAGTTTCACACTGAAAAGTCAACACATCGGGGACGGGGATAATAAACGGGGTTACCCTACAGGGGCCTAAAAAAAGAAAAAAAAAGTCAACACATCATTTATTTACACCTGAATAACATCATCCGCATCCACAGGTCAGAGTTGTCGTCTGGCCAAAATGACACTGGTATTTTGTTTCGATTGTTTTGGTCTCATTCTTATTCAAAGTCCATTTTCAACGTAACAATGTGTAACAGAAAAGTATTCCCAGATATAGTCTGAGTCTACATGTATTTTGAGAAAATATGAACTGAACAAAATAACCTAGTTCTAGAATCCGCCTATATACCATTCTAAACAAGAGCTATTCCTCATAAGTGACGAATGACCCCAAAAGAGGTGTCTCACAGTGTGTCTCCTGTCCTTGCGCTATAACGACCTGCCATATGATTTTAAAATCATTGCATGCATGACATAGTTACCATGCATACAGGATTCCATTAGCTTTAAAGTGTAAGTGTGACCTTGACCTATGAGGTAGGGACGTGGGTGTTGTATGCAAAACGTCGTCATGATTTGCTGAACAAGAGCCTGTCAAGAGTCTTGGCAAGTTCACCAAGGGAAAAGTCCCACGGTCAGCCGGAACTTATAAACAATCAAGGAAAAAGGTGTGTAGCACTGGATCATGCAGGAACGATTGCTCAGTAAATTGCCGGCCTGTACGTAACTTAAATCAAACGATACAAGTAAAAAATAACACATATAAAGAAACAGAATGACTGCTGAAATACCTTATGTGTATAACGGAAAGGTCTCTGACTGGATAGGCAAACTGCTGCAATATTTTTACGTCCCTAGCATTGGATTCTAGCACATTGGAAGGGTATACCCGTTTTCTACACGTCTGCATGTAGAATCCTCTGCAAAAGTAAGAGTATGCAAATTTATATTGAAATGCATTACTGAATATCATTTGTGAAGACATTATTCTCATGTATATAAACAAAAATTAGCAGAATCTGAAACCCGTCATGAAACCATCAAATATACGACGCAGTACTAGTGATATAGCATGCATGTTATTTCGTTCAAATTTTAAATGGACTCCACATTATGACACTACGATATTCAGTTATGTGATTTCAATTGAACAAGTTGAATTGGCGCAAAAGAAATTGAATTGGCTAAAACTTCTACAGAAATATTATGTTTTGTGTGCTAGGCAAACAGTGTTACATGGTAAAATGGTTAAAAGAATAAATGGACCCATTTTCGCCATGCGAAATGTACAGTGTATGATAAGACTACACGGATGTGTTGACTGATCATAGTCTGCACAGTTTAGAAAGGCAAAATTAGTAGCCGCTTAAATGCCCAAACATGTCGACTTTGATTTTGACTGGTTATAATCGCGCGTTGAAGGTAACTGTTGGCGAATTTGTGGCAAAGCTGTGGAAAATAACAGTCTGTGATGTGTTCTTAGTCCTTTTGAGCATGCTAAATGCTGTTTCGGATAATACCGTCTACCCTTTCTCGCCTGCTGTTCATATTGGAACACGCAAGTGAGTGTGAACCCATTTATACCCTTGACTTATCCGCCATTGTAATTCAACAGAACCAATAATGTTTAAAACTGGTACGTGCGGTCACTTTATACTTACTGAGCAGCGAAACGTGCAGATCATGATCAGGGTGCAATGATTTGAAGGGTGAGCATGATTTGCGTTGGTAGCAAAGAACAAAAAGCCTATCTTTAAAACGCTCTGCCATTGTAAAAAGTTGAAAGGGCTTATATAAAAATGTTTTAAAGTATTTCTGCTGTGCGCAAGTACACTTTTGGGTCTGTTGATTGGCCGTGGACGGCGTCAGACTTCTTGGATGGGTCATGCAATAAAAGTTTTGCTTATGAAATATCCCAAAATATTCTACTAAATTTACAATTACCTGTCCGGCTGTAATCTAGCATCATGAAGTTCCATTGCAACTCCAATTGCTGTTGATATATCATCGGGCCGAAGGACACCGGTACCTCGTGGATCAATATCCTGGAAACTGCTGAAAAAGTTTTCTATATCCAAACTCCCAACAGCCCTCGTATTGTAGTTGCCGGTTTTGGTAAAATAATATAGTTGTAACTTGCGTTCTATTCCAATTACCAGCCCCTCAAACAAAACTATCGGTATATCTTTCACGTAAGATCCGTAGGGCGGAAATACGTCAAATCGTACGTCATCTAACAGCCACTGCCTGAAGTTCAGTCTAGCACAGGAGCGATCTAATGCCGAAAGTCCAGGTTCATCATCAGCCAAATACCAATTCCTTACTAATTTGCAAAACGTGGCCTCTTTAACGGCACCCATATCACGGAGAGCATTTTCTACTTGATCTGAGAATGTTTGCACAGCATATGCGACACTCTGCTTGTCAATCATATCACTAACTATGGCAACACTAAGACCACTGCCGTTGTTTTCACTGTTTTCCGCAACTTGAAGTATTGGTTGTTTGCTTATACCAGCTTTCTTAATACTTGATGCACAGAACAGTCTGCGAAGTCCACATATTTGATGATATGCATCAAGTATAACTAGGATGTAGTTCCCCAGCAAAGTGTTATTTTCCGGTTTCGAATACCATTCCGCAGGACTGATACTGTCAATACCATGAACTGTTAATTGATATCCAAATGGTGAATCGTTTCGCCATTGTTCTTCAGCGTTTGGATATATATATTGTGCGTAAACACAGTTTAGTACTATCTTAGGAAGCTTCTGCACAGCTTTTTTACACAATGACATGAGCGACACTGGATCTTTCTTTTTGCGATATGGTTTTCGCGTAGCAGTTGTACCGTCTCCAAAAATATCGGAAAGCATTTTAATGAATACGTATTTAGGCTGAGAGACATTACATTTTATTCCGTTCGCTTTTAGCGTGCTAAGCAAAGGAGATATCAACGCCATTATTTGACTCTTTGTGAAAGACTTGTCAATTACGTTACCAGAGCTTAACTTCTGTCGAAACGTATTTATGTCCGTAACAACATTGGGATTCTTTGCATGAAATTCACGAAACATCAAAGTGATATTTTCTTGCGTGTTTAAAGCCTTCAAAAACCCACTTGAACCAATGGCCTCACCTGCATCCGCTGTTAGTGTGACAGACATTGGGGATGTACTCGCGTCCGCTGTATCTATGATTGTATCGGAGGCTGCTTGGTCAGACTGGAGGAAAAGACTATCAACGTCGTCTGCTTCAAGTTCACCTAGAAAATCTTCGGTACAGGCAGTTTCGGAGTTATTGGTCGTAGTTGCAGCTACATCAATGGCTTCTTGTACAACTTCATCATCGATGTCACAGACATTTTCAGGCAAAGAAGTAAGAATAACGTCTGCGGAATCACTATCATGTGGAATTTCATCTTGCTCTTTGTGAGAACTTTTCAATAGTTTCACAAGTTTCTGTGTCATAACAATTCTGCGCGCGATGTTTCCATTGTCCACAAATAGGCGGGTCCCTAAACGAGTTATGTTGAGTTTTCCCTGTTGAATATCTCCTGGGTGACATCTAACTACATTTATGTCACATATTTTTCTTACTATTTCATTTTTATTCATACATTTTGCTTTGCCATAGACATCCTTTTGAAGTTGTAACAGAGTGAGCGGTGTTTCTTCTCTGTCTCTTACAGCCATTCTGTGCCACTGTCCATCAAAACAGCAAACGGGGACATAAAGACCTTTCTCAAAGCAAATCTGCAACACATGCTCTATCATATTACGTAGAGTATCGGTAGGCAGACTATAGCCTTTGAGGCCGTAAGCTACTGGAACGGCATGATGGATTTCAGGATTGTAGTCTCGGTCTAGGTCAGAAATCATGAACCCGAGTAATTCAGTCGCTCTTGTTCTGTGCAAATTATACGCGCACTGTATTCTGGTCTCACATTTTCTTACCGATTCCTGCATATGTTTTGTAGTGCATTTATTCCTGATTTCGTTATTTTGTATTGTATGAACACACAATGTCTCCTGGCTCCCGCTGTTGCAAGGTATTCCAATTACCGATGGTAATTCGGCGACAAACGTTACATTGTCCTTTAAGAACTTGTCTATTTTAGCCTTAATTCTTTTGGAACCTTCTGATTTTCTGGCTGAGCGAGATGGGATTTCCCCGCCATTTACTGTATTCACTTCATTTTCTATGCTCTCCCACAAATCTTCACAGAACTCGACCGTAAACACCGTGGATGAATCAAAACTGTAACATATTAAGAACAGTTTTGTTGGTCCTAGAGCTACCATCTCTGCTAGGACTTGAGTGATGTAATATTTTGGTATTGAATAATAGACAGGTGTCGTGAACGTTTTTCCAGGGTAGGGACATTTACATTCTACACCATATGTAGCAGTGCCAACAGCATTGTTCCGAATGCTTCCGTCAGGACTCACTACCATTAAAACCTTATTAGTGTCAATATAATGTTGATAACAACCTTCTTCTACATAACCAAGGTTAGGTGCGTACACTGGCATGACTTTGCTCACGAGAGTAGTGACTGCATGTATTTCGTTCTCTGATCCGTATTTCATCCTTTGTTTTATATCCTCCGATGTCTCATCTGTTGATTTGTTGTAAAACACCCGGTCGAAATGACAATGTTGCTGTTTCAAAGTACCTAGACCAACAGCGTTGTTCAAGGTACTACCAGTAACCTTGGCAGACCTTCGTATCTCGTGCCATCTCTTACTACCCTGTTTAACATAACGAGAGTCCGTTTCGATAGCATCATCGGAACAGCTTTGATTTAAATGAACATAGTTTATCTGGTTTTCTAAACAAACAATTTTTCCTGGAGCGTACAGGTGTGCAACCGACTGAATTGCAGCAATACAATAATCAACCTCGTCCGCTGACTGAAGCAAATCCTCGATACAACCAGATACATCATACAAATCAGTCTCCAGAGAGCTTATAACAAACACATATTTTGACTTTCTCCAATCGAGACCGCTCTCCTTTTTCAGTTTTTCGAGAATTAAACCTTTGCTTACTTTAATTTTTCTAAGTTGTTGAATTCTTACACTAACATTCAAAAGTATTTGTTTTAATAGCGAAATCAGTTCCAGTTTGTCCTCTTCATTGAATGTGTCAGAGGAAACCTTTGTTGAATTTCAAGCGTCACAAGTCTATCAGAAGTAGTTTTGAGGATTAACAACTCCTCTTCCAGACGACGTTTTCTTTCATCAAGTGTTGGTGGCTTCTCAAACCCGAATAAGTCAATATCACCATTTTTGTCGCTTCGACCAGAATTTATCTTCTTTCCGTCTACACAGAGTTTGTAAGTTTTATATTCATCAGACTGCTCCGCTAACCTGTCGATCAACTTTGTCCGGACTCCAGGTTTTATATCAACATGGTCTTTTGATTTTGATACGGTTCCTTTGAAAGGTACCACAAAATTCACTCTGGCATCCTCGGGATTTAAAAAATTATCACGATGTTCAATTTTCTGCCCATAATTCTTAGGTCCGCTCATAAAATTCAAAAATTTGCCATGAAATAAACAATACCCTATTCTCCAAAATTTCTGGATACAGGGATCATAACGCATGGAAGTCGATGATCCTTGGCTATAAAATTTACATACATCCATAAACAAATGAAATGCTATGTTGTCGAGTGGAAAGTATTTGTCTTTGATAAGCCGGTGAAATTCTATCCAGTTCTCTAATTGAATTACTTCTTTAAGCGCTGTAACCACCTCTGGTAAGTATGCAACGAGTTCGTCCAACAGTTTGTCGTCTGTGTCTTCGTCTGGCATGGTAAAACCAGAATCAGCTTCATTATAATCTATATGTTCAAACTCTACATCATCCAATTTCTCAGCTAAATACTGTCCATGGAGCATTTCGTTTATGTTTGCTTTAACATCTTGAGCGATTTTATGCGGTGTACATTTTCTGATACATTTGGGGAAAGGACTTTTTGATGGTGTATGATTTATTTCGGAAGAGTCCGCAACATTAAAGTCTTGATTTGTTTCACAATCTATCACGGATATAAAGAAATCACCATCTACAGAAGACACATGTACCGTTTTATTAGTTTGAGTTAATATAGTTGGAATCACATTATAGTTTAAAGTCCTAAATCCTTCATGACCTATTACGCAATTTAATTCCTTTCGTTTATCTTTAAGAACTTTGTCTGCGTGTGTCAGAATGGAGTGATAAATACAGTTTTGAAAGTTGTTCTGGAAGTCACAATAGTAACATCTAAATGGCGTTCTGAAAGAAAAGAGAAATATGGCTATGTATAAGTACATGTTAAACAATATGCATAACATCACAATAAGCAAAATAAAATAAATAATTTTAAAATTGGTTGATGTCATAATTTAACATACAACTCTATTCACATTTTTACTACAGCCATCTCACTGATCTTGATTTTTGCCCACATTCATTAAATAATATAAGGAGAATAATCCAATAAGTGACACAGTAACGTCTTTAATTCTTATACATTTTATGTATCTGTTAATCTGTAGTATGTGCAATTGTATATATGTGTTAATAATTATGTATCAACTGAATGATACTTCCGGGACATGCTTTTAGAATGAAGAAAATGAACATGAAGACAATATATAACTTTATTAAGATATTTTGAATGATATGAATACTGTCAGTTCAATGTTCTTCTACATTTTGATGCCATAACTATTAACTTTTAATGACCATGAAAGTTCAATTTCAAACTATGTGCCAGTTTGTAGATATTGTATAAAGAAATCTTTAGCGTAAATATTAACAAAATGTCTTCCAACTGATAAAGTAGCCTCTGTGATTTACATTTATTTGCAATTATTTAAGATTACAGGGCAATACGCTCATGTAAGCACTATGTGTTCATGTTAGCTCCTAACTATATATTACAGTACGGTTTCATGTACGGACCGTACAGTAATTTTGTTTAAATTTTGCTATGCACAGTACAGTTTTATGCATATACGAACCGTACAGGGAAAGAAACGTGTCGTTGAACATATGTATATGGACCGTACAGAGCATATTTCGTGTAAGTGTTTTTAATGCCCATTTCCTGTACATATATCAACAATAAGTATTTTGTTCGGTAAGATAACAACATAATCTACCGAGGAGTGGTTATCGGGAACTTATCCATCAAATAATGAACGTTTGCCGACTAAAAGCACACACGACCTCTCGCTTGACTTCGGAGCACCAACATTTGGTTCACTTTTATCAAAGATATTAAGAAAATTAGACAGTGTTTAATGAAACGGCTAAAGCCGAGAACGGCAAAATCATTTTTCTATCGGTCTGTGTAAGAATTTCATTTCTGAAATTCGATTTTAACTAGTTACGAGGAAAACAGTAAGACACCTACTTTTCACATCCATTCTCGTCCGCCATCTTGGAAATTCCGAAAAAATGTTAACCGTCTCGGTTACACCACAGTGACTTTGCCATTTCTTAAGATTTCTTCATCAAACTTTCAAATAGTTTTGCTTATGATAAAGGGTCGTGATGCCACCAACATTGTAGGTCAAGGTCATATTTGACAGAATTATGCCCCTTATTGTACTTAGATGTTGTCATAAAAACTTAACGTTGGCTAACACTTTGCCATTTCTTAAGATTTCTTCATCTTACTTTCAAATTGCATTGCTTATGACAAAAGGGTTGTGATGCCGCCAAGTTTTGTAGGTCAAGGTTATACTTGACAAAGTTATGCTCCTTTTTGTACTTAGATTTTGTCACAAAAATATTGGTTATTCTGACAAAGCGTAAGAGGGCGACACAAGTGTTCTACTGAACACCCATCTAGTTTGTTTTACCAGTATCGCCTTAATTCTTACAAATTAGCACAATATACCTATTCTTAGATAAAACTTCAATTTACTGACAAACCTTCGAATATTCCAGCTTGCTGTCGTGTTTATAAACATGTTTTTAATTAATACCAACACTGTTTATAGTTTGCCTTATGTATTTGCATACCCATGGGCTTGACTAAGAAATGGAAGACTACTGAACCTGGAAATAGTATCATACAACAAAACATTATTATAGGAAATACTGAACTATAATATAGACAGAAGGGGCTTTTGAAGTAAAGTTAAGACGAATGGGGGAAGAACAAAATATATTGAACCGCATTGGAAGTTATGTCCTGCTGTATACTTTTGCAAGTTAGACATTTATACCAAAATTAAAAAGTTCAATACTGACTACTGGAAAAACATATGGCAACTTGAATAGATTTCTGCACAAATCATATATTTATGTTATCTGCTGACTTTTAAAGTACTTATAAAGGTCTTGAATAACTAAATGATTCATTTTAATGAAGGATATTCTCATTTTATGGAAATAAATTTTAATCAAGGTTAGTAAACTGTTTTTTGTTCTGCAATGCATGCCACCACTCTCAAGTGTATAAACATCACCTTTGTTTACAAACACACAGTCTATCAGCAATTAGCCACACCTCCCGGGAAATTCAAATCTGAGATCGTCTGCTTGACATGTTGATACTTTTTCAAAGTCTTTTCGAAGTGCTATGAAATTACAATTTTGGATGATTTTGAAATGGCACAGTATACCTCTGTAACACATTTCAACAAAGGAAACAGTTCTGTAATTTTGTTATTTTTTTAAAAAAGGGTCTCTGATCTAAAGCATGTTTGAAATTATTGACAAACCTGCCCCAGCGCCATCTAGTGGTTTATATAGTCCAGTTTAATTGATTCTAATAATTGTATTCAATACATGACGCATAAAAGTAAAATTAAAATGCCATACAGTAGGTAAGACTAAACATGAAATAACTTTTACAAGCCAGTCCTTCATTTGTAAGAGTTATTTACTAATAATTAGTGTTCTAAGTATATGTAACATGTTGGGTACAGTGAAAATCCAATATGGGGTTTGGGAGATTAAGAGCAGACAAGATTTGCAAGTTTCAGGTCTTTGTGAGCTTGACCTTTGACTATATGAAAATATAAATCATACAGTATTAACATATCGTTATCATACTTTATATTTATAAATATAGAGTGAAGCGGTGCCGTCACACCAAGCTCACGAACATTTTCAACAAATTTTGTCAAATTGATATATAGATTGTTACTTTATTTACATTTTATATCTTAGTATATCATGTTGGAGATATTTACTTTTTTTCACAGGAAAGTGTGAATGAGCTGTTTAACAAGTGTAACCAAATGACTGACTGCAAGTTAAATGTGTTTACAAAAGTAAGATGTGTATAACCAAATACTTAAACTAATAAAAATAGCCCAAGCTTTTCGAGTTCCAAGGTTATTACTCTGCTGATATAGAAGGTTGAGGTGTAGCATGACCCAGTTGGTACATCACAATCATACTGATTAACGTTTACATTATATGTTTCTACTTGTTCCTCAGATACTGTGGTCAAACTAAGACCAGGACAAAGTTGTACTCATAGTTGATTCTGTAAGTTTTTATTTCCAGCTACAGTTACGTCATAAATACTAAGTATCGTATGATCAGCGTATGATCATTTTAAGTGTATGTCATAGGACGACATATTATTCCGCTGTTGTATTTATCAGCAGGCCGTAAAGTATAAATGCACTACCGCGCGAATGTGACCGCGTTTATCATTTTAATATAATAATACAGTACGGTCATTCCGTGAACAAATTTACAGGATACCGTTATCCTATTCATACATCCCTAATTGATTGTTTATACTAATCTAGACTAACTGCTCACCCATGACATTACACACCGTGCTCAAGTGACAAATCCAATACTTTGTTGCATTTGCCAGTTGACCATTGTTGTGTAATGTTGTATATTATTAAAATATACATGTCATATCAATATCTTCGATATTTGTTTACAGGTTAGTCAATAATTTTCATCTTTTACTTTATTTTTCATAAGTAAAAGTAACATTTATTTCATAAATGTGTTATTCGGCTAGTTATTGAAAGAACATGACTTTTCAATAAAGTGAATACATGTATCAGACCATAAGACATGTAAGCAGTTTAGTTATTAGCTGGAATCATAAATGTTTGTATTGTTTTAATACTTTGTTGCATTTGCCAGTTGACCATTGTTGTGTAATGTTGTATATTATTAAAATATACATGTCATATCAATATCTTCGATATTTGTTTACAGTTTCCCGTCAACACAGACGAACCTACAAACATTTTGCCGGTTTAGGGGCTACGTCGACATGTACAACATTACAAACCAAACAGCTAATGAAAGATCACAGTCATATATCAGAATATAACCTCAGAGGATTAAGTATACGGTAATAAAAGGGATCCATCCTTTTTACTAACAGAATAAACAATAGGCCAGTCCTAAGAGACGGGTGAGACTGTGTTACAAATTTCGATATGATCCGAAATTACAATATGCAAAACTATGCATAACAAGACTCCACTCTGATTTTTGTGAGATGAAACTCAAACACGGATATTTTATTCTAGAAGTCTGATGACAATCCAACTTAGGGTTAAGCAGGTGAACAGCAGACAGGATGTTCAACTATCAGGTCCGTTTGACATAGACCATTCAGCATATGTCGCAAACTTATAATATGAATAACTACACTTCCTAGTACCATTCTATATGTAATATGAAAAACTAGACTCCTTACTGATGCTTCCCACCGAATCTGATATCTGACTAAACACCAACAGGGGGAAGGTGGGGCGGGGCGGGGGGGTGTGTGGGGGGGAAGAGATCAAGAGCGGACAATATTTTCAGTAACATTGACCTTTAACAATATATCACCTACTGAAATATGCAAAAGTACACTTCATGCTGATGCTTCTTAACAAATTTGATGAAAACAAGATTTCGAGATGGAGAGAGGACGAGATTAAGCGTATAATGGACAGACAAACAGCAAGGAGAAAGGAGACATAAGTAAAGAAAGTTTTTGAATACTGCGTATGGTGTAGTGTTGTATAAAACAGCAATACAAATCAAATTTGTTCAATATCATCGATTTCTTTTATTAGCTAAGACTGAAATCGTGAAAGTTGAAATCATATGTCAAAGATTCATTTATTTTGTGTTAAACACAACAGAACCTCAGGAATGACGATTGTTTAATTTCTTTCTTCCAAGAAGGTAGTACTTACGAATTATAGCCTATAGCCACAAAATAGTTGTACACTTTGACCATTAACAGTCGCTTGCATAGCATTGTTTTGTTACATTATTTCCTTAACGTCTGCCTTCTCACCGTCACAGTTACTCCTAATACCCAGAAAGTAAACCATGGGTTGTTACCGTCACTGTCTTAAGATTTTCACTGTTTCAAAGCAGTGAAGGCTATCAAATATTTAACCTGGATTAACATCAAAAATTATATCGAGCGTTACGAATGCTGTAAACAAAAAGACTTCGGCGTCGTTGAAATGACGTCATGACTGCTATGCTTTCTGATGACGTTTCCCGCGCTTTTCGACATTTAATTGAACAAACTCCACAAAAGTTGAGTTTTAGAAATAAAATAGATAAAAAATTGTTAACATCGTTGTTATATCACGTTAATTTCAATCCTGAACACAAAAAGTAGCTGCGCCACTCGAAAGATATTACTTTTAAGGCCCACTCGATGACACGTGATAACGTGATATTACACCGAAACCAATAATTATCCTCTACAATTATATGTTTTGGGTTTTGTGAAGTGGTACAGTATATGGGGATATATTACCCGCCTTAATTCATATTACCCAAGCCGTTTTGTGTAGGAAAGGGCAATATATCCCCATATACCACGTAAAAAACAAATAGCAATTTCATACCCGTTCCTTTCTTAAATTTTGAAGATTTCGGTTTATTTTAAATTCATGTTAGCAGACTTTCAAATGCCCTTAGGATACCTCAATTTCTATTCTCTCTCACCTAAGCACTGTGTGCTCAATGTGGAGCCTGCGAGCGTCCACAATTTTCCAAACGGCATCTCCTCTTTAACCGATTAACATTTATGAAACTTAGCTGTTACGTTTCTAGAGTAGTCAACATTGTCTAAAAAATTTCCATTTCATGAACAACTCTGATTGACATGGCAATGGAAATGCAATACTTTGAAAATCTCCTCAAAAACCGGAAGGCCAAACGCATTGATATGATGCATGCAGCATTGACTAGCAGAACTCCACAAAGAATCTTCAAATCAAATGCCCCGGATAAAAATTGATACAACTCTGGGGGTCACTTGATTATATATAGGTTTCTATTGGAAAATCTCTAAAATTCTTTTCTCTGAAACCCAAAAGCAAAGAGCAAGGATATTTAGCATGTAGCATTGTCTTTACCCGCGGATCAAAACTGATGCAGGCCTGAGGGTCTCTTGATTTTACATTGGTTGCTATAGGAATAACATGCAGATGACGACTTTGACCTTTACTGTCCTTGACCTAGTGACCTACTTTCTGGCTTAGAGGCTAAAACAATGTTATTTGAACTATGCACTAGTAAATAGTTTTGCCTGTAAAATTCACATTTCGGCTCTACCACACGCAAAACAACTTCAACTCAGGCTTATCGAGAAGTGGCGGATTCTGGCTTCTTTAAAATTTAAGTTTTTTTTGTAATTTCAATGTACGACAAATAGGTTCAGCATCGCTTCAATAATGTCATTTTTTGTTTCCAGTTTTTGCTATTTTTACTACGATAGTAAAATAGGACGCGATTTTATATTAAAATTGGAATTTTTGATATTTTCATAATTCAAACATAGCAAATTAATGTTAAACAAATAGGAATCCACAACCAGACATTAAAACTAAGTCAAACACACTCTTAGATCTCATTGTTCGCCTTGTTTGACCTATCAAATCATTTGGCAAATACTACTCCGACTTTAGACAATGAAATTCTACTTTAAGGCATAGTGGAAGACATGCCGGGGTCTCGGAGTGCCACAGATGAGTCCCCAGGCCGGACCGTTATAAAACCACATTCAATCAATTAATCAACTTCGACATTGACTGACATTTACCTACTTACCTACGTTTTTGTTTTTGAAGCTACATCAATTTAATTCGAACCATAGCTACCTACCATTTAGAATGAAGATTTCAACTCTCAACTTGGCTGGCTTACTTGACCTTAACCTTTGGCAAATTTTTGTTCTTCAAGCTAGAAAAAAGAAATTTCGACTTTCTGTGTAATTTCCAAAATTCCTATGACTGCCCTTGATTATGACTATTTGGTATGCTGTCTTGTTTAAAAGTGCAATGATACTCAGGTGAGCGATATAGGTTCATCGTTGGCCTCATGTCTTCTTTTCATGATAGCTCTTTCATTAGCAGTGAACAAACATAAGCTTCAAACATCGAACAACGCAAAGGCAAAGTTAGTTTCTAGTCATAAACGTTATATTTTGGTGGTTCAAGAATCACAATCGTTTTATTAAAAGTCAATCGCGACGTTAAGCACATTGCATCATAATAATGTTTCCTATTCTGTTCTGATAATCAAATGAAAATAAAGAGAAGAAGCAAACAAACCAATCTAGTTTCCGAAAGAATTCCTTGATATTATCTACATGTATGTATGTCTTCAAATTAAGTAAGTTTCCATTGTCAGAACGAGTCTCCTCAATGTTGTTATTCTGCACAGAGAAAGGAGTCTCCATGATGAAATCACTACAGCCGGCCGAGTTAAAAGAGAAAAGCCAATTGCAGCAGTGTAGAAAATGCGATTGGCGCAATAAGTTCAAGAAGCGTATCAAAACAAAAATAATATCAAACAGGGAATGCCACGTACCAAAAACGCAGCCTCCCCAAGCCCAGTTAGTGCTAAAAGCCAAAGATTCACAGCAACTCCCGTTGGTTAAGATTGGTTTAGATGATATGTATGGTGATTCTTAATTCGTATTAAGTATGCTGGACGTGATTATTTATTTTCTGGATGAAAGTCGGTCATTAGTTTAATTAGCCATTGATATTACTATATATGAGTTAGTTATTAGTACATTCGATCATTTATTTTTAACAAATTCAATAAAGTATACTTGTTCAAGCTTTTGCTTTGTCAACGGATACGTGCACATATGTACAAGTTAGGGTTACATTTATCTCGTTTATCTCGTTTCGGTATGATCACGTGATTCGGTTTTGCTCAGTGCGCTTTACTTATTCTCGATATTGAAGTATAAACGAAGAACCAATACGTCTATAGTGGTGTCATGTGGCTAATCATGCGGTATGACCATTGTCTTACCGACCTGAATTACGGCTAACTTTATATCTTTAATGACTCCTTCATAAATACGGCCTTTATTTCACAATAGCATGCACACAGTCAATATTGTACGTGAAATTCTATAAATAGCGAAATCGTTACTTTTGAGCATTCTAACGACATCAGCGATTCTTTAAAGAAAATACGGAATCGCTTGTTTACATACAACTTTTCGAGAGAGATATTATTTTGAATCTTTTTGTTGAAATAGAAATAAAATTAGTGGAAGTAAATAAAGGACTATATTTCTATACTTTCTTAATCGGGAATGTTGTACTCGGCTCTCGTGGACTTCGTGCTGGGGCACTTGACCACTTCGTGTGATCTGTTATAGTAACATCCACACGAGCTGAATACAACATTGCAGTTTATGCTACTGTAGTTATAACCCTCTCATATATATAGACGTAGAAAATGAGTTGATTGTTTGCAGGTAAAATGTAGACTCTAGTTCGTTTCAGCCCATCCGAAGATGTTGGCCCATACGATCGTGACATGCACGTTTATTCTGCACTAGCCCATATTAAATGCTTAGTGCCTCTTGCATAATAATACATGAGAGAAGATCGTTCAGTATAACGGAACACAATCCTTTTCGTTTTCGTGGTCTCGTGGTATTTGCAATCAGTATCTCGCGATAGTAATAACAACACCAAAGTGTCTAGTCTTTGAAAAATGCCAACTACAGTATTCGCGAAAGATTCTAGGTTTACAGCACAGCGAAATAAAAGCCATCCCTTCTAGATATATGAAACTTGTGTTTATAGGCTAATAATTAGTAGAAACTGCATTTGTTAATATAAAATTCGAATCCAAACAAAAATATAGTGTTAATGTTATTGATAAAGTCACAATTTGAATGAATGATATTGGTAAAATGTATCTTGCTCATACAAAAATCCTAAATTTCCAAAAATGTGCCATGTAAAAGCATGCATAATAATGCTACCAATTAATTGTACAGAGAAATGGTATCTAGATTAAATGGAAGCAATAGCATGGAAATTGTGATTACATACCGCGGAATATTATCTTTCGTTTAGGTCCGTGACTTCTGGACATTGTCCCAACCATTTAGTGAAGTTATCATAATGCATGTTTGATCCTTTCAAATGATTCAGTTTATCACAAACATTACACAGTGAATCAGGAAACGTGTAATTTCTTCCATACACAACATGCTTGTCTTTCCGTTTCAAATAACCTATATATTCTGTTTCGTTACTTGACAAAATGTTTAAGTACTTTGCTAGTGATGAAATATTTGAAAATTTATTTGTATCGATGTAAGTATTTTTAGGCAAATAATATCTATGATCCAGTTTACCTCTAAATACTGTGATAATGTCTAACTGGTAGTAATGAAACAGTTTTTCTGTGACATAATCCTGACTTACAGAATTTTCAAAACTAAGATAAAATTTATACTGCTTATTCAATAATGACGATAAGTTTTCCTTTGATACTCTTCCATGTCTTCCACATTCTCCAAAAATATCCACATCAACATACTTCTTTAAAATTTCCACATAGTTTTCTCTTTCGCTCTGGGTTTTACAATGGCTAACTGCCCATGCAGCAAATTTGTGTTTAGAAAGAAATATGGACGAGTAATTCTTGTAATAAACAGTTTTAGCACGCTGAAGCTTTCCATATGGTAAAAATACATCTGAATCGAGGCGGTAGCCCATAGACCAGTTAAAAACAGTATGCCAGTCTCTCTGCTTATCGTAGTATTTTCGTCTTTTATAACAAGCTGCTTCAAAGTATAAAAATATCCAAATTTGACCCGTTTTCCGCTGATATAAGTCAATGGGTGGTTTCGTTTCTAACTCACCATCTAGAAAGAAAACCACAGCTTTACTTTGATTAAAAAGTGTCCGATTATTTGTAAGTTTGCAATCCTTTGATGTCAAACAATTATTCATATTTATTTTGTAATATATTGGTGTAAGCCATTTCTTTAAATTCCATAGCAATATAATATATTGCCTGTTGTTGATTTGTAAATGTCTTAACGTCTTTAAATCTGTTGTCATATCCTGTAAATTCATAAAGTAATCATTTAATAGAACGGGCGCCTTCAACACAAAAGTTTCTTTTTCTTGAATAAAATACAGTAAAAATGTAGAACTTAATAAAAATACAATAGAACGCGAAGTGATTTTTTTCATATCGATGTTGATGAGTATTAGATAGCATCGAAGGGATTTGTATTGTTGTGTTTCATAAGCGATGCTCACATCTAATTATTCTATAGAAATTGTTCGAAGTAAAGTTGATATTATTCGCAAACGTTTTACCTTTTGAATTTGTAAATGTATCTGGAAACAAAACTAGTTGTTCAATGATTTCTATAGTTGGATGTGTATCAAACAAGAAGTGGTTTCAATATGATTATTCTTAATTATGTCTTACGTAAATTTATGATAAAATGCATTAGTGCATTTGATATAAAATGTTTTATAGGTTACGGTCAATATCAATATTTCTTTGCCTTTTGACAATTATATTACCTAAAACACTTTCCCAGTGTATTCTATATATACGTACACCAGACTGTGCTTTAAATTATAAACAATCATTGCTACTGAGTACTACAATCCATTCTATCTAAGATATAAAATAATTTGTAAGAATTATGAGCATAAACATCTTCACATTTTTTATCATTTCAAAGTAGACAAAATGTGTTCAACTATACTGGAAATTCTAAAACTACCTCTTACCTTATTGAATGCATAAAATAGACTTCTAAATGCTAAACACACGACAAACCGACCCTCAACGTTTATTCTTGTACAGATCCACTAGAATAAGTTACATGGAAGAAGATATTGTTCCCATAAAATACAAAAAGCGCGAAGAACAATTTGCAGTTTTATGTCAGTTGAACTGCATGGTAAAAATGGATTAGTTATACGGAAAACCTTATGTTACTACATCTGTATAATCAAATGGACTTGTTAAATGAACTTGAAATAATTATGCCAAGAAAAAGACTGATGTATTAACTTTAATCATTCCAGTAAGAAAGTTCTCCATCAGTTACTTACTGTACATAGAAACACGTCTGACATAGCATTTTATTGTTTTAGTGTCTGACTACAAAAATTCACAAGAGCAATGTAATACCATTCAACAATGTATCTTGAAAATGCTTAATGTCGAGTTCCAATGCAGACGATAAAATCCGCCTACGTGGTCTATTGGTTACAGTCGCTGTATTGAAATCATAAATTGAGGGTCATGGGTTTGATAGAAAGTGGGTATTTTGTTTACGGGGGGTGCGGATCTAGTACAGGTTCTTCTACGGCACGATGGTTAGGTGAACTTAGGTGTGTGTGTGTGTGTTGGTGGTGTGCACTTCTGGGTGCTGTGGGGCTCGTTTTGGGGAGGCTGCGTTTTTGGTACGTGGCATTCCCTGTTTGATATTATTTTTGTTTTTAGATAAGTATAAAACTGGCGTTAAGCTCATACAACAACTGCATACTACTGGTTATGAACATTGTAGACATCAGAACTATGTTATTACAACAGACTAGTTGATCAATTGCAAAACTGCATCAGTACAGTTCGGTAATACAGGCCGTTTCGTAGGAAGCCATAGACAAGACTTTGCGTTTAAAGTATTCCTGTTTCTTTTGGCAATACTAACCTGATTTATTACGGTTCGTCTTCAAAGGCAATGAAGACAATATGTCTCCAGATGCCATATAACGTTTTGTTGCAAGTGCGAAAATTCCCGAAAAAATGGTTTTGTTCTTCACATAATAAGTTTTTATATACTTGCATATTGAATTAGCATACAAGCATTCATATAGACATACCACCTGGTTTTTGCAAGCATAAACAGGATGAAATACATAAAACAATACCCAAATCCTATCAAAGACAGTACTCACTGATAGCCTGAGCCCGACTTACACGCAGAAGAAGTAACCCCCTGTAAAAAAGAAACAATTACACAAAGCTCTTACAACATTTATGTATGAATATCAGATCAATTTAAAGTACATTTTTCTGATTTTGAATAGGTTAAACTTTCACACACATAACAACTTGTCCTGCCCAAGTGCACCCTGTCCCTTTGTGTTGGTTACCTGGTTTTGTTTTCAGTGCAGAAACTTCTCTACATTGATGACAACTTCAATAAGCAATATTTTTCTATTTACAATGTTTGGATTAAGGAGGATCGTCGTTTGGCTCTTTAGAAGATGAAAACTAGAAGTTGTGTCAAGAGATACTTTTTCAACAAACTTAGGCTGCCTGACAATTTTTCCGAGCTAATAATATAGCTCAGACGTTTCTAGTTTTTGTAAATGTGAAGTTTGTTTTCCTGTCATGCATATTATACTCAGCGAGCTAATTCAGAAACACAATGTAAGGTTATTCAGAAGGAGAACACTGTGTAAATGTTAAGCACTGTAAAGACAATCCCAGATATAAAGCGTTGATAGGCGTGCGAAGAGACAATCAAAGAAAACTAGCAAAAGAAAAATAATTTAACATGAACAATACTCTACATTTAAAACGCCTGACAAAACTTGCATGTGCTCTCCTGTATGTTCGCGTTCCAACCTAAATGCGTTTTATTTCTTTTATAACATCATAATTGCATGTTAGATTCTCAGACTGCATCAGTGTTGTACATTAATAAAATATTCTTAATGTAAATAAATAAAATACATATTTTTTTCCATACGTTAATATTCTTGAACTGGACATTAAACGCTAAGAAAACTGGGACCAGGGCTAGGCATTCAAACTATTTTGCTTTTTTTCAAATCATCCGCTATTTATTTACAGCTTTGACTTTGCTTTTCAACTGTTTTTATATCGCCAGTTCAACAGTTATTGGAGTACATATGTTATATACATGTACTTATAAATATTGTCGACTAAGAATAAAAATTACATGATCTTATCTAAATCTGGGCGAAAGCGGACCTTTCTCAAAGTACAATTACTTTAGTCATTTGCAGACGAGTAGCATTTGTTTCATTTTATAACTTAGATGGGGTTGATCAGGCATGCACCTGTCGAACGGATTTTCGGACTCCTAACACGTATTGATCTACGCATGAAACTATTATGTAAAGAGGTAACAGAAGAATAACAACAAACAATAAATAATTGTCAAAATAATAATACAGAGAATCATTATGATGACAATTCTCATTTCACAATAAATAACAGCATGATATTGTGGTAAATGAAACAAAATCGAAATCATTCGATAAAGTTGTCTGAAAATAGGATTCCTACTGCTGCTCAAGTTTTGAGTTGTGATAATACAAAATTTTGTTTTCAAGTTCGTCAATGATTAAGTATAATTGTATTATTGTGCTTGGTCATAGACAAAAGGCATGTCCTAAATTTAAACAAACACATCGTAAAAACATTCAAAATGAATTTTATTGTTTTCTAGTTTCATTAAACCAAGCTAAAGCTGCAATGATGATTTATAAATTACAGGCTTGGTAGAAAAGACTTCGTTTATAACATCTCTCTGGTTTTGAGAAATTGAAATGCTATGTATGATAGTCATATTCGGATGAACCTTTCTATTTACGATCATGAGTACTAAATATACATTTTGTAGTTATCTTTTGTTATTTGATATTGCAACATTGGAATTACATTATTCTTATACAATTAAGGTTAAATTTAATTCAAACAAAATATATCATAAATAACTAAATAATCTGAAAATTCTGAGCTATGTTCTCGAGTAAATGTTAATTACTGAATTAAGCAATCAAGCGTATCAACCTGGTACTTTCTTTGGCGCAGAACACAAAAGCTGTAGATTGTGACGGTATTGATTCTTATGACATTTAATAGAAATATTTCTTCTTCATTGAAAATTTGACTGATAGTAGTTTACATAAAAGTGTAATAGAAGTAAATGTGACTATTCTTTCGAGTACTATGTAATAAAACAGCCTGTAACAACTCGACTATTACGACTGGTACCAGATCGCAATATTTAAGCCAGACCACACAAACTGAGAGTTATTTTGAAAATCTTTGTCTGCTACGTTTAGAATACATTAATTCTACATATTTCAATTAAAAAGAAAGCAAAACTAGTAGATGAATAAAAATTAAAACAAGACAATTCTAGTTACTTATAAAACGCAATACCTTTTCAGAAAAAAAAGAAATTTACTTCAAAATGTAAAACATTCTTAATTCACTATGTGTAATGTGTTTGAAGTACTTCATTATTTTCAATAAATAAATTGAACGATGTAGAGCACTGCATTAGTGTGAAGACAGATAGTAACAACCTGAAGGAATTTCAGGAGTGATATTACACATTTAAGCTCGGAAATGCATTTACTGGAAGATGGTTACGGATAACACGATGACCTTCCACGAAAAATGAATAAACCTTTGTGAACTACAGATAAACATACTAGTCTCAGAATGCCTTCGAATTTACAGATATAGAAAAGATACAGTTACAGATTGGATAATGATAGAACCATGCTGTATACAGTCTTGAACAACGTTGACATATGCTTTTCTTTCGTAGTCAAGTTGTTTCGTCGCAAAAGAGTTTCCAGGAAAGTCTGTTTTATTTTTTGCAAAATCATAGAAAACAATACTGCACTATATGTCTTACATGTACTTATCAATTAGTAAAGAAGAGTTAGGAATGCCCTTTGTACAAAGTAAGGTCATATCGCCGGTATGGCTTCTTTCTTGGTAAAATAAGAAGTCCTTGTAATTGTGCTCCTGTAATTTTAATATCAGCTGTGTCATGAAGTCAATCGTTATGGCCTTACTTAGACAATTAGGTTATTTGCATTCAATACGCATGAAAAGTCATGACTAATTCACGGCTTTATTTGGTAAATAATAGGCTTTGACATTTTTTTTTACAGTTCATATTAACACTTTCATGAAATTGTTTAAGATAGTGTATTATGTTGTTCTCTAATGTTTTGAAAGTGAGATGTTCAACCCGTTTACAGTTGGACGCTATGCTTCCCTCTTTGATTGTGTCTGACGGAAGAGGGGGAGGACTCTGTGATGGGCAGTTTTTAAATCCCACTGGGACGAAACTGTTTTGATTTCTGTCCTCTGGCCTGTTTCGTCGGGCCCTTAAGGGTGTTTCTCTTGGTGCTCTGCCTTCTGCAAAGGCATTGAGTACATACGTTTTTTGGTTCTCAAGGTTTGCTTTTTATATATTTATACACGAGCATGTTTTTGTGTTTTACATACCATGCCTTTTGTTTCCATTGCGTGTGTTAGAGATTCACCTAGCAGGGATTACTTTTATTTACACTGTCCTGTGACTTTGGAACATGGTGGGGGTAAGAGTGAGGTTGGGTGCGCACCATAAACCGGTTTAAGCTCCCCAGTGGTGTTTTTGCCACTGACCGTTCCAAGGCGGTGGTGCCCCACTGTGTTCCTTTAATTGTTCGTTTTGTCCTCGTGTGTTTGCTTTGTTTGCTAGTGTGTGTTGGTAGTGTTTGTGTGTGTGTGTACATGATTGTGTGTGTGTGTGTTGTGTGTGTGTGTGTGTTGGTGGTGTGCACTTCTGGGTGCTGTGGGGCTCGTTTTGGGGAGGCTGCGTTTTTGGTACGTGGCATTCCCTGTTTGATATTATTTTTGTTTTTTTGTTAGCGTCATAACGCCCATAGCAAGTGTCTAGAAGTGGAACTTGCGAAAGGTTTAAAATTTCTACTAGAACACTAATATCTAAGTGGCATTTTAAATTAATTTGTAAATTTTCAGCAAGAGCAAAAGTATAATGTTTTACGGGAAAATACTTCGATTGACCTCCAATGATGAAGTTATTTTGATTTTTATGGGGAGCATATAGTCGCGGTTTTATCCGCCTGGGCTATTTTTCAGCAAATACTGTAGGAAGTTCACGCAACTTCTTATTATTGTTCAGTAATAACAGGAGATTTGCATATTGTCATCGCTTCACAGAGTTATGGTTCTCTGATAACTGCTTTCAGCAACTACTGGCGGGAATTCAACTAAACTTTGTGTTATTGTTTAGTTCCAAGAGAACATGCGCGTATCGTCTGTGTTTTCCAGTTAAATTATAATTCACAAAGTTATGGTCCTTTAATTACTGCTGTATGCAATATTTAAAGCACCATTCGTTTCTATTTCCTGTGCTACTTCTCAGCAAAAACACAATTCCTTTATATCATTTTTTTTTACTCAAAAATATCATACTGTGATCTGATTTTTGGTAAAGTTCCACTAAAAGAAAAGTGCCCTTTATCAATAGCTTCCAGCATGATTATGGATTGCCTTTCATGATTTCCTGTTATTTCTTAATAAATAGGAAAAAGAATGAGGCAATTCCAGGACTGAACAAATATACGTTTTCCTTCCCTCTTTTATTTATCATTTATATTTATGATTTTGCTTCTGTTCTGATGTTGGAGTCCTTCGAGGAGCGTTTATACCCTTGTTTCCTGTATATAGTTTATTTTAATTGACCTTGTCTTTTAAGTCCAAGGATCTCTGTAAGGTCCCACTCTTAATTAATTTATTGATATGTTAATGCTGGGATAACATGGCTCCCGCTTCTTTAAGGCTAACTCTCAGAAGCATTCGCAGCAAAAAAGTCAATATTGAAAGACATGTACTCGGTTGTATCAGGTATAAGGTTCTTTCTCTATCGTGCGTCATTTTATTCGTAATGCAGTGTTCAGGTTCAAGCTTAGATCCTTCAACTTTTTGTAATCATGATGATAATGACTAAATGTATATATGTATAGGTTCCGATGTCTCAACTATCTGGGGTCATTCGGAAATTAGCCTGACTGACTACCTGTCAACAGCAACACTTCAACTGTTCCAATTGCAATAACGTAATGAAATAGAATAGCTATACATTATGATATATATAACCATGTTATATCATTTCTGATGATTTCAGTATGCGTTTTATTTACAGATGTACATGCAACAGAAACATATTATTTGACGGATGTTGGAAACATGCAAAATAAACAGAGACACGTAAATAAGGGAAAAAAGGCTTTACAGCTACATTGTATCTATAGTGTTCAGAAGTCATTAATTACCTGGACGCAATTAATGTTTTCTTGTTAAAACTGTCAAGTAGGTCTTACTTTCAAGGTAACAATGTATTTGGTATTTAGCTTATCGATCTTGCAGGTGAAATTCTAACGGCCTGTTTTAAAATTCTTCACCCATCATGTGACTGTCGGATAGGACACTTTTTTGTCTGTAAACAGCAAATAATTCTTTAAATATCTCGCTGACAATGACGCTAAACTTACAACGGGATTTTTCATATAAAATAATGACACTTGCCTTAACATTTCTCTTTCCTACTATATTTATATAAGTTTCAATTACCTGGTGTGTTCTTAAACAGGTTTTACATCAGAAAATAACACATGATTTTGGTATCAATGGGTAGGTATTGAATAAGTCTTAAATAAGTATTGAATAAGTCGTGTGTTAGAGATTTACCTAGCAGGGATTACTTTTATTTACACTGTCCTGTGACTTTGGAACATGGTGGGGGTAAGAGTGAGGTTGGGTGCGCACCATAAACCGGTTTAAGCTCCCCAGTGGTGTTTTTGCCACTGACCGTTCCAAGGCGGTGCCCCACTGTGTTCCTTTAATTGTTCGTTTTGTCCTCGTGTGTTTGCTTTGTATGCTAGTGTGTGTTGGTAGTGTATATGTGTGCGAAGGCTCGATATAGTTGTCCAAATGGCGGTTTGGTGTATGTGCGTGCGTCCGTCCGTCCGAGTTTACTTTGTCCGGGCTGTAACTTATCCATGGATCAAGGAAGTATTAAATAAGTTGGCACAAATGTTCACCATCATGAGACGGGTGGTCATGCGCAAGAACCAGGTCCATACGTCTAAGGTCAAGGTCACACTTAGAGGTTAAAGGTCAAATTCAAGAATGATTGTCTGGAGCATATCTACTTCATGCGTGGCGGGATTTTGATGTAACTCGGTACAAATGTTCACCATCATGAGAAAGAGTGTCATGCACAAGAACCAAGTCGCTAGTTCCAAGGTCAAAGTCACACTTAGAGGCCAAAGGTCAGATATAAGAATAATTCAAGAATGACTTTGTCCGGAGCATTTCTTCTTCGTGAATGGAGGGATTTTGATGCTAATTGACACAAATGTTCACCATCATAAGACAGAGTGTCATGCGCAAGAACCAGGTCCATAGGTCTAAGGTCAAGGTCACACTTAGAGGTTAAAGGTCAAATTCAAGAATATCTTTGTCCGGAGCATTTCTTCTTCATGCATGGAGGGATTTTGATGTAACTTGGTACAAATGTTCGCTATCATGAGATAGAGTGTCATGCGCAAGAACCAGGTTGCTAGTTCCAAGGTCATATTTGGAGGCCAAAGGTCAGATACAAGAATAATTCAAGAATGACTGTCCGGAGCATTTCTTCTTCATGAATGGAGGGATTTTGAAATTAATTGACACAAATGTTCAGCATCATGAGACAGAGTGCCATGCGCAAGAACCAGGTCCATAGGTCTAAGGTCAAGGTCAAACTTAGAGGTTAAAGGTCAAATTCAATAATATCTTTGTCCGGAACATTTCTTCTTCATGCATGGAGGGATTTTGATGTAAATTGGCACAAATGTTCACCACCGTGAGCCACCCTTGTTTTTAGAATTACTTCCATTTGTTGTTACTATAAATAGGTTATATATTAACTTTTTGTATTACTAGCTGTAGAGAAAAACCGAGACCACTTTTCTGTGGTACAACATGAATATATTACATCCAGTATTTAGGTGTATTTACCTATCTCTACTTGGTAAGGAGTTAGTCCTTTTGACAGCTGGTGTGCTGGACATGTTGCACGCGGGCATCTACATGTAGTTAATTTTAGAGTTACTCTAGTATAACTTATCTTAGGAGATACAGCTACATCGTTTGAAATTACAAAAGAGGACAAAAGGAAATCATGGTAACTGTTGTGTTTCAACTCAACTTTTAGAAGAAAAGGAGAGCTATCCTACTCGCCTTATTTCATCAGGTTAATTGTTTGCCATTTTTCCCACCAAAGATGTGTCAAACTGCTTTGACTCCACTTCCTTTGTTAATATATGTATTATCCTGAAGAACGTGTCAGCCGAGACTTTGATGATCATATAAATCATAAAGAAAAACAGGACTGTGTTGTTGTTGAAGTTTCCCTTACATGACTTATTTTACCTAAATATCTAGTTCAAGTCTTGTGCAGACTACCAGTCCGGAGGTCCCTGGTACGAATCCTATCCAGGGCACCGGACATTTCAGAAACACTTCTCCCACCATCATTATGGGGCAGTAATAGCGCGTTTGCATCAATAAAGAAGGGTCCTAGGTTTGATCACTTCAGTGCCAAATTAAGGAAGAAGTGTCGAAGGAGGTATCGCCGTGACATCACTCGTCCAGATTGAAAAAATTGCGGGTGGGCTATAACAGTTAAGGAGCGGATCAGTGGTCTAGTGGTTATCACAGGTTCGATCCCCCGCCCCCCCCCCCACACACTAACATAACTAATGGTCTTCTGATGAGACCTAAAGCGAGGTAGGATGTCGGATCGGACATGATAAAGAACCAGTTGGTGTCCCTGGAACGGGTTGCATTCTGTATCACGCACTATCCTTAAATAACTCAAACTCTTCTTGGCGCGTTGGTCATATGGATTATCCGTTAACAATTAGAACTCTAAAATACATACATAACACTTTTTTTAAAAATGCTTATGTATGGTTAAGGAGTTTTTAATTTTTTTTTATAATTTCTTTGCTATCCAAAGGATTTTCAAAATTCAAAAAGTTCTAAAATACTTAGGATACTCCTAAAATACTTATATTTCATTTTAAAATATCTTTTTAAAAAGAACTTGCGTTTTTCATAACGGCAAATGTTGCCGCAATAACCTTTGCTAAAAACAGTGTAAGTTGCAACTCGCGATTTAAAAAAAAAAGTGAAACGAAATTGAAAATAATGAATAAATTGTGCATTTTATTAGCTTTCCAGTGATATAAAACTTGTTTAAATATCTTTTGTTTTAAGAAAGTTACGGCCGTTAAGAAAACATCACTAACAATACAAAAATATGGATTACCGACCGATGCCCACCGGAGTTTTGTCTATTGCGTAAGACGGCATTTTGTTTGCATACAAGGTCGACGATCACTCCTATATGACAAGTGGGGCAAGACTTTTTGAATACCGCCACATGCGACATCGCCCGTCTCTCTTCAAGGTTGATTCCATCTGTAATGAGTCTCGAGAGCGGTTAAGTTGTAAATTTAGTATATGCATAGATTTGCTAAGTTCGATAAAACAGTGACACTAACTGTCCGTACTGTGTGTGTTCAGCTAAAATCGTTACCACAGAGTCAAAGGTCACCAGTACGGGTCTAACTGTATAACCAAATGAAAATTTTACAGTTACTGTAAATATCAATGATTCATAGTAAATTTCACAAAAACTCACCATTTAATGTAAATTTACTAAAAAAAGTCAGTGCCATATCAAATGTAGGATTAGCACTTAAAATTATTTTTGAAATCAATCGGAATAAATAAAACAAAATTAGTTTTATTTAGAATGAATCCAATTGGATTCTTCCGTATTGGAATGAGTCCAATTGGATTAGTTCCAATTGGAATAATCCAATTGGATAAATTCATTCCAATTGGACTGAATCCAATTAGAACTTCCAATTGGAAGTCTGATTTCCAATTGGCGAGTCCAATTGGAAAAATATTCCAATTGGAAAAATCCAATTGGAATGGGAATTTTAATGTTATTTTTAAAATCCAATTGGAATATTAATTTTCCAATATCTTTTAGAATTTGATTTTTGTGTTTGTCTCTATAAGTTATTGAACGAAAGGTAGAAATTAATTATTCCAATGTAAAATACGATAAATCAACATATTTATTTCAAGAATAATTATTATAGTTTTCAATGTAGTTTCTGGAAAATTTTGGAATTCCAAAAATTCGCTGGAACGTGTTTACATAGCTATATTATACAAACTTTTTTTAGTGTAATCATGTAATACATAAAATATATAATATACCTGACTGTAACATTATGTTGAAGACGTCATATTCTATAGGTTATTGAACTTGTATGGTGAAATATTACTTGGAACGAGTTGATTTGGCTAAATTTGACGTCACGTCCGGCAAAACAACTTTTTTAGAAAGCGCAATATAAAAGTACATTTTTAATTTCTCATTAAAAGCAAAAAAAGCAAATTTCTAGAAAAAGTATACATTCTGAGAGAATTTAATACGCTGAGTATTTTGGTGCATACATCATTAAAATCGATAGTCGTTTCATAGAAAAATGGATCTTCAAGCTTGTAGTGAACAGGAAAACAGCGGAGATGCGGTATCTGAAAGACGGATAAGTACAACAGAAACAAGAAATTATGTTCTCAACAGAGAAAAGTTGCTGAGTAAAAAGCTACAATTCACAAACAGAGAACATGCTAATGTAAAGGCTACAGGCGGAGGACTGAAAATTGAATTAAGCACTGGTATGTACGAACTTTTCAAATTATCAGCAGAACAGTTTTATCACTCCGTGGCACTTAAGTGTAAATGTCATACTACGCCTGTATGTGATGAGCACGGTATCCATTTTGAGACAAAATGCAAACTTGCTGCCGGACGAAATGGTATCTATACATTAAATTTATACCATACAAAATGTTTTTGTCTTGTGAATGGAAAACATGTAAATCAATTCGCTGGAAATCACATGCAAGATATCATTGCACTGGTAACGTCCATGGTAAATACTGAGAACACATCAGTTAATAAAATAAATGAAGCCTTCAATGCAATGCTGGGCGACTGTATGTCAGCTTCCGCTAAAAGTCAAGACACAGCTGATATCAATGCAATAGAAGAAGCTACTGGACATTTGAAGACCAAAGATAACTCTTTTGTCGATGACGTTATCATTAGCAGTAAAGATACATCCACAAATTGCAGTGGTATTCAGGATATACTCGAGGATATTTCGTCTCAGATATGTTGCCTAAATAAATTTCTCACTGATCATATTGAGAATACAGCGATGCAAGTTCAGCAACTACGTGATGAAACACATAGTGTGAAGAAGCAAAATATAGTCAATACACAGTCGACAGTGCAAGAAATTGAGAAAGTCAGTGACACGGCGGCAAGGATAGATAGTGTATTGAATTTCTCTGTGGACATTTTACAGAGGCGCATGCAGTCCATTAGTGACTCTGTAAAATCAAACCAAGATGAGATAACAAAATCATTCACAGATTCTGTCACTGCACCAAAGGTAGTGTTTACAGAATCCAGTCAAACAAACAGGTTGATGATGTACATGAAAATGGAACACTTATCATAGGTGACTCAATTCTTAAAGGAATACATCCCGAAGGATTACATAATGAGGTAGTTGTGCAGTGTTTGAGAGGGGCTACAACACGACAAATTAAAGAAAAGGTCTCAGAGGCGAATTTGCGGGAGTTTAAGGACGTCGTTGTTTATGCCGGAAGAAATGACGTCGCTAACGGAATTTCGACGTCTGCGTCGCACAGCGAATTAGTGGATATGGCGACGTCTGTGAGAGATCGTGGATGCAATATTATGCTGTCAACAATATGTCCCAGAGATGATGTTGATGTTAATGAAGCCAACGAAACAATCAAGAAAGTGTGCGCCGACATTGATACCCAGCAATCAATCAGTACCCGTCTTTTGTCTTCGGTGATGGTACTGTGGATCGCAACAAGTTTAGTCGTGACGGCATACATCTGTCTGAAAACGGAACCAGAACACTGTTGCGGAAAATAAATGACACTATCAAAATATACACATCGAAACGACAGAAAACTGACAGCAATCACTCCGGAGGAAACAATTACCGATCAAACGCTAACCGATCTAACCGCAACTGGTCAAATGTCAGTCGTTCAAATGTCGGTCAAGGACAAGGGTACAGAGGCAACGGCAGAGGCAATAATCGTAGACGACAGGAAACAAGTACCTTAGGGCGATGGCGTCAACCTTCCGGACGGCAGAGTGGCAAGTAACGCACAAATGGACGTTTACACTAGGATAGTGTGAGCAATTCCTGTGATATTATACTGTCGTATAATCGTTACAGACATTTAGAGTATAATTGTTCAAAATGCTATATTAATCCGTGCGAATGTGATATATATTCAGATAGATTTTTAAAAACAACTCATTCTAAACTAAAAGAAAATAACAGTTATATATATAATAGCACTGATTCTGGTTTTATTGCAGCTAATGCTTTATGTATAAGGGCTGCTACTATACCAGATAGTTACGCGAATTGTGGTAAAGAGGTTACTTCCCTTTTATTGATTTTCGACACAAAGTCAATTAATCTTAATACGGCGCGTATATCTTCACAGTCCGAGAATAACAGTAATTTTTGTAATTCCGATTCCAGACTTTATTCGCCTTCTTATCATTGCAGCGCTGCTATCACATTCCAGTGCGAAATCCTTAATGATCGATCTTTAATGTCGGAACAAGCACTGCATTTCAAAAAAACGAGGGCAGATCTAGTCATTGTATCGCTCATCCCAAAACCTCTAAACAAAGGAAAAATGAGCTAATTATATTTAGTCTAAATATTCAGCACATTTTGCCTAAAATCGATGAATTAAAAATATTTCTCACAGAAAAACAAGTGCATATACTTGGTTGCTCTGAAACATTTCTTTCTGATAGCATTAACAATTTTGAAGTTAGCATTACTGGTTTTGTCACTGAAAGAAAAGACAGATTCACAAAACAGGGCGGTGGCATTGTAGTTTACATTAAAGATTATTTACATTGTAAGCGTAGATCTGATTTAGAAAACAATCTAGAGTCTATCTAGCTAGAAATAATACTCAAACATTCAAAACCCTTTTTGGTAAATTTTGTGTATCGACCTCCGAAGTCTCTTCAATCATGGATTGACGATTACGAACATCAATATGTAAATGCACATAATTTCAACAATGAAATACATGTGCTCGGCGACATCAACATAAATTTTAGCCAAACTGGCTTATGTGACAATACTAAATCGCTAAATTTTATCGCCAAATATGGTTTATCACAATTAATTACAAAAACAAAAATAATATCAAACAGGGAATGCCACGTACCAAAAACGCAGCCTCCCCAAAACGAGCCCCACATCACCCAGAAGTGCACACACACACGCACGCACGCACGCACGCACGCACGCACGCACGCACGCACGCACGCACGCACGCACGCACGCACGCACGCACGCACGCACGCACGCACGCACGCACGCACGCACGCACACACACACACACACACACACTAGCATACAAAGCAAACACACGAGGACAAAACGAACAATTAAAGGAACACAGTGGATAGCCAAAAGTACGTGCTCTTTAATTGACCACATTTACTCCACTTATCCCGAGTATATAATAAGTACTGATGTCCTTGATGTAGGGTTAAGCGATCACAAACCAATATGCATGATTTGGAAAACACAAAGTTCTATTACGGGCAAAAATGGTTCTCACTTTTCAATATCATATAGATGCTTCAAAAACTTCGACAAAAATAAGTTTATGCTCGACCTTCTCAAAAATGGTATTGAAAATACTGAATATTTTGATGACCCGGATATTGCATTATCCGTTTTGTACTGCGCGCTTCTCAACACATTAAACAAACACGCTCCTGTGAAAACGAAACGAGTTAAACGGGAAATTCAACCAGGTTGGGTAAATGAAAAGATTCGAACAGCCATTAAAACGCGTGATACTTACCTCCGCAGTACATCATGGGTCGAATTTAAAATTTGGAGAAACAGGGTAAATTCAGTTATCAAGGCGGGAAAAAGAAATTTTTTCAACAAATCAATAAAAGAAAAAAAAGATGCCTCTTTTCTTTAGAAAAGTATTCGACAGTGAACTTCAGATACTACAAAAAGAAACACAATCCCCAATCAAATGGTTTTCAATGGTGCTTTGTCAAGTGATATCGTGTGTGTAGTGAATTGTTTAAATGACCATTTCATAAATATAGCAAGTAATACTGTTAAACAAAATGGTTTAGACTCGGAATATATTGGGCGCTTGAGAGTGCACATTGACGACATATTGAAATCTAATGAATTTACACTTAGTTATATCACGCCTCTAGAAGTCAAACATATTTTAGATTCACTGAATAGTAATAAATCTACTGGTCTTGATGGTATAGGTCCGAGAAGTTTGAAGAGCTGTAGTGATATTTTAATAATTCCATTATCATTGGTATATTTCGAAATGAGCTTAAGTTGGCACGTGTTATACCATTATTCAAATCTGGTGATGTTCAGGATGCAAATAATTATCGGCCCATATCGATTTTATCTACAATATCAAAAGTTTTTGAGAAACACGTTTCAGACCAGCTACATTCCTTTTTCCAAAAGACGAATATTTTGCACAAAACGCAGTCTGGTTTTCGTAAAAAGCACTCCTGTCAAACAGCACTTGTTCGATTAATTGATCACTGGTGTAAGGAAATTGAAGCTGGAAAGTGTGTAGGGTCGGTTTGTTTGGATCTTCGAAAAGCATTCGACATGGTTGACCACCAAATTCTACTCACCATATGACAGTTGTATCATTTTTTGTACAGGCATGTAAATGGTTTGAATCATATCTGACTAACAGACAACAGGTAGTAAAAAGTGGTGAACACAAATCACAATACAAAACTGTTATTTCTGGTGTACCTCGGGGTTCTATACTAGGTCCACTTTTATTTCTAATTCATATTAATGATCTGCCCCTTGATCTGCATAATAGCAATGTTGATATGTATGCTGATGACACTACACTGTACGCCAGTGATTACTCAGCCAGGGCAATACAAAACAAGCTACAATCTGATGTTGATAATGTCAGTAAATGGTGTCAGCTTAACAATATGGCTTTAAATCCTAAAAAAATCAAATTGCATGCTTCTTGGCTCTGTTCATCGGACTAGACATAATGACAGTCTTAACATTGTCATAGATAACTGTCAGATTGATTGTGTTGAACATCAGAAAACACTGGATTTACACATTGACAGAAACCTTACTTGGAATATTCACACTGCAAACGTTTACAAAAAGCTTAATTCTAAACTGGCCCTTTTACGTCGAATTAAGCCATATTGCGCAAGAAATAAATATCATATGGGTATACTAGTGTATAAAACACTTCATAATTTATCCCCATTGTACATGGAAGATATTTTAGCAACATGTGCTAATAAAACACATTATGAGCTCAGATCTTCATGTAAAAATGATATAGCTCAACCTTTTGTGAAGTCACGATTTTCCAAAAGTAATTTTCAATACTTTGCAGCACACGTGTGGAACAGTCTACCATTTAAAATACGAAGTGCTGATAAGTTAACGCAATTTCGTTCTAAACTGAAACCTTATCTCCTTAGTAGCAGCCCTTAACAGGTTTTGCTCTTTTCTTCTTGAAAGCAATTTGAATAGATAGACAGTTTTTATTTTATTCTATTTCATTTAATCATTGTCTGATGTATGTTTGTGTGAATGCCTGTTCATTTGTATGAATGTTGTTATTGTGTTTGAAGGCCTCGAGGAAGATAGGTCACAACCTATTCGAGTCACCTTAATAAAATAAAGAATATTATTATTATTATTATTATTATTATTATTATACAAGTTCAATAACCTTTTTATTATATACTTTCATATTAAATATGAACAAAATGACATTCTGTTACCAAACAACAATAAATGAATCTTGAAATGTGTCAGACAACTAGCGAACTATTTTACCATTGATATTTTCTGTATTGCGTATTAATAGACTCGATTCAATATTGTTGTTTATACGTGACTTCTGGTAAGCAATTTCAAATGTGAATAAATCATCATGAAAAACATTCCTAAAAGTGTTTTCTCTTTCTTATTGCTCCATGTATAACATCATTCCTTTCCAATCAATCAATAGTCGGCTGATATACGTACCAGTAACTTTCGTAACCAGAACTGGTGTTGCATGCCCCAAAAATTCGTACCATTTCAAAAATGAAACTCTTTTACATCTACTTGAAAATGATTAAAGTTTCCTTTTCATTTTAAGACCGTAGTTTATCTAATTGTAAGAAACTGTCAAACTTCCACACATAAACCTCATTAAAACGATGTTTGTAAACAAATAAAATAGTCCGTACAGCTGGTCGCTAGGACTGCCCTTCCTTGCCAACGTTCAGTATCATTCCTTGCCAACGTGCAGTACCGTAGAATACCGAACGAACTCTCTAAGGCAAAGTGAACGGGGCAATATGAAAGTATATTATAAATAACCAAACAAGGCAGACAATCGATTTTAAAGGCATACCGCTAGTCTGAACTGTACAACGTTTTAACATGGAGTAATGACGTTAGTGTGATGACGTAAACGTTTTCATTTATTGTTTTGTCTCCCGGAATCAAAACACTGCATGACGGTTAATCCTGAATTGTCTTGGCATACATATATTATTTCTATGTTTTATTTTTTGTGCGGGAGTAAATTAGAAAAGTCGGAAGGAGATACTTCCATGTCCGAGACTTCGCCTACTTGTCCAAGTGTTTTAATCATATCAAAGCACTCGAACTCTTTATGGAAATACACCATTGGCACATAAGAATACCAAATATCATCGCGACTCAAAATTCTGACTTTTCAATTGAATACTGGAACCGTATATATGTTTAATGTACATCTTGAGCTGTGTATACATTTAACCGTGTACAAATAAATAAAATATTGTGGTTCAGGTAATCAGGCTAAGTCTACATTTTTAATTATAGGTATGGTAAACCTTATTTTTCATGTTTTTTATTAATTCTAAACTGATGGTCAAATATGTTCCATGAAACTAGTTATTCATTGTTTCATTTTAACATGTTTAAATTGCTTCAAAAATATTTATTGTTAATAAATTATTTTCTTTGGCCAATAAAAATGATATTAAAAGTACATGCATATATAAACCTTGTTGGGATATAACATCAATTAAAAGACAAGCAAATGCACATCTTTATTAGTTTGTTTGTTACCAGTTTTAACATGAACAATAAAGACATTCATTCTATGAAAACATTCACCTGTAACTTAAGAGCAATAAGTTTTAGAGAGTTCTAGCAACCTTAAAAATAGTACATACAAGACTGTTCCATGACTGTCCTCTTTTGACACTGTCAAACATTAAAATAAAAATACACTGGAAGTGATTTTCCAAGGTTGCACAATAAAGTTCAAACGCTAATGTTAAACATTTTAATTTCGCGTATTTCGACGCATGTGTTTTACCTTGGGCACATAATCATTCCTTGTGTACGCGTACTTTTTATCACGCGGTCACCTTTATATTTCCACTTACACAAGAAAGCGTGTCAACTTAGTGCAACTTTTGTTTATCTGTGTCGAGATCTGTAGAGGCGGGCTTAATTTTACTCTCCGCCAATCAGAATGCAGATTTTTCCAACATCAGTGTGATATTAGTTCACTTGCTTGATCGAGGGAACACGTGTTAAATCAGGACAATGGACTTGGCGATTCAATTAACGGATTAAAATGTGTATAATATAGACTTAGACCAGTTAATGAGTCGGTGTTTATTTGATATAAACGTATTATATTTCGAAGTTTCAATGTCTTGAACTTTTGATTCTTTCCTTAAACTTGCACGCAAGAACTCCGTTACATAGTCTGAAAAGTGTGGAATAATGACTGGATTAAAGTGTTCCCTTTGATAAGTAAAACGTTAACTTATGGACAGGTACTGGCAATTTGTGAATAATGAGTTGCAAAAAAATAACCCAGTGGCCACTACTGGTTCTCTAAATCTTCAAAATTAAACATTTGATAGACATGAATCCACCAATGACAATATCATGGTATCTCAATCAAAATTGAATAACAGAGCAATGCAGCAGGTAATGAAACAGAGTTTCTGAAAGCACTTTTGTTTAATTTAACAAGATTTCTGCCTAAATTAAGAGGAAATTTCAAATTACTTATAAAAAGAAAATATGTACCCCCTTCACCTCTAAAATTAAGTTAACGTTACAGTTTATAGTTTTATAATATAGAATATGTGCAAACACATCGAATGATTTTATTTGATACACAAAATTGAAATAATACTGTTTAAAAAACACATTGATCAATTCTGCGTGAATGCATATACCCCGGTAACAGACCCGTTCCATAAGGTTGATCAACTAACACCAAAATTACATAAAAGCACTGTTTAAGGGTTATGTTTTGTTTGATTGTGGTTGGTATGAATTCTTAGTAATTAATGCAAATATCTCTTATACTTTTCAGGTAGTGAAAGACCTGACTTGAAAAGAAATTGCCGTAGATGCTGATGAGGCGAAAGAAGCCCAGATACGCACATTATATTACCTACCCTCAAGCAACTGCAGGACAGATTGGTATACTGTAGTGAACTTGAACTCTCATAACTACATCATGGATACACCAATATAGTAAACGGGTATATTTTTGAGCTGCGTATTGCTTACATCAATCTGCACATGTATCATGAAGTGAAATAATCTCTTAAAAGTGCAAGAAACAACAACAATAAAGGAAACAGATAAGTGTTTCTTGTGATTATGGCAAAGTGCTTGAATCAAGTTCATCAAGTAAACATCATTTAAAGAGGAGTCAGTGTTTCTGTATTGAGACTCTTTTTGAATCAGACTGCCTGCATTGTATTTCAATATAAATATTTGTTTACATTGGTATTGTACAGTTGTTAAACATTTGGGCTTGAACCTGCTGCAACATGTTAAGGATGTTGTTAACCTGTGGTACTGGTGTTAAGCTATCGAAGTCTGAAAACGGGTCATCGATGTTGATATCATTTAAAGGTAAACTCATCAGTTCTTGGTACAACTGCTGACTGCAGACAAGGCAGCGCCAATAAAGGATCACTACTAGGAAGGGCAGCTAGACTTTGGACTACTTTTGTGATTACAGAGCCCATTTGGGATTTTACTACCTCTGATACCCTTTGATAAACAGCAAGAGAAGAAACAGTCTTGTGGCCTGTAACTGATATTATTTGAGCCGATGAAAATGTACAACGACTTAAAAGAGATGTCCCTGTCACACGTACGCAATGATTGGATAAGGGAACCTGCTGGCTAAGACGGGACATGAATTTTGATAGTGTGCCACGACCCTGTGGCTTGTTCTGATACCAAACATTATCGTCATTACTATATTCCATTTTAGGTACTTTCTTAACCTTTCATCATTTGGATTTAGTTTAGAAGCATACTTTATGTATGTTTCAACTGGACAAAACATTGTGTTGTCTGTTATCTCTGGCATGTGGGCAGATATAAGTTCGGCGTTCTCAATACGGTGTTTTTTGTGAGTTCATCCTGTGCTTTGTAAATGAAACGTTTGCTACCAAGATAAGTGCCAACTTTGAATGTTTTTTTTTTTTTTGGTCATGGATGCCATATTTTCATTTTTCCTTTTGCAAAAGTATAATCTTACGTTTATCTGTACCCGGTTCATTAAACCAGTAGGGGTTTTAGGTGTTAAATGAACACTATGATACAATATAATAAGATCTTCATCATGAATCTGTTTATAATGCACTGCTAAACATAGGGTAATATACGGGAGTGTACGGGACTCCGTATATTAGCAATATACGGGAAAGTATACGGAAAACTTAGAATACGGGGTTGTACTGGACCGTATATGGTGCAAGCCCGTATATTACTAATATACGGAAATCAGTTTACTTAAATATACGGGAAATGTGATAGCCCGTATTCTATTCAAATACGGGATCGTTCATCTAAGTCCGTATATTCCTAAAGTACGGAAGTCCGTATACTTGCAGATATGGAATAATGATATACGAAAGACCGTATACTACAAAAATACGGTATTGCGTAAACTTACGAATACGGAAACTACATATATTATCCCGTATATGACTGAAATACGGAAGTGTGCACACAAGTCTGTATATTCTGAAAATACGGCAGTCCGTACACGTAAAAATACGGGAATCTAGATATACAACCACTTATGTTCTGGAATACGAGAGACCGTCTACTGCTAAAATACGACATTGCATATCCTCACAAATACGGGAAATTAGATTTACTATCCCGTATATGATTGCAAAACGGGACTGGTATATTATACAGTTAAAAATACAGGAATCCAAATATAGATCTACTACCACGTATATTCTGTAATACGGGAGTCCGTATACTGCTGAAATACAACATTGCGTATACTAAGAGAAATACGGGAAACTAGATATACTATCCCGTATACGATTGAAATGCGTGAGTGTGCACGCAAGTCCGTACATTCCGAAGATACGGCAGTCCATACACTTGAATATACGGGAATCTAGATATACTACCACGTATATTCTGACATACGGGAGTCCGTATACTGCTAAAATACGGTATTGTGTATACTTACAAATACGGGAAAATAGATATACTATCCCATAAATGACTGAAATACGGGAGTGTAAATACTTAGTTAGTATGCTACCACGTATATTCTGAAATACGGGAGTCCGTTTTCGGCTAAAATACGGGAATGTGTATACTTTTAAAAGAATGGTAGCAATAACATACAATACATATGGATCTTTCTCAAGAGTTAAACTACTTTAAAATAAGAGTGAACTTTATAAATCTTCTTTTCTCTAGAAAATATCGCTATTTCCTGGAGGGTCATTTTTCACATCAGTATGGCTATTTCTGAAAATCTCCGCCTATAAAATATGCGAAACAAATTCAAATACTAAATAGTAGTATACGAAATCATATGTAGAATGAAGCGCTAAAGTCCATAGTATACAAATAAAACATTGCATTTTCAAAGAGACAATTTTTATTCTCGGTCGACCGTTAAATAATTTAAAAATATGGTGTAAAAACATTGGTCAAAATTAGTGGTTGGACCACCCTCGCAATTTTAAATACTATAAAATATTTCACAAAAACTGTTCCAAAAGCTTGTTTAATTCAAAAACGCCGTTTCAAGCTCTTTTCAGAGTCAATTTACCCCCACCTACTTGACACCCATCAATCATATCTGTACAAGATTCCAGTATAAACACGTTCCATCGAATTTTTGGAATTCCAAAATTTTCCAAATTGAAATCGAGGAGTTTTTGGTATATAACTATGAGTTATATGTCTTTGCAAAGGTCTGTTTCAAAGGAATACATGTCTTAAATTTCAAAGAGATACGTCTATGTTTGAAACTTGTAGACAGATTCAAAACCATGAAAAATGACCTTTTTCCAACTGGAAAATCAGAAAATCCATTTGGATCGTTTTTTTCCAATTAGGAAACTATCAATCCAATTGGAATTCCAATTGGAATTGCATAATCCAATTGGAATTCCAATTGGACTGAATCCAATTGGATTGATACAGTCCAATTGGAATTCCAATTGGAACGTTTAACTACAAATCCAATTGGAATTCCAATTGGAATTTATTAGCTAGTACCAATTGGAAATCCAATTGGAATAAAGGTTAAAATCCTTAGGATTGGAATATATCTGCCGATCTATGTAGAAATTATCCTTCATTTTTGTTTGTACGATATTATGTAGAGTAATCGTTTAAAAATTCAAATGAAGATGGTTCGTTCCTAATATTATATCATTTCGATATCAGATTAGATTTTTTCTAAAACTGTCATCTGTTAAAAGTTCGTTTAATGAAAGCAGTTTTCAAATTCGGCTGTTTAATATATTTTTGACTATGGGCGCTAACTGCGATCCATGGGAAACAATGAAATTCTTTTTTAACATTAAAATACAAGATACAGTGGCGATCACGGCTTTGTTCATCGTGGTTTCTTACAGCGTTCTCTATATATCTCCGGGAAATGTTAATTTATGTTCCGTTGAAAATTTCTTTTACTGTTTTCTTGGCCATATATTTCTCTGGATTCATGATATATAAAAGGGGCGAAGATGATAACAATACAACTAGTGATCAATACCGCGTCCTCTTTTACAACAACAACCAGAATAATGTTGATATCTGGAACAGTTGAATGTACTTTACAGTATCTGTTTACAGACTTTCAGGTAAGGGATAAAGTAGTTCACAGCACGATTTTTTCTTCTTACATACAGAGTTAGTTCCCTTTGTTTAACTTACTCCATTTGTAGTCGTAACATCGGGCGAGAAAGAAACAAACTGTTACGGTAAACGTTAAATCAAGGTAGTTATTGGGTAATTTACAACTATACCAGTTTATATCATTTCAGACTTCATCGTTTGTTCGTTTGTCATAACAACAGTACACTTTTGTCTTTGTCTGTATTGTTTTTTCTGTATTTTAGGACCGTGTTCATTGGGCTATTCCGCGTCATGGCTGCGACGTGTTGGTAAATGTCACAGAAGAGATGATTTTTCAATAGTATAGACAACGATACATTAAAGGTAAGGATAGATTCTGTGATAACTTTAAACACTTTTACTGTCTTGACCAGAAAACCCAGTTGTCAGCTTGTTACAAAAATATTCTTGTATCTGAGAAGTGGTGAAGGCATTGCATTCCTGGTGTTTATATTGTATAGAGGGGTGATTGTTTCGGCAGATACATTGATCATTTTTATTTTTTGACAAAATATCAACTTCCTGTGGCTATTCCAGCAAATATAACACCATCATATGGAAGGCACTTCAACCTAAATCCCCCCTTGGACAAACGCTTTGAAGACCCCCTTGACGCCACTAAGGTATAAGAACGACTACCCTGAACAACCTATGGAAGGCATTTTTCTCTGAAATGACCAACCCCCCCCCCCTTATCTTGGACAAACCATCTTACTTAATGACCCCCATGGACAAGGAATTACGGACGGACACTTTGGTCCACGGAGAATTTCGACCAATCACTTCATATTTATAGACACTTCGAACCATATTTATAGACATTAAGGACCATCTTTGTCATCACAAATCATAGAAATAAACTGGAATTATTATTATATCAATATGAATTGTATGTTTATTTAAAATGCTATTTCCTTGAATTTCCTTCTTTTCATTTTTCACTGGCGGTATAATATGTATAAAGTCCCTAAATGCTTTGTGTCTGTCGGTATTGTGATAGCACGTGTTACTGATGCAAAGTGTGACGTAATTTGCAAACATTGTAACAAGTTAGGCCAAATTTAAAATAGGTTTGTGTGCTGTCTCTCGACCGACCAGCTAAAAATGCTGCGCTCCGAATATTTTTATTGGACCACACCGGTCAATTTTTTTTTTTAATCATGTCAGCATGAATATTTGAGAATGAGCCAAATGAAGATGAAAGTTAAAAATTGTATGTTTCATTTTTATTCTTTCATTTGTCTTATACAGATACGGTTGGTTTTTTTTCAAATAAAAATAAATAAATAGCCACCAAAAAGTAGGGTCGGGAGACAGCAACAAAGACTTTTTTAAATGTGGCCTTGTTGTTTTAATAATTGACACTTTCAGTCATTGTATTGCACATTTAAGATCATTGTGTATAACGTAACACATTACATTTTGAAGTATCCAGTTGTGCATAAATCTCAGAAATAAGTTAAATGGACATTATTATAGACTATTTGATTTTTTTTAGATACATCTCTGAATTGACCCCCAGGGCAAATTCCTACCTAGATTTTTACTTTTTTTGTTGATTCTAGCCTTTAGATTATATTTATTATGTATTAGTATGTCATTTTTGAAAATTTCATTTTTTTTCAACGGCAACTGAGAGCGAGCAGCTTTTAAGGAAAGTTTGAAATTGAATATTTCACATGAAACACATTATGTTAGATTTGCCTGATTATTATAATTATATATACCGCTGGAATCAGAAAGATAATTTCATGAAGTGGCTTATGTCCACCTTTGCTAAAATTTCAAGTTTTACATATCCATTTTCAGGCCTCCTTGATTACTGGTGAATGTGACGTCATTTCCGTGGAAAACCCTCGGCATAGTATCTGCCACGTCAAAGTATTTAAAGATAGTATTAATTTTTTCTCTGTAGATGTTTAAAAATTTCAAACAAAAATATAAGTAGATTTCTGTCCGGGCAGAATGATCATGGTTTGCGCTGGTAACAAAGGAAACACTTGCTACCAGATGGGTAAAGGTTAAAATATGTTTCTTATGCACATAATGCAGTGATAAATGCAAATTTCTGAAAGTTTTGGATGTTTCAGTTTATCTAAATTATTACTATGATAACAAAACAGTTAAAAAACATTTTTTTTATTATTAATTTGAGTATTTAAATTGTATGAGAAAAAAAGATCATTTATTATTAGTGTGAAACATTGTGAAATGTAGCTAATAATTTAAGTTAGCTTAGTTAAGTTTCCTTTAACCATATATACATTCTGCAGTCATGCATTTTGATTTGAATTGTTTTATTAATCACAAAATCCCCTATTTTCACTTTAAAAGTTTTATTTTTAGAATTTGAATCTAGGGATTTTTTTAGCTTTTTTTCAAATTGTCAAGTACCTCACATGTAAGCCAACAAAATATTATTTATCTGTTGCTGACTGGCAGTTTCTAAATGTACATTTACTAGAATTCACAAGTAAAATGAATTAGAAAACAAGATAATGCTACTGTAGTTGGTATGTTACTGGCTCAACTTGTCCCCTTGATCAGTCTGACAGACTGTATGATAATCCCCTGAGGGGCATTTTGGCCACCTGCTGATTAATGACCAGTATTGTCACAAAATTGTGCAGTACATGTAGTTAACCAGCCTTTCTTTGTGTTGTATTTTAAGACAGGGCCTTCAATTAATTTAATAGTAGGTGTAATATGTTCCCAATATTTTTAAGATGAAGACAATGATACATATTTATTTCGACTTTTCAAGTTATGCTGTTGAGGTCTGCCATAATACATGAATGTCACAAAAGATGCTTACTTTTTGAACTTGTGAGAAATATTTCTTAAATACCAGAAGTAAAGTATAAATTAAAATCTGTACTAAATGTATTTTTTGATATTATGATGTTATTCTTTTGCTACATTTCTGGATCATGCATTATTGTGTGCGTTTAAATTGTATGACAGCATTTTTAAAATGATAGTAGTCACCAGATTAAAACCAGGCATTCATTCAAACTAACAGTGCCATAGTTTCAGCACTTTGTCTCTATCTAATCATAAAGTTACAAAAAGTAATGTCCTTCACTTGTCTATCAATTTACAAATTTTATACAACCTCTGGGATGAGCGGCAGGCACCTTAACCTCTACACCACCACTCCCTTTTACTAAACTAAATTATTTGCTGTCTTAATTGAAACCAACAGTTACAGCAGTCATGACATAGAGTTAATGGACTAGGTATTTTGAGACAGTCATTTTAGAGTTTTTTTTGACAATTGATTATAAATGGGGTCCATCCATGACTGATCATTCTTTAAAATCTTAAAACAGACATTTGTGCCAGTGAAGACTATGATCAAATTGAAAGAATTGGTGACAGATAATTTTATGTTTTAAGGACAGTGTATAAGAAAGTTGTCTCAAATTATGAATAAAACATAATTTTACCTTGCATGTTTTGAATTATATTAATAGTAAATTTCAGGAAAAGCAATAAAGATAATACTATGTATCTATGTATTTTGCTCATTAATAGATTTAAGTCAGTTTAGAAATCTACTTTATACCTGATTATTTGGTTTATATTAGATCTGACTTTTTATATATTTGGCATATGAAATGGTCCCATTAAAGAATAGTACGTACTAGTTCTTGAGTCTTCTCTAATTTTAAAACTGATTATAATTCATTTTATTTTGTGTCTTTGTTTAATAAACTTCAGGGTACTTCTTTTGTTGAAAGATGAGACCCCTAAATTTTATTGTTGCAGTTTAAAAATTATTGATTGCCCCAGGCAGTATTGAAATCCTTCTTATCAGTATGTTGTGTAAGATTACATAACGTAATAAACCACATGATCACAAGGCAGGGTACTGTAGACCCAGATGGTTTTGTCATATAGCACTGACCCAAACCATAGTTGAACAATGTTATTAAGAAATTAAATCCAAGGAAATTAAAGCACCAACAGAAGATATCAAGTCAGTGATTTTTTTTGGCTGAATTTATCATAAATATGAGAAAACAGTGGAAATTGTTCTGTATAGCTTATACTTGGCTTTGTAACCTGAGGCACTGTGTCTTTAAGATACACAGTTTTATCCTGATAAATGTTAGCATAGTTTTGAATCTTTACACTGCTGGTAGCAAATTATTCTGCTTTTGTGACTAGTGCAGTTCAAGATCGGCACATGCATCCAGTCTGATCATAATCTGCACTGTTCACTATTCAGTCAATACATTTTCAGTGAACTATAATTGAACCATAATTCTTCTATGCAAATTAAATGATTTTCTTTTTGAAAATATAGACATGCTGATATTCTTTATATTTGTTTGTAGATATCATGCCTATGAGCATGATGAGAATAAGTGTCAAATGCAGTGATGAGGGAAGTTCAAACACCAACAAATGAAAGCTGCAGAAAAACCATCAATCCTTGCAGTGTGAAAAATGATGTATTTTGTGAAGATCCTTCAACCTGGAAAGAGTTTAGAAGATGGAAGTTCTGAATTAAAGATTTTGTTGGATTTCACACTTAAGTAAGGATTTTGTTATTTCAGTAGCAATTATTTGTGTAAATAGAGAGAGTCAGTAAAACACCCAGGATAGAACAAACAAAAAAGTTGGATTAGAAATGAATGATGATGGTAATGATGGGGAAATATAATGTACCTACATGTACAAACAGCACTTAGTGTCAGTTTTGTGTTCATGGATATACAATGCAAGGTATTGTGTTGATTCAATTAAGGATAAATGCTGGAGTTAAAACTTTGAGTAACCCGATCAGTTTATAGTGTTGAATTAGAAAATTGATTAGATAGATTTAAAGAAGACAACAGAAAAAGTTTAAAATTTAAGGCAGTTGAATATAAAGATTTCAATTTATTAAATAGTTCACTAGAAACACTTGGCGGACAATGATGCCCGATAGATAAGATAAATTTCCGAGTATTTGCAACAGAAATGGGAATGAAATGCTAACTGTGAATTTAATATAAAATGGTAAGAAAATGCTTTGAAAATTTAAAAGAGGAATTTAATATGATTAATACCAGAAGATTCTGTTATTTCTACCAAGACTGATCCAATCGAGATTGTATATCACCAGAGGAGCTCTGCAATAACTGTTCTATAGAGCACTGCAGTACTATACAATTAACACTAAGTTAGTAATATTTATCTCACTGTTGACTACATGAAATGACCACATGAAATACAGCTTGCTCAGATAAGGGTGTACTAGTCTTCAACCATAATTTCTTTGGGTGATAAAAAAAGAAAGGCTTTGTGTTGTTGCCAATTTTTATAAAGACCTTTTGAACAAGTTATTGTTGTCTCAGGAATATTGTCTATTATATTATTGTATGTTTTACTACAATTATGAATTGTCAGTCTCATGACCAGATTTAGCAGTGGAAATTTACCTGAGACAGTGAATACATTGTCATTTTTGCTTGTAAATATAACTATGTGGCGTAAGTTGCAAGATTCAATTGCTATTCAGTTACCAAAATGATTGCAAGAATTACATCTGTCCTTGTCATTGACAAAATGATTAAGTATATTCATTTTAACTTTGAGTAAAATTGTCCAATTACTGTCAGTATGTTGCTCTTGTTGCAAAAGAGCTCTTTTATACAATACTGTATTTATTCCTAGAGCTACTAAAAATCGCCAAATTCCAGTTTCTTGCGGGCCCAAGTGGCGGCCAGCTATATTTAATTAGGGATAATAAAAGATGCATGGAGACTTAAGCACTAGATGGAATAAATGCGTCTCTCTTCATTTAAAAATTGAGGTACATCTGAGATGAAAACTGTAGACACAGTCTATATTTTTGGAAATGCAAGAGTTGCCGTTCCATATTGAGTTGTTGTTCCTTTAATAGCTAGAAGGGCGTTTCACTTTTCAGGTGCGCTCTTCGCTGAGAAAAATGGAAATATGCTTATACAGCTTTTGACATTACAATAACGAAGCACATTCTACTGAATAATCTTCGATTGCCTTTTTAATTATATACAATATTATATTATCTTATGTTTTTCCTTCTTTGTTGTAGTCGGTCTCCGTAGTGTAATGGTAAAGGTGTCTGCACCTGTTACTGCACCAGCGTAATTTTATGAATGAGTTTGAATCCCATCCAAACCCAATTTAAAAATAAAATATTCTGTTTTACTTATCATTTTTAGTTTTTAACCATTTTTCAATCTTTTACGGCAAATAATCATAAAAATCTTATATTCATGTCAAACTAATAAGGATATTGGCACATACTGTATACATATTATTCGATAACAGTAAAGTGTCGATACTACAGGTCGTGTCAGGTTTTGCTTGTTCAACCAGAATTGGTTTCCTTGAGTTCTTTTGGGGCCATGCCTGAACATCAACCATCACCAATTTCCAAAATATACCTGTCAGTTTTGTTTGTGGGCCCGCTGTGATTCTTTGCATCTCAGTGTTTCTTGTTTATCAATATCCCTTATTCAAATATGTCTTTGGAATTTTTACTGTAGTAAATAAGCACTCAGAAAAGTAAGCAGAGTTTTGGATATGGAAGTAGCTCCATCTGACTTTTCAAATTTACATGTACTCCCGTGCAGAAAGCACTATAGTAATAGATGTCAAATCTGTATAAGTATACAGTGCAACCTCCGCATGACTGGAAATGGGCTGTTGTCCAGAGGTGGCTGTTGCTCAGAGGGATTTTTTGGAGTTAATATATATGATCAGCCTTTTTGTTGTTTCTGTGGGTTTATGCTTTTGGTACTAAACATTGTGAAAAAGCTTTCAAATAAAGGTGATAGAATGTCTGGATTGTTGAATTAAATCTTTATGTTAAAGTGAGACCAAGGAATGGTTATTATGTAACTTCTCTGAAAATGAAGTTAATAGTTGAAATGCACAGACGATGAATTTTTAAAATTACTTTATGGACAGCTTTTCCGGTCAAAATTTTGACAGGCGGTTATTGTGTTCCTTGGCTGTTTGAAAGGTTTTCTGTCAATTCGGAATTAGAAATAGTTGATGTTGACTAGAATTTGGAGATGGCTGTTGGTGGGAGGTAAAACATTTAGAAAAACCAATGGTGGGAATTCAAATTTGCTGTTGTAAGGAAGTAGCTGTTGGCGAGAGGTGACAGTTAATGGAGGTTACACTGTACACATGTTGCATGAAACAGTTTTGATTAAGAAACTAAAAATTGTTTTTGATTGTGACAGTATCCTGCATCTTGCTAACCTTTAATTTCAAGACTTAACGGTCACAGTATTTTGATTCCACGAGACCAAACAATGAAAGGTTACATCATCCAAGTGACGTCATTACTTCGCATGAAAATGTTCTCTTTCAGTTTATCAGTAATGCAAAGATTTGAGCCAGCCGCACAGATGATGGCATAGAGAGGTCATATTTTTTTAGAAAACCAGCCTGTCCAATCTGGTGATGTTACCTGCTGTCTCAAAAACTTCAAAAGCCGGAATTCGAACCACCATTGCGAAGCAAGTGCCCTTACTATTATGCTAACCATGCAGTCAAAAGATGTCTAAATTACAAAGGGTACATGGAATTCAAATAATCAGTATTGACTGAAAAAGATTACTGTTACATTATATTTCAAGGTCATGTATATACCAGTTGCCCTGATGTGACGAAAACTATTTTTATGTCCCTTCTTAAAGGCAGTGGCATAAAGTGATCACATCGTACATACATCCATCTGTCCTACTTCCTCGCGCAACATAACTTGAAAAGTATTAAAGGAGATTAATTGATACGAAATATATAGATATATTGATAGAGGTTAGAGTTCAAGAACCTTATATTTTGAGTTACAGCCCTTTCGTTACTTATTCTTGTGCGCTTCATAACTCTAAAAGAATAGAATGAAATCAAATGATACTTCATAAATTGATAGCCGACAATGAGAGGAAGTGCAGTGCACTAGAACAAAAACTCTAGCTTAACTTATTTTAGAGTTAGGGCCCTTACTCAATTTTTCTTGTGCTGAGCATTTCTCAAAAAACATATAAGGGAATCAATTGATACTTCATTTATTAATATAGGACAATGAAAAAAGTTCAGTGCACAAAAAAGCCACGACTATTGTTTTATTAATTATTGAGTTACTCTAGTATAAGTTACCTTAGGAGATACAGCTACATCGTTTGAAATTACAAAAGAGGACAAAAGGAAATCCTGGTAACCGTTGTGTTTTAGCTCAACTTTTCGAAGAAAAGGGGAGCTATCCTACTCGCCTTGTTTCATCATGTTAATTGTTTGCTATTTTTCCCACTAAAGATGTGTCAAACTACTTTGACTTTACTTCCTTTGTTAATATATGTATTATCCTGAAGAACGTGTCAACCGAAACTTTGACGATCATATAAATCATAAAGAAAAACAGGACTGTGTTGTTGTTGAAGTTTCCCTTATATCACTTATTTTACTTAAATTCCTAGTTCAAGTCTTGTGCGAACTACCAATCCGGAGGTCCCTGGTACGAATCTTATCCAGGGCACTGGACATTTCAGAAACGTTTTTTCCCATCATCATTATGGGGCAGTAATAGCGCGTTTGCATCAATATAGAAGGGTCCTAGGTTTGATCACTTCAGTGCCAAATTAAGGAAGAAGTGTCGAAGGAGATATCGCCGTGACATCACTCGTCCAGATTGGAAAGATTGCTGGTGGGCTATAACAGTTAAGGAGCGGATCAGTGGTCTAGTGGTTATCGCAGGTTCGATCCCCCGCTCCCCCACTGACATAAATAACTAATGGTTTTTCGGATTAGACCTAAACCGAGGTAGGATGTCGGATCGGACACGATAAAGTTGGTGTCCCTGGAACGGGTTGCGCTCTGTATCTTGCACTATCCACCGTAACCTCGAATAACTAAAACTATTATTGGCGCGTTGGTCATATGGATTATCCGATAACAATTAAAACTAAATACATACATAACACTTTTTTAAATATGCTTATGAATGGTAAAAGAGTTTTTTTTTTATAATTTCTTTGCTATCCAAAGGATTTTCAAAATTCAAAAAGTTCTAAAATACTTATGATACTCATATTTCATATAAAAATATCTTTTTTAAAAAGAACTTACGTTTTTCATAACGGCATATTTTGCCGCAATAACCTTTACTAAAAGCAAATTAAGTTACAGTTCGCGATTTTGAAATAAAGTAAATCGAAATTGAAAATAATGAATAAAGGGTGCGTTTTATTACCTTTCCAGTGATATAAAACTTGTTTAAATATCTTTTGTTTTAAGAAAGTTACGGCCGTTAAGAAAACATCACTAACAATACAAAAATATGGATTACCGACCTCTGCCCACCGGAGTTTTGTCTATTGCGTAATACGGAATTTTGTTTGCAAACAAGGTCACTGCTATATGACAAGTGGGGCAAGACTTTTTGAATACCGCCACATGCGACACCGCACGTCTCTTCTCGAGGTTGATTCCATCTGTAATGAGTCTCGAGAGCGATTACGTTGGACATTTAGTATATGAATAGATTTGCTAAGTTCGATAAAACAGTGACACAAACTGTCCGTATTGTGTGTGTTTAGCTAAAATCGTTACCACGTAGTCAAAGGTCACCAGTACGGGTCTAACTGTATAACCAAATTAAACATTTACAGTAAATATCAATGATTCGTAGTACATTTCACAAAAAAGTTTCCATTTAATGTAAATTTTACTAAAAAAGTCAGTTCGATATCAAATGTGGGATTAGCACTTTTAAAAGTATTTTGAAATCAATCGGAATAAATAAAACAAAATTATTTTCATTTAGAATGAATCCAATTGGATTAGTTCCAATTGGACTGAATCCAATTGGAACTTCCAATTGGAAGTCTGTTTTTCAATTGGCGAGTCCAATTGCAAATATATTCCAATTGGAAAAATCAAATTGGAATGAGAATTTTAATGCTATTTTTAGAATCCAATTGGAATATTTATTTTCCAATATCTTTTAGAATTTGATTTTTGTGTTTGTCTATATAAGTTATTGAACGAAAGGTAGAAGTTATTTATTCCAATGTAAAATACGAATTATCAACATACTTATTTCAAGAATAATTATTATAGTTTAAATGTAGTTTTTGGAAAATTTTGGAATTCAAAAAATTCGCTTGAACGTGTTTATAACATATCCTATTTGAACATTGTGCCGTTTAAAAAAACGCGTTTTTCTGCCCGCCCCGTGAAAAAAAAAACGGCTGGTTGCACTGCACATGCGTGAACAGCGACTTTTTTCCCGTTTTAACCCGTTTTTTTTTACCTGGGTATCAAATGCACATGCGTGAAAAGCGAGTTCCTCCGTTTTTTGCCGTTTTTTTCCGGGGTAGCAAATGTGAAATCAAGACATATCCCTACAAACTTTTAAAAATCGCGAGAATAATTATAGATGTTAAGTTTATAATGTGGTTAGATTAAGATTGATTTTTTGTTTCTTATTTTCAAAAACAAAGTATAACTACCTCCAGCCTTTTAGATCATTACTTCCGCGTTTTCATTATAACCATTGTAGAATAAGCGGGTACATATCCCACAAGATGGAGAGCAAGGGGAAGGCCTTGTGATAGGTAGAAATAATTAAGCACCTCCAATGTCCCTATTATGTTACTATGAACAATCTATAACCAGTAGATATACATTTAATTAAATTAAACCTGCTCGATCATATGATTTCAGGTATCAAAATAAAACTATAACATCGGCAGTTGAGAACATTCGTGGCTATGCTTCTGGTTCAATTTACATAGATTTTTTAATTTGTGCATGTACAAAATTTCCATATTCTTGATAACAACTTAACCGCTCTCGAGACTAACTACTATAGGAATCGCTGTTGCCAGACTTTTCATATCCTGATAAATTGCAAAACGTAGAGGAAACATATTATAAGTTATACTAACACGAGTGGCCTGATGTTTCCTATATAAACATAAAAAGGTTGTTTATTATTTTACGATAAAATACAGTACTTTTATCAAAGGGCGATGTGCCAAAAAGGAAGTATTTGCTAGACGTATGTAAACAGGCCGTGCAATTGCTTTTCGTGTTTTCAAGTTACAATGATTTACTGCTACAAGTTAAATATAGACGTGTAAGAAAAAATTGTAAAAATAAATATGTGCCAACATTTTATCGTTTATTCTAAAATGACTCACAGTTTTGACTCTCGATTCTTGATTGTCGATTCTCGTATAAAATTTTACCAAACAAATGAACACCTACTTCCATCAAAACCAAAGTTTACTTTAAGACATCTGAAAAAGGAAATCCAAGAATTTCATTCTAAGTATGTCTTAGTTCCAGCAGACAAGGCGGCCAACAATATTATCATCATTTGACGCCTACATTATATTAATGTTTTACAAAACGAACTAAATAGCACTAAAGCTTATATATTGAGTCCTTCCGTTGAACAAAATGTGGTCACTGATCACATAAGTGAAGTTTCTAATTTGAAAGTTCGTATAGATGATCAACATATTAAACTTCCTACTATGTACTGGATTCCTAAATTACATAAACAACCATATAAAGCTCGTTTCATCGCTAATTCAAGCTCTTGTACCACTACAAATATTTCAAAACTATTAACATCTTGCCTAACTGCTATAAAAGCCAACGTGAAAAGATATTGTGATAAAGTATACGAAAACTCTGGTAAACATTTATTTTGATCGATCAAAAATTCTGGCGAAATCCTGGATAAGTTTAAAGTTAATAATTACAAAGTAACTTCAGTCAGTACATACGATTTTTCTACTCTGTATACCACTTTACCACATAATTTGATAAATGACAAGCTAACTGCCCTAATTCAAAAGACTTTTGCCAGGGAGAATGCTACATTTCTCGCCTGCAATTTCGATAAAGCTTTTTTTACTAGCTGTATTGTTAAACATTATACTATGTGGACCTGTGACGAAGTTTGTAAAGCCCTTTCCTTTTTATTGAACAACATTTATATAAGGTTTGGGAATGCAGTTTTCAGACAAGTAATCGGTATTCCCATGGGAACAAATTTTGCACCCCTTGTCGCAGATTTGTTTTTATATTGTTATGAAAGAGACTTTATGTTGAGTCTTTCTCCAGATACGCAGGCAGACATTATCACTGCTTTTAATAATACATCACGCTATCTGGATGATATTCTTAATATGGATAACCCGTTTTTTGGTCAATTGGTGGACACTATTTATCCCCGGGAACTCCAGTTAATTAAAACTAACAATTTGGATACTGGTGCTTCATTTTTAGATTTACATCTCTCTATTTATAACAATATTATACATACCAAAATTTATGACAAGAGGGATGATTTTAATTTTAATATTGTAAATTTCCCCCATTTGGATGGGGATGTACCTCATGCTACATCTTATGGGGTATACATTTCTCAGTTAATTCGGTTTGCCAGAGCGTGTAGTCATGTTGAGGATTTCAATGAACGTAATCAATATATTACAAATAAACTTCTTCAACAGGGCTACCGTTATTACAAATTGCGTCAATATTTTGCTAAATTTTACTATCGTAATTCTGATTTGGTTTTGAAATTCAATAGTAATCTAAAGACTCTTCTGCGAGAAGGTATTTCAAAACCCGATTTTTATGGGGATGTGGTTTACAAACTTCGTAAGATTTTGGGTCATGGCAATTTTCCAACTGTATTTGCTAAAATTATAAAACGTTTTGTTAAAAGAGGTTACGACCCTACTGTTTTGAGACACACCGCATGTTTGGTGTTCAACCCGTTTACAGTTGGACGCTATGCTTCCCTCTTTGATTGTGTCTGACGGAAGAGGGGGAGGACTCTGTGATGGGCAGTTTTTAAATCCCACTAGGACGAAACTGTTTTGATTTCTGTCCTCTGGCCTGTTTCGTCGGGCCCTTAAGGGTGTTTCTCTTGGTGCTCTGCCTTCTGCAAATGCATTGAGTACATACGTTTTTTGGTTCTCAAGGTTTGCTTTTTATATATTTATACACGAGCATTTTTGTGTTTTACATACCATGCCTTTTGTTTCCATTGCGTGTGTTAGAGATTCACCTAGCAGGGATTACTTTTATTTACACTGTCCTGTGACTTTGGAACATGGTGGGGGTAAGAGTGAGGTTGGGTGCGCACCATAAACCGGTTTAAGCTCCCCAGTGGTGTTTTTGCCACTGACCGTTCCAAGGCGGTGCCCCACTGTGTTCCGTTAATTGTTCGTTTTGTCCTCGTGTGTTTGCTTTGTATGCTTGTGTGTGTTGGTAGTGTATGTTTGTGTGTGTACATGATTGTGTGTGTGTGTGTGTGTGTGTGTGTGTTGTGTGTGTGTGTGTTGGTGGTGTGCACTTCTAGGTGATGTGGGGCTCGTTTTGGGGAGGCTGCGTTTTTGGTACGTGGCATTCCCTGTTTGATATTATTTTTGTTTTTTTGTTTCTATATACAAAGAGTTGAAAAATTATGCTATATCAAACCATAAACAATGCAGGAACCAATATGCTGTAAACATGACGTCATATTGCACCGCATGACGCTAAATGAGTGTTCGCATAGAAAACGCTTTGCATTTATTCACTTTTTGTAATATTTGGTCATGTTAGAATCAAAATAACATCCTTTTCAGCGTTGTAATGATCTTATAAACAATTATCTGTCGTACTGATGCGCTGTTAAAAACCACCCAGGCTTTCGGCCTTCGTAGCTAATTACTGTGAATTAGTGCTCCAAATCATTGTTTTTATAAACGATGAACACCGGATGTTATTTCATAAATAAAATATGTAGTCGTTCAAACGCAAAAATTAAATCACTCGTGCTATTCACTCATTTTTTAAAAAATTACTACGCATTAGAACTGCTGACTGTGTTTTATTCAACAAAAAATACAGGGACACATTTATTACTGCTTAAATAAAATTTACTTTGAAGTATTTACACTTCCTTCGGCAAAGACATTAAAGACTATTTGTTAACGATTGAATCATATACTGACAGTTCTTAGTTACTGTCTGTCATTGCTGTCACAGAAAAAGCACATAGCTAAGAACTTACTTGAAAATATAACAGTACAGGGTGTAACCATACCGGTATGTATCGAATCTCACGGGAATTGCAATATACCGGTCTTATCGCGCACCCCTACTCATTACACATGTTACAGATGAACTCAATCCCGAAAAGAGATGTGCATTGTCGCATACATGTAGAATTATTTAAAATGTCTTGTCTAACTTGCCATAAGGATACTTCTTCCTTAATTTGGCATTGAAGTGATCAAACCCATAACTCTTGTATTGATGCCTATTTCTTATTTTTGTTTGTCATAAACAAGAAGATTATGACTGAAAGCTGCAATGAAGATTCATTCTTCAAGAGAACTGAGTTCCATTTAAGTTGCTCATCTGAGCAACCAATAACTTTGTTATTAATGTCACTGTAGTATCTCTCAATGCATTAAAAAGTTACAACCTGAAAAATTGAAAAAAGATCTCATTTGTCCATTTGTTTTCCAAGTGCGACCTTGATATTTGAGCTTGCATTCACCATGCTGTGATTATAATTATATATATATAAATTACTAAGGTTATCTCGCGTGCTTAATTCTTCATCATCAACTACTGTTCTAGAGTTTCAATGGCTTCTCTTATAAGAACAAAGATTCATAGCTAGTGTAGCATTATCACTTCAGCTGCAACTTGGGAATTTATCCAATATGGATGTTGTCCATGTTGTCTGGCCAAATGATGTTTCTTGTGAGCTATCAATTTGCTGATTTTACTGTTGTTCTTTCCTTATCTTCAAAAAATCAATGTACATGAATTCCAAATATGAGTAAACTCAGCAAAGTTCTTCTTTAATGTTAACTGCATGTTGTCAAGTGTCCCATTGTCTCACCTCAATTATCAATTCTTTTCATTTGATGCTTTTGATTTCCTGTTTTGTTTATTCCATTGAAACTGAAAAATCTACTATTAAGCATATGATGTCAAAAAAACAAAAATAATATCAAACAGGGAATGCCACGTACCAAAAACGCAGCCTCCCCAAAACGAGCCCCACATCACCCAGAAGTGCACACCACCAACACACACACACGACACACACACACAATCATGTACACACACACATATACAAGTCTCATCACGCTCATCACCAAGATAATATGATGTATAAAAAAAGAACTTCATCTTCTAAACTGATACAGCCATCTGGATTACCACATCATTCATTTAAAAATTGCAATGATTGACTGTTTTCTGTTGCATTCATATCTTGGTCTATTGAACTTCCCTCATCACTGTACATACATGACGCTTTTGTCTACAACAAATTAAAAAGAAAAATTGGCAATTGCATTTTGTTTTAAATCTTACAATTAATAATTGATACACGTACTGAAAATGTAATGACTGAATAGTTAACAGTGCATGTTGTTATCAGACTACATGGTTTTGATCTGCACAAGAGGCAAAAGTGTAAGTAAAATGCTAAAAATTAAACTAGATTCCCAAGTGCAATGTCAACCCCGCCAGCTGTCAAAAGGTCTAACTCCTTACCAAATAGCGATAGGTAAAAAAACCCGTAAATATTGGATGTAACATGCATGTTGTACCACATAAAAGTAGTCTTGATTTTTCTCTACGGCGAGTAATAAAAAAGTTACAATATTTATAAGCTATTTATAGTACTTAACAACAAAGGGAAGTAATTCTAAAAACAAGGGTAGCTCATGGTGGTGAACATTTGTGCCAAGTTAAATCAAAATCCCTCCATGCATGAAGAAGAAATGCTCCGGACAAAGATATTCTTGAATTTGACCTTTAACCTCTAAGTTCGACCTTAGACTTAGGGACCTGGGCTGCGTTTCATCAAAGCTCCTAGGACAGAATTTAATTTTAAGTTCAAAAATTTGTCGTAAGTGCGTTTCAATAAAATTATTAGGATCGCTCTTAAGTGCAAAAATGCTCCTAACTGTAGGAGTGGTCAAGGGCTGTCCTAAGTGCAAATTTTGTCTAAAATTAACTGCATTTGTGAATAATGAGCAGTTTTATAGGTAGTTTTCCGCTTTTTATAGGTGGTTTATAGGTTACAGGCCATATCATACAGGTATAAAGAATTTGCTGTGAAAATTGGATGGTGACAAAAAAAAAAAATGAAAATCAACTTTTTCTCAAATTTTGCTTCAGAATTGCGATAGATTGACAGGAAATGTTCTAACTAAGAAAATGAATACCAACAACAGTATGTTTATTTCAAAAATAAAAATTCTACAGTCATTTTTCGATTTTAATGATGACGTGCTGTTTGCCTATAATCTATTATTAAATTTATTTGTTCTAACAGTATTTTCATGCAAAAAATACATCGTTAACATCGATTTGTAAAAGATAAATGAATACATAATAGGAGAAATGTAATATTTATTTCATTTCTATCTGTATTTGTGCTTGCGAAGTTCCTAAGTCAATTATTTTCCTAGGAACGTTTGTTGAAACGCTCCTAGAATAAATCCTAGGAGCGTTGTACATGGTGACTGCACAGGGTGACTGCATGTATATTGAATTTAGGGGTTTAAAAGCTGCGGACAACACACCACAAAGTTAACGAAACCTAAAGCAATATGCAATAAGACCAACTTCCAGTTTGAAGAATAATTCTACAATTCCAAGTATGGTTCAACCAACTGATTATGAAATACAGCTGTTAAATGCATTTCAATAAAACAACAACAACTCTACATAGATTAGTGAATGGTTTAATGTACTGCAGTATATCTTAAACCGCTGATTTTAGCGATAATAACTCGAAATGCATGGCTGAGTTTTTTAGGTTGAGTTATGATACTTCTAAATATTCTTTTATTTATGTTTTGGAGGTTTTCAGTTTGTCGTCAGATAGAGGGTATGTCTCTTTAAAGGGGCACTCCCTACATCTAGCATATTACATTCCTGAAACATAAAAGATGTATTCAATGAACGTAAATTGATAAATAAATACATCCATCCATTAATAGTACAACAACAACTCTACACAGATTATTGAATGTTTTAAGTACTGCAGTATATTTTGAACCGCTGATTTTATCAATAATGACTGGGAACGCATGTACGCTAAAACTTTTAGGTTAAGTTAGTAGACCCCTAATTGGCACCAAATCAAATCTTTATTGGCTTAATATTTTCTTAATCTGTATCATTTCCAGGATTTAAAAACAAATTTTAAAAGAAATTTACAGTGAAAAAAAAAGTTATAGGAATTTCAATAACCCTACCCCCATTTTGGAATTATCTATAAAATGACATCACACAAGAGATAAGAAAATACACGTATTTCATTTATTATTCAATAATTTGGTACAGACTTGGTAACAGAGTAATAAGAACTGTATTTTCGTTCAGAAATTATACACCATTTACTATATTATCAACAATATTTATAAAACTTTTATGAAATTATCAGATAGTTCTACAAATTTCATGTACTTTTTTGACCATGTTCAATTTTGAGAGTTTTTAAGAAAAACCAACATTTTCTAGAAATGGGGCATGACTTTTGGTATATTTATAATTATCTATAACATTTTGGAAACAGCATGCGAAACATTCACAAAGTGTTACCGTCTCTATCTGAAATAATTAGAGTTTGACAATCTCCATCGGCGATTTTAGACGTGTCTGCAAGTAATAAAATCTTCAAAAAAGCTAATACTTGCGTATAAAAAAATTGATTTCTATCTAGTCTTAAAACAATATAAACATACGAAGAAACATGCTATATAATGAAATAATGAAAACAAAGAAGAAAAAGTAAAAAAAAAAAAAAAAAAATTGGCTCCGGCTGGATTCGAACCTACGCCCCCAAAAAACTCAAAAGATCTTCAGTCCAATGCTTAACAACCTAAGCTAGAGCGTTAAAATTGAAGAGTTTCAAATGGAGGTTTTATTAGGAGTCTACTACCTTTAAGTTGTAATACTTCCAAAGAGGCTATTATTTATGTTTTGGGGGTTATTTAGTTTGACATCAGTTAAAGGGTATGCCCCTTTAATCTGAGTTCATCCACGATATTGGCTCTATGGTTGCGGCCATCTTGGATTCAGTGACACCACGTCAGTAACATTATGGCATAAACACACAAATTAATTTTTTTAATAAAAAAGTTATGAAGTAAATCAATAAAATGTAAATGGTGTCTTAGTAGAGATATTAATGCTCATCTATTTTTTCTGTAGTTTTGTATCATCACTGAAACGCCTACAATTCTTTACTTGCACTGCCTATGGTAAATCATCATCTATTGGTAAATATGTTTGTAAGGTTAGTTGCACGACAAAATTATATACAACAGAAAGATCATTGGTCCCAAAATATTACCCTGGAGTACACCAGATTTAATGTTTATCCTGTTTGAATTATAACCACTATTTGCTTCCTATTTCCGAGAAAGCTAACACTCCACGAAGCAAAGTTATTGGGTATATAGTCTTTCTCGCCTTAAGCTTTAGGAGAAGTCTCGGAATCAAGGAGTTGACTGTGAATTTACAGGTCTGTAATTCAATATCAGCTCTCTCTGAATAACTGTAGTGCACAATTCAAAATACATGTACAAGTAGATTTGGTTGTCCATACTTTAATATTATCTGTTAGCAGTGGATACTATATACCATAAGGGGACTTTAGTAAATTTTCGAAGACTAAGTGGTTGACAAAGTGGTCAAGTGGCTTGTGTACAATTAAATCTAAATTCCCATCAGTACTGACCACTGTGGTTAATATAACACTATATTCTAGGCTATGCCTTTACGTCATACTGGCCAGTTACCTAATCAAATTATAAGAGTGCGTTCATTTCTTCATTTTGATAAAAGATAAAAACTCAGTCTATACTGTAGACTTATATATCATGATATTTAAAAGAAAGAAAAAGCCTTTGACAACATAGAGGTATTATAGATGTCATTGTCAGATAATATAAAGGATAATTGCTGGTTTTGGTGTAAGATCATGTTATAATTTCACAGAGTGGGCACCAAAAGTGATATTTTCATGAGCGACGCAGCCACACGTGAAAATAACTACTTTTGGTGTTCACAAGTGAAATTAGCGTGATATGACATAGAAACCAACATTTGTTTTGTTTATTTTATGTTACGACATAATGTTTCAAACTCTAATTTTGTTGAGTTTATTTCAATAAAATATCAAAGATCGCAGCAAACGTCACCAGAAGGCATTGCATACATGACGTCATTTTAAAGACGTCATTGTCACATGGTTTCAGGCATTTATAATGCTTGGTAGGGCTGTAACGATCATACATTCGAATATTAAATTTAGTCGAATACAGTTTTGTCCGAATTGTATTTGTCATTCGCCATGTTTTTTTATAAAACACCCTGACTGACAATCAAGTATATATAATACAAGGTATTATCAGGGTACGTAGATTACATGTAATATACGGACCTTGATATTATATATGTTTGATAGTCTGTCCGGGGTGTTTTATAAAAATGACTCTTCGCGACATAATCAAATTTACCCCGGACCGACTATCAAGTATATGTATTATATATACTTGATAGTTGGTCATGTATAATACATACTTGATTGTAGGTCCGGGGTGTTTTATAAAAATGACTTTTTGGGGTCCAAACTTCATGTGACTGAGAAAAAACATCAGACAAAAAAGCCGAGGTCAAAAGGATGAGCCAAATGAATTAGTCGGTCAAAACAAAAGTTGTAGGACCTACAGAGGTTATGTTGATTCACAAATTTTATACAAATTTGATTTATGTCGGTACAGCCTACTAAAGCCTGTACGACTGTCATTCTCGTCTTCGCATATCCGGGTACTAAAAAAATATTTATCGTCGAGTCACCGCAATCGTACATTCAGGTAAGGTGACTCCTCGGCTGTCATCGCTGGTCTCTATGCATCTATAACTTTGAATAATTATAATAACCAAACTTAGAAATGAAAAAAGTTGACGATCTTCCATTACCTTGAAACTAGATTGTTTTTTTAATAGAGCAAAGTGGTCTTTTTTTTGACACCGGCTTTTATCGACACATCTCCCGATTAATTGGCAATTATCTATTAACTGTCAATCAAATATTGACGATAACACTTATTATGTAATTAATGACGTCACTCGGAATTTTCCTGAATGTCTGCAACTCAAAGCACAACAACATGGCGCCATTTTTTGAAACAAGAGAAGACCACTCCTGACGGAGAAAGTTATTTTTATCATACTTACAAGGCCGATTAAGAACTGCGGGCTTGAATGACGGTTCACGTTTTCCTATTTATTTGTTTTACGGTAAATGTGTTGCATAGTTCATATCATTTTAGGCCTAGATTTCATCATAGAAACATGAACTGTGCATTATTTGTACTTGCTTCAAAAGTATAAGGGGTGTCAATAATACACCCATAAATGTGAACTGTCCGGCTATTATCGACATCACTTGGGGTAGGGGTGTACCTTGGACCCTCAAACGGCACTGCCTCTACAAAAATTATGTAAATTCCTATTGAATATGTGTTTCCTGAACATTTTCTGTCTCTCTTTGACAAAAACCCATTTTACGTATATCGTATGTATTTATATCTGCAGGCTCTGTCCGAAATTAGGGTAATCTGTATTGTAAAAAATACCTTCTTTGGTGATCTTTTTGTAAGCCTCATTTGAGAGCTAAAGTTACCAAACATCTCGTCAGTAGCTTGGGGAACCGAAGTTGGTTAAGATCGTAACTAGTTTGCGAGTTAAAGCACAATATGTGCTAAAAGTGTTCGAAACTTAGGACAGACCTGATTTATTTTATTTTCGAGACTGTATAATTTGGAATAAGGAAAAAGTCCCGTTCTGAATTCAATTAAAATGTTGTTTAACAATAATTGTTTCCTCTTCGGACTGTGCTTATAGTCTAATACAAAAATTAATTTCTTGCAAGATCCAGTTTTGGAATATTTTCATCTGACGCATAACACTGGTTTCAGGATCTGATTTATTCATGTAACACATGGCTTCATGTAAATTGAGGAGACAGGCGGACATACTGAGCTAAAATGACGACCACAATAATTAGTTTAAGGTGGAATGCGCCTCAAACTTATTTCTCGAATTTCCTCATGAAATTTACACTGTGCATAATTCAGGATATTTCTGATTGAACCCCGCTTCCATTTGTTTGATAGCTCTTATGGTTTCTATGCTATTATGCTTCAAACATGGCCACTGACGTCAGTTTTTGCAGCACGCTATTTCATATCATAAATATATACATGTAAGCGATAAATATTTCCCCTACAGAAAAGTGATGTTCAAGGGGATTTCTTTTTCTTCGAAACGGGTTTTTTTAAGAGGGCAGCTCACAAAGTTCTTATTCTATCTGTCATTAAGGGCATGTGCCCCCCGTTCCAATATAAAAGATGCATTTCGGTTTAAACTGCAATAGGAAAGATGCATTTCTGTCTAAATCCAGTTCATGTTCCGTTTCTTTTCGGATATTATTTGATGATTCAGATGTCTTCACAACAGAAATGTTAGCGAATTCTTGGACTTGATAAGAACCTTACAAAAATCACATAGTAAAACTATTGAGACAAAAGGGACAAGTAGATGGAATTCCACTAGACAGCTGTATTGATGCGTTTTGGTTGCTTTACATGCATCAATCCGTAAAGCCGGTAGGCTAAGCCCTGTCCTACTAGAGCGATACTGTGCATGAATGTTTTTCTTGTTGTAATTGTTACGTTATATGATAAGATTTATTTTGAAGCATTAAGGTGTCGATAATAGCCGGGATGGTGTCGGTAATAGCCGGAAATGTGTCGATAATAAACGCACGCAACATGCCCGTTGCTAATTGGCTAGATGTTGTAATGAAAGAGTAATTCGGGGTAGTATCGTCACTTTAAAACTTCGCTCTTTGATTGTGTCTGACGGAAGAGGGGGAGGACTCTGTGATGGGCAGTTTTTAAATCCCACTGGGACGAAACTGTTTTGATTTCTGTCCTCTGGCCTGTTTCGTCGGGCCCTTAAGGGTGTTTCTCTTGGTGCTCTGCCTTCTGCAAAGGCATTGAGTACATACGTTTTTTGGTTCTCAAGGTTTGCTTTTTATATATTTATACACGAGCATTTTTGTGTTTTACATACCATGCCTTTTGTTTCCATTGCGTGTGTTAGAGATTCACCTAGCAGGGATTACTTTTATTTACACTGTCCTGTGACTTTGGAACATGGTGGGGGTAAGAGTGAGGTTGGGTGCGCACCATAAACCGGTTTAAGCTCCCCAGTGGTGTTTTTGCCACTGACCGTTCCAAGGCGGTGCCCCACTGTGTTCCGTTAATTGTTCGTTTCGTCCTCGTGTGTTTGCTTTGTATGCTAGTGTGTGTTGGTAGTGCATATGTGTGTGTGTACATGATTGTGTGTGTGTGTCGTGTGTGTGTGTGTGTGTGTGTGTGTGTGTGTGTGTGTGTGTGTGTGTGTGTGTGTGTTGGTGGTGTGCACTTCTGGGTGATGTGGGGCTCGTTTTGGGGAGGCTGCGTTTTTGGTACGTGGCATTCCCTGTTTGATATTATTTTTGTTTTTTTGTAGTTAACATAGCTTTTCTGTTTCAGCCGAGAAGGTACTCTTGAACAGCACTAATAATATAACAACATCTCATTGGTCAATTTTTGGGGCTATTCCATTGTACTCCCTAAGTTCTATGTTTTAAAAAGCCAAAAATATGACATCACGGCAAAGCCGAGAATAGATAAAACTGCAAAAATTATCAGCACCCAGATGTGCGAACACGAGAATTCTTTTTATGAAAATTCCGGGAAATCGTACATGCACAACTTAAGGACTACACACGACCTTAGATAAACAAACCACAGTTCCAGTACTGTACAGGGATACAATTGTTTATGAACTGTTAACTAAAAGTCTAAAACCTGACATTTTACCATATATCTGATGGTCTGATCATAAGATATGGATATGTAGGTTATAGCCCTTACCTGAAAAGGCCGTAGACCCCATGTTAAGGGGCTGTAAACTTTTAAATTTTATATTCTAAACCATTGTATTTAGACTTTTTGTTGTTGTTGTTGTTTGTGTCGAGACCAGGTACAGTAAAGTGCCGCACCGAATTAATGACGTGTTATGTTGTAATCATCTACGCTTCTTCACTCTAGAGATTTTTGTAGCCTAAAAGAAAAACTACTTAATAGTAGAGACAGAGTATCTGACTCTAAGTAAACGAAAACTTGAACGGGACAAATATCAAAATTAAAATATCCAGGGCCGGGATAGATCTACAGTAAAATCTAGAGAAATATTAATGTATAGTAGATCTATGTTTATCATAACAATGTTCGTGTCAACTAGATTATATATTGATAAGACAGATCAGCAATAACATCGACGCTTTCATTTCAATGTAAACAAAATCAAAGTATTCAGACAAAGACACGCTTCGCTGATAAGTGAAAAGGCAACAGCCGTGAAAAAAAACGCGCTTGGAACCTTCTGATTGGCTGCTTGTTTGGACACGCCTTTGGACACGAGGTACTGCTTCCATATTTGGAGTGACCCGTTTTTTTTTACCGGCTATTCTTTCCATATTTGGAAATGAGCCGTATTTTCGCGGTAAAACGCGGTAAACGCGTGAAATTGACCGCGTTTATCCGGCATTTTCCATGCGGTAACAACCATAATGTAAAAGGAACAAAAACGTGAGCGCCACTGTACATGGTTGAAATACCATTCCTGTACACTACGTATGCGTAGCATATACTAGTCGTATTCCTGGTCCGTACATCTCTAGTGTACGGAAAATAAAGTTAGCCCGTATATGGCTGAAATACCGTTCCCGTACACGTCGTATATCTTGCATGTAAAAGTCCGTATTTCTGTCCCGTATATTACAGATATAAGGAAAGGACACTCTCCGTATATTGAAAAACTAAAGATAGTATACTGGATATAGATTATTATACAAAATATACTAGCTTAGATATGAAGCAACGTTAAAACAGCTAAAAAACAACAACTTTTATGATACGACCTTTTAAATTTCCGTAGATTTGAAATGTACCAAAATTATACATACATGTGTATAAAAATGTACAGAATTTCCGTATACTAGGTGTTCCATATACGGATACGCGTACGAGGTCCGTATATTATGCAAATACGTCCCGTACACTCCCGTATATTACCCTATTTTTTTAACAGCGCTGATTGTTTTCAATTTATCCACAGCAACAGAGGGAACAGTCAACTATGTAGCGAAATAGAAGTGATAATTAAGACAACTCGGTTCTTACGAAGAGTCTATTTCCAGTGTAATAGTAAGACGGTGTCCTTTGTTCGTTTCGCTTCAGATCTGACTTGAAGTTGTTTAAAGTGGATGCATTTCTTGCATTGGCTGGTAAATTGTTCCAATCATAAATAGTTAGAAATGAATTAAAATATTTAAAAGTACGTGCTTGCACAGGACACAAGTGATCAGAGTTACGAAGATTGTAATCAGAAATAGAACCAGACTTTTGCAAAACTAAACATGAAAGATATTGTGTTGTGAGGCCATAAACTTTTTATAGAAAACAATTCATATCTGAGCACGCTTCTGTCTTGCAGAGGCTTCCACATTATTTCACGTTGTTGCAAGTGCATGGAAAAGAGTTTGTTTGCCCCTGTTGCTATACGTGCATATTCAAGCTGTATCTTGGCAAGCATATCTTTTTCATTAGCAGTACAATTCGTCCATATTACACCACCATACTATAAAATAGGACGAACAGGGCGGTATAAATAGTTTAAAGTGATTTTCGATCAAGAATAAATTAGGTCAATCGCACTCACAGATCAAATTGGTCACCGCGATTGACCTACTTTTTGGCAACCAATCAAATTCAATTTTTGGCTAAAACTGGCTGAAAATTACAGTACGGTAAATCTCTCGTTTTTTCGGCTTCAAAATTCTACTTTTCTGGGCATGACGGGAGACATGCCAGAGTCTCACCCAAAACACAAGCTTAAACATTAGCTTTTGGTCGGACCTTGATAAAATCTCCTTCAAATCAAAATTCAAATCAAATCGATCAAGAATCATTTTAAATATACGTATAACGTGAACCCCTTTCACAGATTTTTTCTGTGATATAAAGAATGTGTTCTTGCAAAGTACAACCGTTTGGAGGAATCACTCCAAGGTACTTATGATGAGTACCTTCGTGTATAATTTGAATGTGCATGCTAAGGTAAGGATGATATATTTGGCGTAGCTTTCTGGAAAACTGTAAGTATTCTAATTTAGCAGGGTTAAATGTAACAAACCATCGATCTGCCCATTATATAGTCTTTGTTATATTTGTTGAAAGCCCTTTAGCGGGGTAGACTAAAAGATTTGCAATAATAGAAAGGCGGGTTTTATCAGCAAAAAGTCGAGTCTTCACTTCCAATATCTAGAACTTTATCATTCAAAAAGGCGAGAAAAAATCGAGCCCAGGGGAACATCGGCTTTGATATCATCCCGATATGAAAAAAAATACCAGGTTCCAGGCAGAACAACACGCTGGTGATGTTTTCTTCGTTGAAATAAGTTTATATGTTATTGGGATGGTGTTGAGAATTTCATAAATAACAAATATTTCCTCTGCTCAGTTTGGGGTATATCCTTTTCAAAATGGTGTTTAAGTTTGCTATTTCTGACATGATCTCCAATTTTATATTATTGTTTTGTTGTTGGAGAAAGGGTTTTGCGTAATTCTCCATACAAATTAAAGTAAACCTTGCCAATGTTTCGATTCTTTTGATTCCATTTTTTTATGCAAGTGTGTTTTGTGTTATTGTATTTGTCGTGTCTTGCAACTTGTCTAAGTAAGTGTGTGTATTATTTGCTGTAAAGTATTTCGACATAGTACGCTATAATAATCTAGTGGAGCCGCCGTTGCGCAGTGCTAGCGCGTTCGCCTCAGGATCGAAGGGCCCCGGGTTCGATCCCTACCATCGCCATGTCGGCAGTGTCCTTAGGCAAGACACAAATAATTCAACATTGCCTCTCTCTCTCTTCGAGGTTGATTCCATCAGGAATGAGTCTCGAGAGCGATTAATATAAGTTGTAAGAACTTGTTTCGCAATCGAGAATAAATAAATTAGTATAAACTAACCATAATATTCTGTAAATATTTCTATATCAACATCCTAACCATAATTAAATGTGTGATACATATTTATTTTATTGTCAGCAAAAGATTGCTTAAATATTTTGTTAAAAGATAACGTATACTCGTTCGTCTTCCCATAAATTATTTGGATTACGATGTTTAATACTCGGTGGCCCTCGTGCTGCCGTAATTGGTTAACTAAACGTTTCGTAACATACTTCCCTATTTATTCCTTCAGCTGGACAACCACAGACATATGCCAAATATGTCAATTACTGTTAGCAAGTATTTTATTATCTTGTTGTTTAAAGCAAAAGCTTGCATTTCAACTAGATCAGCCCACCATATGCCGCCAAACTCTGTTACAATTACTCTGCGTGTTCCAAATTTACGCTTAATGAATATGCGTAACTATTCTGCTGATTTGTCTGTCCATTTTATTGTTGGGGCCTTTTCAGCCCACTTTTGCTGTTTGTTTTGGTTTTTTAGGGTTGCCAAGCCCGAGTTTGTATTTTGCAGTTATTGCTGGTTTTACTGTTAAGTTTCCTGTCGTTTTCTCTCAAATTGTTTTATATTTGGTGTTTTCCAAGTCGGAAAGCATCTTTTAATCACACTCACTTTTACTCATACTACTGTCGTAGCAGTAATGCAGTAATCACAAGCCATACATACTACATCTTAATCATTTACAGGAGGTCCGCTGTCCATAGGGTTTCCAGGTCCGCAATATTTGAAGCCTGGGAGTGTAAAGCCTTTCTTTGGTAATAGTGGTAGCTTAGCTTTATGAATGTAAATTGCTCCTGCGGTATTATTTTGCAAACAAACTGTGTTTTTGTAATTCTGCTGAATGCACAAGTGGCTTTTATCATATGTCTTTATTCTTTGTTATTATCTGTTTGGGATTGAATCATTATTACATCTATTATATGCCATAAATCTTGACTTGAATCTTTTTTGTGTTTAAACTTTTAATTGTTATTACATTGTTTAATTTGAATCTTCCTGCAATATTAATACTGATTAATCCTTCTTTTGTTTATTTCTTGCTAGATAATTCGTTTAATCTCATTATTTTGACTAACTTTTATTTATCGTTTAAAACAAGGGCGTTTTTCCTGTAATATGTCATTGTTTCATATATATTGTTAAATATCTCCATTTATATTATGTTATTTTCCCCAAAGAATATGTTAATTTAACATAACATCCTCCTCTAATGGTAAACTGTGTGTTGCCTCAAATATATTTGGATAACTTACAACGGACGTATCCGATCTTAATTGAAAATTAAATTCTGCTTTAAAAATATCTTCATCTTTTTCAATAAATTCAAATCAATATTTTAGAAATTCTGCGTAATATACGATAGAAGAGGTGGTAAGCCAAATAAAGAAAAGAAATCAGCAGTTTTAACTAAATTTTGTATTTTAATTGTTTTAATTTCATACTCTGTTGGAATTCCTAGGGATGCAGATATTACTTTTACTTTCTGAGGTCTGTTGTTGTAAGTTTCAAACAAACAAAACTTAATGTATTTTATCATCTAGTCAAGACATTTTCTTTGTAGTTCTTTGTTATATTTTTTTCTCAAATTATCTTTCGCTTAAGTTTTTATTAATAAGATCAGTTCTTTTCTCTAAATCAATGTCGCGAGCTTCTTGTGTTTTTCAGTTCTTGTTTAATGTTGTCAATTGCATCTCTGTGTTCTTCTTTTGCTATTTTGGAACTACACTAGTCTCTATTCCGGTAATCTTAAAATCTAAGTTAGTAATTTCATTTTCTTTAAAAGCGGGTAAATAGTCTGATAATATCAACAATGGTCATTGCATTTTGAAACGCTTCTTTATATTAGGCGATTATGTTGTTAAACCCTTCTAATAGTTCGTTCACTTATGTACATATCCTGTTTGTCATCTCTTTCGGAAGCAGTTTTTATGCCGCCGTACTGTAACAATTTCATGCAATGAAGGATTTTAAAATAACTTGGCACACATGTTCAACACATCAAAACAAAACATGTCGCGTGCAAGACCCACGTCCCTACATCAAAGGTCAATGTCACACTGAGCGTTTGAAGGTAATGGAATCCTTCATATATGCACACATTCATGTCCGGATTGTAACATTTTCATGCATTGGGGGATTGTGTAATAACTTGGCACAAATATTCAGCACATCAATATGACGTGTCGTGCGCATAATAAACGTCCCTTTCTTAAAGGTGAAGGTCATGCTTAGCGTTTGAAAGTAAACGAGTCCTGTATAATTCCACACATTCGTGTCCGAAATGTCACTTTGTCATGCATTGAAAGATTTTGTAATAACTTGGCACAAATGTTCAGCACATAAAGACGACGTGTGACGTGCAACACCCGCATCCCTACCTTAAAGGTAAAGGTCACACTAAGAGTTTATAGGTAAATATGTATCGAAGGATTCTAAAATAACTTGGCACAAATGTTTAGCACATCATGCGGATGTGTTGCATACAACACCCATGACCCTACCTTAAAGGTCAAGGTCACTGTCATGAAATACTGTATGCATGGTAACTCTGTTATGCGTTGAAATATTTTAAAATGACATGACACTCTTGTTGAGCACAGGGAGAGGACACAGACTGTGAGACATCTCTTTCTGGAGCATTCGTGACTTTTGAGTGACAGCTCTTGTTCAAGTTCTGATCTAGACAAAAACGTGTTTAAAAGGTCTAGAACCTTTTAATCTATGTCGAGTTTTAACTTGTTGATCTTTTATTTTGTCTTCAATTTGTATGTATTTTTCAATCTTTATTCATTTAACATGTTCTTAAGTTCTTCTTGTTTAATCATATTATCTTTCAATTTTTTTATGTGTCTGCGAATCATGTCAATATTTTTTTAAATACTGATTTAATTCGATCATCTATAAAATTGGTTTCTTTCTCTAACTCTTTCAGTGTATTTGTCAAAGCCTTTGTTTCTGTTTTCAATTTTATCTTGTATCTCAGTTATTACATTTTAATTGTTTCTTTAGGTTTATTGTCAGTTGTTGCATATTTATTGTTTCCGTTCTATTAATGTTTCTTTAATACTTTTATTGTCGAGATTATAGTCCTCTACTTAACTTTGAACTTTTCTATAAACGACCCTTCTCGAGACTGCGCCATTGGGTTTGTCTGGGTTTCCAAAGCTAATTATTCCATAACCACCCATGTCTAATGGTTCGTTCATAATGTTGTATGTGTCTTTGCTTTTATGAAGATGTGATTTTATGTCTTCTTTAAAAGACTTAATTTGTTGTTTGGAAGCGTAATCCGCCAAAACTATTCAATAATTATAATAAAAAACTGAACTATTGGTTCTTCAAATTAAAGTGTTACTAAATATTCCCATTATCTTAACATTAAAATGTTAAATACAAGTTATGGTAAAGTTGTATTTGTTTGAGCAAAAGGTTTTTAGATTTTCTCAAAATTGTCCCGTAAGAAGTTTAGTTTTTAATGGTTAAAAGTAATATATGCATTATTAGTTCTCAAAATTCCCAAGAGTAATACTAATCCTCAAAAGTGAAATTAATTTTCAAAGTGTTCTGGATGTCTTTTAGGTTTTGTACAATTTTATTAAATGGTTCACAGTAGAATACATACTCGTATATAATACCGGTTCCAGGGTTCTCAAAAGTGCCATGGTCCCGTTTTTATATATACTGCTTTGCTATAGAATCTAGCATTTGTAAAAGATATTTACTGAACATTTCAGTGTTTTGTCTCGAAAGTTAACACAGAAGATTATAGTCATTGAAAGTTTCCTACATAAAAGGTAAACTTTTAATGCAAATACAAACAGAGCACGAGCTTCAACATTCAACATCGTATAACTTTAAGGAAAACAGAAAACTTAACACTGACGTTACAATAGTTTGAATGTCATCATATGTGTATACTTTTTAGGTTTACTAAATACGCCATCATAGAGGACAAATGGAAATGTGCTTAAACTGCTGTTACAGCTTATAACTATATTGTTTTTGACTTGAATACAAACTCATACAGAGCCTCGAGTTTAAATAATTCATTTTTCTTCACTCAAACAATCGGACATGTGATTACATCTTCAAGTGAAAGTATCTCAAGTGTACAATTCACTCTGTAATAGATCATGAAAAGTGTCAACTGGAAATTACAATAACGACATACAGGATATACAGTTTTAGGTTAGTAGTATACAAAATCATACAGAGCATCGAGTTTAAATAATTCATTTTTCTTTACTCAAACAATTGGACATATGATTACATCTTCAAGTGAAAGTATCTCAAGTGTACAAATCACTCTGTAATAGATCTTGAAAAGTGTCAACTGGAAATTACAATAACGACATACAGGATATACAGTTTTAGGTTAGTAGTGTAAAGACCCTAGGTATATTAAAGTTTCAGAACACTTACTCACTAGCAGGATATACGAAAAAATGACGGATAAACGGGAGTGTTCGGGCCCGTATTTTTCGAATATGCGGGACTTTATCTGCATTATATCCGTATATAAAACATCTGATATACCGGAATTCCGTATACGTTCAACACTTATACGGGCATCCGTACTCTTCGAATATACATGTATGTACAGTGGCGCTCATGTTTTTGTTTCATGGATGTCACCGCGCTGAAACCGCCGGGTAAACGCGGACAATTTTCTTGTGTTTAACGCAAAAAACAAGTTAATTCCAAAAATGGAAACAAGCGGGACACGCCATAAGGAAGTAATAGCCATGTAAAGCGGCTTGCCAAAACATACAGTCAATCACAAGATTTCGAATGCGTTTTATTTACGGCTTTGCTGTTATGCCTATCAGCGAGGCGTGTTTTTGTCAGGAGACGTTTATGTTTTTCTTCACATAAAAAGTAGCGTATGTGTTCTTGCTGATACGTTTAATTAATATAGAATCTACAGTTCAATATTAAAGTAGACACTGACAATTTCATGTAATATACTTACTGTACATGAAACCGACATTTATAATTTCTATTCCGGTTCCGGATATTTCAATTTTGATCTATGTCCCGGTCAAGTTTTCGTTTACTACAGTATTTCTTTTACAAAAATCTGTTTTTAAGATTCTATTTAAATTGAAGGACCGTAGATGATATTAACACAACCCTTTGATTAATTCGTCGCGGCATTTTACCTGGTCTCAGCATAAACAACAACAACGATGAATATTCATATAAAAAATGACCACTTAAAACACAGTATAACAAACAGGCAGTGTACACAACGGCATGTCGATTGTAAAATTAATATCATGCTATATTAACAAGATTGTTTCTATATAACACAGTGGCGATATAGCATTAAGTGGAGTTAAATTTCTCATATAAACAATAATTGTATTATATTTTTTGTATCCTTCATATAGATTATGCCTAAAAATGTGGTTTTCATAAATATTTTACCCTTTTATGCTTTTGTGCATTTGAAATTGCATGATTTTTTTACAAATTTTGTAAAATTTTGAACAACGATATTAAATTCATATTTTCGATTTTTCATTCACAAAATATGTAAACAATTATACTTTGAAGGGAACCGATTTACCATATAATACTCGAAACAAAAGTAATTTAACATCAAAGAAAGTTCAACCTTTTTATCCCGACCGCAATTAAGCCCCTGATCAATGAATAAAAAATCCCTGATAATGATTCGTTCGTAATAAAATGTATTTTAAACTGGTCCAAACCCAATGTTAAACGAAGTCCAATTAACAAATTGTTCTTGTTCAAAGTTGACACATCTACCTTCAAAGCAAGTGTCAAAAAACGCCGATTTCTAAAGACACAGATAATTTGATTGGATTATGTGAAACAAAATGCATCTAAATACATCCAATCATACGCAAATACAACTACATGTATATAATAATCCAAACAATACTAAACCATGTCCAATTAAAAATTGGACAAGATCCGCCCACAGAATCATTTTAACAAATAACGATTTTTCCTATGTGATTTATTTCCACTCCGTATTGCAACAAGACGATAACGTGATTGTCTATAGTATTTGAGGTACAAATAGTAGGAACAAATGTAGAAAGCTGAACGGGAACTTACATCTTCAGAAGAATCGGTAGGGAAATTGATAATTATTACAAATGAGGCCTTACACATATTGTAAATGACGTAAAAATTGTCCCTGTTTGTTTTAATCAAATTAATTTAAATGCCGATTTTATGCACACAAAGTAGTTTACACAAACAAAAAAACAAGAGCCATGTTACACATGGTTAATCCCCCCGCCAGGAAGAAGTTACCTGAAGGTTGTACTTTCGTACATTTTACTTGGTGAGAGGAAATCCTTAAAAAGCCGTATAGTTATGGTCATGCTGAGTACAGTTTTCAAGTAAGTGGAAAAAGAATAAGGCAATGAAGAGAAGGTTTGCAAAATTATATTAATGTTCATTATCAGTATAGGTATGATATTTTTCTATTTGACTAAAAGTAGGCAAGGTAGAGTTATTGTTCTTGCACACTGCACTTCCTACCAATGTGCTATGTCAGTGTATTAAGTTTGAAGAAAATACCTCAAGTACTTTTGGAGTTATGTTCCGGAATTTTTTTTTAAAGTAAATCTGATAAATGGGAATAACTCTAAAAGTAGGCATGGTAGAGTTATTGTTCTTACACACTGCACTTCCTACCACTGTGCTATGTCAGTGTATTAAGTTTGAAGAAAATCCCTCAAGTACTTTTGGAGTTATGCTTTGGACAAAACTTTTCAAGTAAATCTGATGAAGGGGAATAACTCTAAAAGCAGACAAGGTAGAGTTATTGTTCTTGCACACTGCACTTTCTACCAATGTGCTATGTCAGTGTATGAAGTTTGAAGAAAATCCCTCAAGTACTTTTGGAGTTATGCTTCGGACAAGTAAATCTGATAAAGGGGAATAACTCTAAAAGTAGGCAAGGTAGAGTTATTGTTCTTACACACTGCACTTCCTACCACTGTGCTATGTCAGTGTATTAAGTTTGAAGAAAATCCCTCAAGTACTTTTGGAGTTATGCTCTGGACAAAACTTTTAAAGTAAATCTGATAAAGGGGAATAACTCTAAAAGCAGACAAGGTAGAGTTATTGTACTTGCACACTGCACTTTCTACCAATGTGCTATGTCAGTGTATTAAGTTTGAAGTAAATCCCTCAAGTACTTTTGGAGTAATGCTCTGGACAAAACTTTCCAAGTAAATCTGATAAAGGGGAACAACTCTAAAAGTAGGCAAGGTAGAGTTATTGTTTTTGCATACTGCACTTTCTACTAATGTGCTATGTCAGTGTATTAAGTTTGAAGAAAATCCCTCAAGTACTTTTCGAGTTATGCTCCGGACAAAGTTTTTCAAGTAAATATGATGAAAGGGGAATAACTCTAAAAGTAGGCAAGGTAGAGTTATTGTTCTTGTACACTGCACTTCCTACTACTGTGCTATGTCAGTGTATTAAGTTTGAAGAAAATCCCTCAAGTACTTTTGGAGTTATGCTTCGGACAAGTAAATCTGATAAAGGGGAATAACTCTAAAAGTAGGCAAGGTAGAGTTATTGTTCTTGCACACTGCACTTTCTACCAATGTGCTATGTCAGTGTATGAAGTTTGAAGTAAATCCCTCAAGTACTTTTGGAGTAATGCTCTGGACAAAACTTTTCAAGTAAATCTGATAAAGGGGAACAACTCTAAAAGTAGGCAAGGTAGAGTTATTGTTTTTGCACACTGCACTTTCTACCAATCTGCTATGTCAGTGTATTAAGTTTGAAGAAAATCCCTCCAGTACTTTTGGAGTTATGCTCCGGACAAAGTTTTTCAAGTAAATCTGATAAAAGGGGAATAACTCTAAAAGTAGGCAAGGTAGAGTTATTGTTCTTACACACTGCACTTCCTCCCAATGTGCTATGTCAGTGTATGAAGTTTGAAGAAAATCACTCTAGTTCTTTTGGAGTTATGCTCCGGACAAAATTGGGACGGACGCACGGACGGACGGACGGACGGACGAAGACCATTTCTAATATCCCCTTCGCCTTCGGCGGGGGGGATAAATTACGATTGATTCAATTTTTTAACAAGTGCAAATATTTCTGTATAACTATCACAGGCCTTTGTGCAACTACATGTATATTACATAAATAATTTAATATTACATAAAATAAAAAGTTCTGATATTTCTAAAAGAATGAATTTGCCAAGTACGAAACTTTTATTTGAATACAGTGCTAGTAAAACTGTACTGTTGCGAATACACATTTCTGACTAGAATGATTTATAGTCAATTTTTATGCAAAAGTAAAAGTGAATTCAAAACATTTTAGTTTGCCTAGGTATATCCCACGGATTTGCATCACAAATGCTTTACTGTTCAAAAAGCTGTCATGAGCCAGGTACACGCCTTAAGATTGTGTGCCATACTGATAATGCCTGAGGTACTAAATTAATTAATGTCATAAAGTACCGTGGATCCAGGACATGGGCTTAGATCTTACTTACAATTGTAAACTTGTTTGTTTAATTTCTATCAAAAGATGCTAATTGGGCTGCGTTTCTCATTCATCTGTAGTCCAGATATTTATCTTATTTATTTGTCTCCGTATACTCCAAATATTCAGACATCTTTCTTTTATTTTCATATTTTCAGTACGTTTTACCAATAAGCAAATAGTGCTACAAATTACTGGTGCTATCTTACACCCAACCGGTCTATGTCTGTAAACAATAGGTTTTATATATCAAAATGTTCGTTAGAGTATCTAGATTTCAGAACTGCATGTTGCAGTTGCCAAACCTGTGGTACATTATCGTTATTCAAAATGGCCGCCAAGATGGCCGCAAAATTGTTGAAAATGCTGTGTGTATATGGAATATCATTTCAGCATGGAGAAAAATTTGAAACGAAAAGCAATTTAGGATATATATGTTTTGTAAAATGTTAAGTTAAGCAAATAAGAACTTTAATATTCTGTTTAAGGGCAAAAAGGTCTTGCATACAAGAAAAATGGAGATAATTCAACACAAAAGACACATTTTTGGGGGCAATTTTACGTACTTATTTTATTTTACCATTTTAATTATAGACAATATCATTTTGGTTGTACATATCGAATAAATAAGAGTTTATTACACATTATAACGAAAAAATAGTCACTCTTTTATGTAAAAGAACTGGACATCGATGGATATTCTAGTTTGTCATCAAGAGGGCCATCAAATTATTGACAATTTTGTAAATATATGTAGTATATCAATTCAGCACAAAGAAATATGTCACAGAAAAATCATTCTAATACATATGTTTTGTAACCAATGTTTAGTTATTCAAATAGGATTTCTTTTTTTAATTTTAAGGTGAAAACCACTCTCATACAAGAAAAAGGGTGATAATTCAACACTAAAACATACAGATTTTTGTGAAATTTTACATACTTCTATTATTTTACAATTTTAATGATAGACACTATCATCTTCCAGTTGATAATATGAAGAGAAGAGATTTATACCCGTTATAACTAAACTATTATACATTTTGAAATGCAGAAATATTGTTTGCTTTTTGTTCAAGATAGCTACTATCATTGTCACAACAATATAAAAAGTGTATAAATGCATGTATATGTGTGGCATCGTTTCACCATGAAGATATCTTTCACTGAAGAGCAGTTTGTTAGGTATACGTTTTGTGAAATTTAAATATTCAGTTTAATCGTGAAAAAAAAAACTGTTTCATAATAGAAAAGGGAGATAATTAATCACAAAAAAGTCATGAAATTTGTGTAATATTACAAGCGCAGTTAAATTTACCTGAGACAACAATTAATTTGTAATTATTATGAAATAACGAAGAATTTGGCTCCCTTTATAATTATGGAATAAACGTCCACTTCTCATATGCAACAGTATCCATGATAAAGAAATTCTAATTAATTATTCAGCAACGTGTACATGTTTCTATTTCAACTTAATATTCACTCTCATATACACCCGATAGTGTAAATAATAATTAAGTTTTAACATTACATATAATAGCATTTGACTTAATGTTACATATGTAATGTAACATCGTGCAACAGTTTTTAATCACAACGACAAGGAAATTCTAAATAATGTTTAGCAAATTGTAAAATTTTGTACCTATAATAACTTCATATTCACTCTCTTATACACACTATATAGTAATCGTATTAAGAATATGTTTCAAACAGTATCCGCTGCTACAATGTAACATTTCTACAATGACAAAAGATTCTAATCAAATTATTCAGCTACTTGTACAGTTTTGTACCAGTTATAACTAAATACTTGCTCTCATATACACACTTTAGTGTTGACAGTATTATCATTTGAATTAATGCAACAAAGTCTAACAGTTTATAATCACAAATAGAATCACAAATTTCAATACAATTTTCTGCATCATATAACATTGAAAAGTCATATATCTATTAATTGAAATATTAAGTAATCATGTGTAACAATGGTTTAGTAAAAAACGATATATGAATGTGTTATAAATGATACTACAGATGAATGTAGAAGGAATTCAGCTTGAAAGGATAACTGTTACAACATAATTTTAATCATCAAATTCTGAATCATAAAAATGCTGCCCTAACAATTAACCAGTGTATACACATTCATACAATTAGTACCCATGCAAACATCAAAGCAGCTTGATATACGAGTAAACATCATTTAATGATTTGAGGAGCAAAAAAGCTAGGAAATTAACACATCCAAGACATATATATTCCACCGACTGAAAATAGTTTTGTTTTATATTGTTTGAGATGTGTCTTACAGCTATGGATCTTGCGGCATACATTATCTTCCAGAACCAATACATTTCGGATATCAATTTCGAGGGTTCAACGCTAAACAGTTCTTTATTCCATATAACTTACGACTGTTTTGCGTTGAACCATCGATACAACGAAGAAGGTGGAAGCTTGTGGCCTGTTTTAATGACCAAGCCTGTTGCTGCTCCAGAATTGATCAATATCATTGTATGTAACTGCGATATTTGTGGAGAAAGTTGCTGTTGCTTTAAAAGTCAGCAACCATGCTCACATGCCTATTCATGTGAATCAAGTTGCTTTGATGTTGCCACAATCGGAGGCACAATGCACAAGTCTATCAAGTCCTTCTGTTGAAGCTGGAGACAGTGTTGATGGTGTATTGTCACCTACTCTCTTCTTTTGATAAATTACTTGGCGTCTGATTTTCCAAGCGGAGTCAAAGCGGCCATCTATGAAAACTTTGTGCTTTGATGTTCAGGAGAGTATGCATCAACTGCTTCTTTTAGGATGCATCAAACTGTAGACATGCTTTCAACATAGACAGAAGACTGATGCGTACAGGTAAAAGTCCTGTACAACTATTTATACTGTCACCTTAGCAGACGGATGGTGCCATCAGGATTAGTAGCATTCCTCTTACTGAAGTGGAAGAGGCTACATGTTTAGGTGTTACCTTCGATAAGCTTACACGGAAGCCCCATTTGGCAAAAACTGAGACTAGGGCCCGTAGAAAGCTACGTAGGTTAGCTGGCAAATGAGAGGATACTGAAAACAGTATACTTGGGAATTCTTGCTGGACCATCCCATGAACAAAGCTTAGGGCCCCAACAAATAATTGCATGAAAAGAAGGAGCTTTGTCCATGTTTCGAAGATGCTGACAAAGCAAACGCTGTCTATCTTTGGCCACCGACTATTCTTTAGACAGGTCGGAACTGCCAGAGTCATGGAGGTATGATATGTCAAACATCAGTATCTGCACTAACAAACCTGGTTTCCAATCGGGTATAGCAGATGAAAATATAAAAAATAGATGACACAAGCCATGATCTCAAAAGAATTTATATCAGAGACATAGACCGATGTATATACAGACAGCTCTGCTACAGCTGCTATTCGAGATATCATGCACACGGTTGTTGGTCAGAGACAGTTGTCATACCAACAGGCAAGCACCGTGCCAACTACAAAGCATAAGTAGAAGCAATCATGCAGGCATCGAAAACTATGGAAGAGTAAAAGAGGGCTGACAACATATAGTCATTCTAACTCTAGATGCCTCGGACGTCTTGTCAAATCGAAATAAGCAACCCCTGCCGAAGAGTTTAACATGCTCAGCGATGAGCAGAAAGTGTCCATCAAATAGATACCTACACACTGTGGTGTTCACAGTAATGACATGGCAGACCAAGTGACAAAACAAGGAGTTTGAGAGGACCAGCCACTTAACAGGGTCACTTATGAAGACAGCTCACGATGGATAAGACTCTTACAAGAGCGAAAAAAAAAAAAAAAAAAAAAAAAAAAATAATATCAAACAGGGAATGCCACGTACCAAAAACGCAGCCTCCCCAAAACGAGCCCCACAGCACCCAGAAGTGCACACCACCAACACACACACACACACACACACACACACACATACACGCACACACACACGACACACACACACACACAATCCTGTACACACACACATATACACTACCAACACACACTAGCATACAAAGCAAACACACGAGGACAAAACGAACAATTAAAGGAACACAGTGGGGCACCGCCTTGGAACGGTCTTTAGAACGAATAACAATCCCTGAAGGATGAAAATATAACAACATTGATTGAAGACACATTAAGATTACTACCATCTCCTTGACAGATGGGAACAAGTCATTCAATTCATGTTTCGAACAGGACACAATAGGCTCAATGATCATAAAAAAATGTATGAAAACATTTAAGCTGTCCTCAATTTCAAACTGTTGAAGAAGTTATAATTTACAAAAAGAAATAGATACTGTACAAAAGTGGTATGGCAACAATTATATGGCTCCAACAGCACAAAATGCTAAAGCAATTTAGCAAAGCTATAGCTAAAGCAAAAACTATCAGCATCAACTCGCATTCAAAACAAACTTAAATGTCACAGACTACCGTGTTAGGCCAGACAATAGAAAACACTCACACAGAAAAACTTCTTGAAATACAAGTTGATGGCAGTCATAAATAGAAAATCAGGCTGAAAAGGTGCTCAAAAGGTGTAACTCTCTGCTATGTTCTCATACGGATAAATTAATATCTGAATATTCACTCACGAAAATACTCTTCCATTAAATACAGATATACGAAAGGCTGAGACTTTAACAGTATTTATAAAAATCATATTTACAGTGGTTATTTTCTACTTAAGACTATTCTTACATGTCTTACATGTGTATGTTCTATGTATCCAATGTTTGAAATTTCTAATGTGAATTCTGTTAAATCTTTTTCATAAAGTTTCGTAAATATATACATGTATATAATAGAGGCCCACATGGAAGATTGAGTCCAACAAATGTGTAGCCCCTGTAAATAAAGACTTTTTATTATTATTATTATTATTAGTAGTAGTAGTAGTAGTAGTAGTAGTAGTAGTAGTAGTAGTAGTAGTAGTAGTAGTAGTATCACCGAAATGTTCGTGTGGTCTTTCAGACTAAACAGCAGAGCATTTACTTCATACTGTATGAGATGTCAAAAACAAGTGTGTTGCCAGACTGTACTACCCTGAAAAATATGTTGTATGGCAGGAGGGAGCTCAAAATAACAGCTTCCTTCATCACTGTGACCGTACTGATGGTGTAGACCGTTAACGTGGAGCGGAGAGAGAGGGTTTACAAACATTATAATTTCTTTATCATTGTGGATAATGTTGCATATAAGAAATGAATGTTTATTCCATTTTTATATGGGGAACCGAACTCTGTACTTATTTCATAATCATAACAAAAGAATAATTGTTGTCTCAAGTAAATTCAACATTACACAAATTTCATGTCTTTTGAATGTTTAATTATCTCCCTATTCCATAACTAAACTGATTTTTTCACGAGTAAATCAAATATTTAGAAAATTGACAGAACATATTTCTCACAAACTGCTTTTCAGTGAAAGATTTCCTCATACGGAAATGATATAACATATATACATGCATTTATACATTTTTGACATTGTTGTGTCAATTTTAGTTTCCATATAAACAATATTGCTGAAATTCGAAATGCATAGTGATTTAGTTCTAATGGGTATAAAACTCCTCTTCACATTTACAACTAAACAATGATAATGTTTATCATTCAAATGGTAAAATAAAAGAAGTATGTAACATTTCACAAAAATCTGTATCTTTTAATGTTGAATTATCTCCCTTTTTCTAGTTAAAGAGAGGTTTTAAAAGAATCTTATTTGATTAACTAAACATGTTTCACAAACATATGTTGGAAATTGTTCCTAAGTGAAATATTTTTGATGCTGCATTGATATTCTATATATGTTTTACATATTGGTCAACAAGTTTGTGACCATTATGGCAACAAGCTAGAATGTCTACTGATATGCAGTGCTGTTACATATAAGAGAGTGAATATTTATTTCGTTATGATGTGTACTAAACTCCTATTTATTTAACATGTACAACTAAAATCATATGGTCTATCATTAAAATGGTAAAATAAAAAAAGTATGTAAAATTACACCATAAAATATGTATTTTGTGTTGAATTATCTCCCTTTTTCAAGTGGCTTTTTGCCCTTAAACTGAATAGTAAGGGTATTGTTTGCTTAAATATACATTTTACGAACATACATATCACAAATTGCTTTTCAGTTCAAGTTTTCTCCATGCTGAAATGATATTCCATATATACACATAATTATCAACAAGTTGGCGGCTATCTTGGCGGCTAACTTGAATAGCAACAATGTACCACAGCTTTGGCAACTGCAACATCCGGTTTTGAAATCTAAAGACTCTAACGATCATTTTGATATATAAAACTCTTTGTTTACAGACATGGACCGGTTCATGTCCTAAGGAGGCATAATATCCAGGTTGGTTTGCAGCACTAAAATGCGAATTATTATTAAACTTATTGTTAAAGGTATTATTATTATTATTATTATTATTATTATTATTATTATTATTATTATCATGTTCATACAAAGTGATGAGCAGGTATGCCTTTACGGAACTGAAATAAATTTGTGTTATGAAAAAGGATCGAAATGATTATTAATTATCTGTTTACCTGCAAGTAATGACAAAGGAAATGTTGATTTTTCAAACTTTAGAATCATTATATCACAACCCGTTTGCTCAGTAAATAATTCATTTAATGATAACATCCTAAGCTTTATGCAGAGCATTTTCTTATTTGAAAACGAAACGTTCTGATACGCCATTTTAAGATCAAAGGCACATTTATTTTTTTTTAAGTAATTCAGAAAATTCAAAACACAAACTTCCTGAATTCTACTATAAATCGAAACATATTTTGTTATCTCATAAGGCTCAGCCGTAGAACTTGTAATAATCAGCTCACTTTTCCCAGTTACTTAGATTTTCCTTTTTCTCTTCGTCAAATTTCGATTTGATTTTTCGTCTTTATCATTTCCCATGTTTACTCATACAAATAAAGAGTTGTCTAATTTCAATTATAATTTCTTATTCGCCAAGCGTGAAATAGATATTATCTGATTAATCAAACAAATAACTTACTAGTTGATTGGACTATTATTGATAATCCCTTATCGGCGCCTCGAAAGGGGCGGAGCGATGAGCGGTTATTCACACGCAGAGAGCGTGGCGCTGTTTGAATACATACTTTTATGGCTTTTTAAACACCTTTCAAATGGTTTGTTCAGCATATTTTGTTTCGCTAAAAGGTAGAAGAGGAATTTAACTAATGACAATGCATAAAAACGGAATTTTGCGATTATAACGCAAATTTGCTTCGATAAGCGTCCACTTTATAAGTAACTACGGCATTCGTGATTACGAGCAACCGATGTCTTTAATGAAAATGTCCACAATGATACTGTGTCAGCATTAATTAAGTCTCTCCCGCTTAGATTAGTAATTTCACAATATCTAAACCTTATTGCAGATATTTTAACTTCAATATATTGTCAGAAATGTATATCAATGTTATCATAATTACACACATTATTGTGTAATTACATACAACAATTTACTGATGACAAGATGAAGATCAGAATTTATTATTCTTAGTTAATGTGATATTTACAGGAGGCCGAAGGCCGATGTGAATAGCATATGAATCACCAGTCAATCTTAACGATCGTCTTACTAAAAGCAAGAAAAATTGGCGGGAAAGGAATAAGCATGATCTACCACTTATTTGCAGGCAGCATAGCTAGGTCCTAAATCTGACTTTTTTTCTTCTGAAATTGAAAGATAATCAACATAGAAACAATCATCACCCTCAACTTCCGGTTTACCTTATTCAAACTCGATATATTGGGATTGAGCGATCTGATTAGACAACGTGTACATGTGTACTTTTCCCGCGATATGTCAACTGGATTCAAAACGTACATGTAAATAGGTACCATACTGACAAGGAGCAATCCGTTGATTTAAATGTAATTGCAGCCTTTGGAAAATTTAAAAAATAATAAAACGAGTGCTTTGGCAAGTAAGTCTGCATTCATATATATTTTCCTAAATTGTGTGAGATGGCCGTAAAGGCAATCATAGGTAGGAGTAGTCCTTTAGATAAGTCCTTAGAAACAGATATCTTATAATAGGAAAATTCTTCGGTGTCTTTAGTTACATTTGCTTGACCGTCCATTAGTACGAACAGTACTATGATTGTACATTACGTGTATTATTGTATAACCACAGTAGACATCGCTATTCAGTAACAAAAATGCTAACATGATATGCCTCATTTTTAAAGTGTTTATAAATATGCAATTGTATGTAAATACTTTATTGGAACAAAGGTATAAAAGTAAGTTTTTTGTAAAGGTAATAAATATACGCTGACCGACAGTAACAGGAGTAATTACTGCAGTCATTTTGGTGACTGAATAGCTTTATCCAACACGTGTGCCTAACGTCGCTCACTTTTGTTTACCTACATATAGTTTATCCACTGCTTTATTACATGAATATGTACCCTTCTTGTTTAATAAAATATTAAGGAAAAGCCTCAGCAACAACCACAGAACAGACGAATGGGGCGAATTAGTATGCATGATAAAGTTATCGAGCCATTTCTTGTATGTCAGTCGTGATATCAAAAGGACACTGTTCAACAAAATGAATCTCAAAACTGCAACGGCAATTACATATAAATGTAAAATAAAAATAATCTAAACTCTGCAGTCTTTTCTGATACACATGTAAATAAAATATTACATTTGATGGTATTTTATCGCTTAAAGTCAATTATTCAAAATTCAAATAATTTGCACTCCTACTTTTTTGTTCACGAATGATAAAAACCGACTTCGTAAAGTTTCAAACATAAACTTTCCAATTATTTATATGTTAAAGCAGAGACATAGAATAGAGAGAAGCAGCTTCAGTTTTTTTATTCAAATATCACGCATGACATCCGAAATTTGAAAAAATTGCTGTTTTTGTAGCAGATAACACTACTTAGTCAGTTGTTTGATACATACAACCCATACACTTTCTTCAAGTGTAAGGTTTAGAATATGGATTCCGATTTTTTTCTGATTTTAGTTTTGCTTTAAACTCTCAAAGAGGCTATGTAAAAAAGACCTACTATCATTGATATGTGAAAAGATATAAATTCATACCAAACTATTCGAGACAGGTACTACTCACGATGGTATAATACCAATATATAATGCAAGATATGAAAGCATTGTTATTTTCAGCTTAAAGTGACATTATGCGCATTTTTTTCAATAAAAATCCAGCTGAAAATGGTGTGTGTACAAAACTGTAGAGGAAATAATAACTTTGAACTCAATACACCAAACTCTTCCCGCTACCAGTATGAAAAAATAACTTTCAAAATATTGATTTTCTTATTTGACTGGGAGAGTCAATTTAAGAAAAGAACAACTGAATGCAGGAGTTGCCTCCCTTCCACTGCCGAAATCTCTACCAACATTAACAACGACACATTCATCTATCATTTTATCAGTCCGATTTTTTTTTATATCCAAAGCACCAACTTCAAATACTAATGCGGCATAATCATTAATTTAACACATTTAAATGCACAGTAGCCAAAAATTGCTTTTATAAAACTGTCACCAAACATACACTTTGTGCAGTAATATGCGCATAATGACACTTTAAGTTTAATATTTAAGCTTTCAAAATATGTAACATTTATGTTTGTATGATAAATGGCCAGTGAGTTTTATTTGCTACAGAATAATAAACAACACTGTCTTGGGTGATATTTCATGAGACAGTAGTGATACTTGTCTCCCTTATCTATGTATTTGGTTACAGTTACTATATAATAATGAAAAGTGTACTTTTCAGAACTGATGGAACTACATTGTAAGAATTTAAGAAGTACTATAGCACTCTGTCTATATACTGGTCTCTGCATCGCGCTATCCAGCTACTCGAAAGGTAAAACATCTTTTACAGAAATAACAAAACGGCTATGCTATGGTTGTCCTATAATACTGCCTGTAGACATATAATATGACTGTAGCGATATGGCTAGCTGAAACTCAGTGATTTTAGCTATTTCTGGTCCTAGACATATGTAATGGTTAATTTCTTTAAAAGAGAATATAGTGATCGAAATGAGTATTCAGCTTCTGAAAGTATAATTCAATTCATTTAACTAGCGACCGAGACTTTAACCCAGTATAATCCGGTTGCAAATCTCGGCGAGATAAGGTCGTCAAGCATAAAATGTTATGTACGATACTCTTGAAAAGTAGCACAAAAGAGTGGTTGTTGAACAGTATGTTCCTACCATTTGACTTAATTCCCTAGAATTTTACTCAGGTCAATTTGCAGTAGAAGACTTAAAAAAAAATTTCATTTGTTTCCAAAATAAAATGAAGATTGGAAAATATTGTGAATGTGAATTTTTTTCGTGGGTATTTGAATTTGTGCATTACGATTTTATTAATGAACAGAAACTCAGTTTTACTTGAATATGTAATTCATGGATCTGCCACATCACGAAATCCTTGAAATTGAGTGCAAGAAAGTCACTGGTTGCTAAAGAAGTCACTGGTTGCTAAGTCTATGGTTGCTATGGGAAGTCACTAGTCGCTAGTTGCTGTAGGAACTCTAGCCTGGGGGCATGATTTGAACAAACTTGGTAAAGGTCCACTTGACAATGATACATACTAAATACATGCTTAATATCTAAGATTCATGCCTTATGGTTTCTGAGAAGAATAGTTTTAAAGTCATTATAAGTCTAATGAAAATCAGTGACCCCCTGGGGTTGGTCAATTTTGACCAAAGGGGTCCACTAGAAGTCCACAAGACAATATTGTACACTAAATATCTAAGCTCAAGGCCTTGTGGTTTTGGAGAAAAAGAATGTATTAGTCTATGTAAAATCAGGTGACCCACCTTGCCGGATCTATTTCTATCCAGGGTCATGATTTAAACAATATTGGTCGAGTTCAACAAGGCAATCGTGCTACTAATTATCTAAACTCTATGCCTTGTGGTTTTAGAGAAGCCTTCAAAATTCTTATCGTCAACCATCACTAAAATATGTTTGCTTAAAAATACTGATCCGGGAATCAATATTTTTCCTTTGTGAAATACATTGATTACGATTAATAAAACACTTTAAGAAGTACGGTACTATATATTTATACAGAATAAGTGCCGACACTTAATGCAACTTCTTTCAATAACATTTGCATCAACAGTAATGATGATTTACATAAAAACAGCTGTTATTTGGGGTTTTATTAATGTTATCAATAAATGTATTCAATTTATAGGCATAACACTGACAGATGATAGTTTTGTTTTGAAGATTTCAGATCACACATACTTCAAATGGAATCACATCATGCTGAAGATATGTTACAACTAGACAATGCACATGATGATAAGTTTCAGTTTGTATCAAATGATACATCTATACTTGTACATTCTGCATACTTGGATAACATGTAAATTTTACCATTACTTTTACTACAGGAAATAACTTCAGCTTTAAAAAATAAATATTTTCTACTATATTCATTAAGATTCAAGATCAATTAATTTTGGATTTCTTAGTAGAAATAAATCGTTAGTGTAAATACGTGTGTACGTGTGTAAAGAGTTATCCTTACAATTTTAGTAGAAGTGTTCACTGTTTTGCTAAGTACTTTTCTATGATTTTATATACCGTTTAGATAAATGTAAATAACAGATTTGATACACATAACTTCATGATATAATTGTCATAGAATGTTATAAACAAACAGAGCTTTAACTATATTGGATAAGACCATAGTCACGTGATCGAGAAATTGTGATATAAGCAATTCAAAGCCTAATATACCATATTATCTGTTTAATGTTCACATGACATTGTCAGTCATGGCACCTGAATGTAGGCTAACGTTATAAGTACAGTTGCCTTTTTACAACAGAGCAGCATCAAAGAAGTACGTGTATGAATATTGTTTTGAAAAGGACGATAAATTTGAAATAACAAATAGATGGAGTCATATTATTCCTAGATTTTAGAAAAGTTTTTGATACCATTGAGCATAACTTTATATCAGAAACGTTAGAATGTTTTGGTTTCAAAAATGACTTGGTAAAAATTGGATAAAAACTCTAAAGAGTAGCTGTCAAACTTACATTTTCAATAACGGAGGGTTATCCAAACCATTCCAATCTGTGTGTGGTGGACGATAAGGCTGTCCTATTTCCTTCTTACTATTTATAAATTCATGTCACTTAACATACGCGGTTCGAACGTAATATCTGGTATAGATGTAAAACACCGACGATGGAAATAAAACTTTTAAAATATCACAATTAGCAGACGATACTACTTTATTTCTTAAATCAAAAGAGTATTATAAAAATGATCTGGTCAAATGTTAAAGGCCGGGGAAGAACTATAAAAATTGCTCAGGTAGAGAATTGGCCATTTGCTTTGCATACACTGAGCTAACAACATCAGAGGTTTAAATCAAACTTTTAATGAAATTAAAGTATAGATTTGTTTGAAATTTAGTACAAATGTTCTTTAGTATAAATGTCATAATGTCTGAAAATATAAAGTTCATTGCTTGTCTAAAAGTGTGACTTCCAGGAAAAAAACTTGTGTTGTATGCTTCAAGATTTGAATTTGCCTCTACAATAATTGGCAGCTTCTCCATTGGCTGAGAGCTAATAATCTCAGACCGTTGTATGAGTCACACACATTGACATAAGGCGGGAAAATTCCACATGTAATTTTTTGTATAGAACAGTTCTATTTTATATAAGTTTTATGCATAATTAGCTGTAATAAGTTTCATTCCATAATAAAATGTTATCTGGTATAAATTAATGGTCCATAAATGACCTAGGTATGGTTTTCCACAATTTTCATTCATCAAAGTTGCTCTTCATACAATATTAACCTTGAATGTTTATCAAAATTAATGGCATTTATCAGAACTAAGTGACATTCATTTCTGGTGTGTATCCAGATAAAGGATATCTTGATATAATTAACTGGCCATTGTCTCACTATCGAAAGAAGAAGATCTTTTTAAAGCACTCATATACATAAAGAAAATGCACATGAGAAACATACATCGATCTCAATGTTAAAACCTTCAATAAAACATTGCAATAACTGAAAGTTAAGTTTAAATTTATTTGAAATGACTTTCCCCCAAAACTCACAAAAGTTGACAGTAAGTTATGTTATTTATTCTAAAATCGCACTTCCCAACATCAAGCAGACGATTTCTGTGTTTACATTATCACATTACTGCTAGGTAGTACAGCTCCTCCTTACACTCCTAATGCCGGCCGGTATTTCACTGAAACAAACCCCGGCCTTTAAGGCAAACCAAGATTGAAGATTGTGAAAAGGTTCTAAACAACTGCTTAAAGTGAATACTATCAATCTACGGAAAAATTCAAATAATTAAAACACTCATAATTCCTAAATTCACGTATGCAAGCCGGTCCTATATCGGATTGATATCAGAAATGACATCGGCCCGATATTGCATCAACTTTGTAAAACCGAGGTCGGTCCGATATATAAATCTGGTATATCCGTGATGTATTATGCTTGCTGGGTTAGTACGGGCTCTCATAAAAACAGATGCGGTAAGAAACAACGAAGCTCACACTATGAATTACATCCAGCTAACCAATTGAATGTTCCCCTTTTATTTTTAAGGATTTATAAATTTTAATATTAAGTGTCCGTGTGAATCTTTCTTCCTCTTTGAGTCATTTCATGAATTTTCAAGCTTAATATTCCAAGATATAGAAATCTAAAGGTTCTGGATATGAGTGCCGTACCGGGATCACAAACCTTTTTCAGTGCAAATGTACGTCAAATTCCAGAAAGAAGCATTTACAATATAAATTTCAAAAGTTGCCCTCAGAACTGATCTACTGTAAATCTGTTTAAAGTGAAGAAATTCGTATTAACTTCCCAAATTACAGTAAAGAACTTATCAGTTAGATTCAAATTTCAACACAAAATATAGGTTCTTGAAAATGCAGAAAAACGGGATTTTAATGGCTTATGGGTAAAAGGAAATTATTATATTTTTATAAATCTTTTATGACGTTGAAACACTCATATACTAACGCCATTTTAAGGGATGCATAACGCATTCTGGTATTTAGAGGTAAAGTCTGTTAAAGACCTTTGATATAGGTATAGCACTTGTTTTGGGGTGTAAGATGATCAGGTGCCGATGTCAAAAAAATATTTTGTATTTACCATATTTCTTTAACAATGTAATAAAAGAAATTCGTAAATATTTCATGATTTTTCCAAAAACTACATCTAAACTTATTCTGTATCAAAGATAAAAGAAATTCTTGACGCTCTAAGAATAGCTAAAAAAGTGAGTCCTCTATAGCTTAGTGGTTAGTTCACTGGACGCAAGAGCGGAAGGTCACCGGCAGCTGGACTCTCCACTTCATTTCATTTAATTTCTCATCATCTTTCGACAAAAACTGCCTTGTCAAATTTCAGAGTTTCTCCATTTGTCAGAGTACGTCTCTGTTAACTTGTAACAAAGTCCGAAAGTAGGAACTATGGTAAACGGAAATTCTAGGGGCATAACGTGGCGTATCCGGAGTATACAGTGACATTGTAGCCAAATTGTGAAAGAGTACCGTAGAGTACCATGGGAAAAATCTATCCCATTAAATAAGCGAACAAAGGGAAAAAAGAGAAAGTAATAATTGAAATGCAGGTGAAAAGCAGGTGAAAAGTGAAAATCACAATAGAAAAAGAATATACAGCAATGTTCGGCGAAGAGTACGTGAGAACGGATAGCCGATGACTAGGGCGGGCGAAGTTGCTGAGAGGGGAAGGGAAAAGTGAGAGGGCGGAAATTGAGATTAGGCAGACCAAAAAAATCCACATTCTTACTGTTCACAATTATAAAAGTCGTAATAGAAATGACTGCTTGTAAACGACATACAAATGAAACCGATGTACCGAACTGATCTGATTTAGCACATGAATTCCATGATTTCCTTTCTTAACTTTAAAAACCGCCATTTAGAAATATTTACATTTTTTCGTAACTTTGATATGTGTTATTTAAACAATATTCTTAGAAAAAAGAACTAACAATTGAATGGTCACTGTGATTATACACAGCTGTCCCTAGAACGGGCGTATAAATTTGATTACCTGGAGTGGGTGAGGTTTTCATTTTGTTGTCAAGTCATAACCGAACTGGGTCAGAATATGTTTTTTGTGTTTTGCCTATGTCAAGGATAATGTTTCAGCCGTTAATATTCATTGCATGTATGACATGATCGTCGTATTTATACCGAAACTTTGGTGAAGGCAGTCTCAATGACAGCTATATTCCCGGCCGCTAATATGAATACTGAAGGAATATATGTTGCTGAGTGTAGTTTTCTCACAGAGGTGCACAGCATGGATTTCTAAAAGGCAAATAAAAGTACTGACAAAGAAAATGTCTCTGTAAAGAGATGTGTAGGTTTTGTGAGTGGACAGATTCAAATATTTGACTTAAACTGGTGACCTTGACCGTTAGTCGGCAAGGCCAGCTTATTGGTTATGCACATTAATTAAATGAGGTAAACATTTGACCAAGGTTTAATCAAAATCCTTCTAGGAGTTAATGGGATATGGAGCAGACAGAAAGTTCAAGACTATAACATGTGACCTAAGCTTGTGACCTTGACCTTGATTCAACATGAACAAATCATAGGTTGTTCTAGTCATTGTCTTGAATAGGTGATCGTTTGACCTGCTTTTAATCAAAATCTATCAAAGGGTTACGGAAATATGGAGGGAACACGTGTGTCAAGACTCAAACGTTTGATCTTATATTGTGACCTTGACCTCGATACAGCGTAACTGACCCATGGTTTCTACATATTGTCTTGATAAGGTGAACATTTAACCTGAGCTTCATCATAATCTTTCAAGGGGCAAATGAAATATGGAGCGGACCGTAAATGTTAGACTCGAACATTTGACCTTTAGTAGTGAACTTGTGACCGGCTCATGGATTCTGCACATTGTCGTGATGAGGTGAACATCTGACCTGAGTTTCATCAAATTTCGTCATGGGGTTGAGAATATATGGAGCGGATAGAAAATGTTACGGACGGACAATCCGACGGACACAGACTATTCTTATATCTTGAAATAATATGTATGATTATGAGATCTCACATGAGCTTGATATATTTTGACAAAACTTGCGAAATTATCGATGTTTACACTCTAGCACCTTCATTTCTCCACTAATCTTATTAATATTTCAAATAAATTTTAACGGCTATAAGCCCTCAAATGAGTCTGATTATGGTCTTGATTGGATTGATAGAGAGAATGTGTCTGACTTTAAGATATCTGATGAATTCGATTATAGGCAAGATCTGATTGAACCATTCAGAGTTATGGCCCCTGATTCAATACACATTGCAATATATAATAATGTTTGCATGCTTACACATTCACCATAAGACCTTAAATGAGTTAAACTACAGGATTAATCCAATAAATAGTTTGAGAGATATGGACCTTAATTTAGAAAAAAAATGCAATTTATATGTATACAATCTAGAACCGTCTTTCCCTCAATAATCTTAATGTTTGATAAACATAATGTATACTACCATAAGATGTTGGATAATTTCCATTATAAGCTTGATCGACGTAATACTTAGAGAGTTATATACCGTGATTAAACAAAAATTGCAATAGATAATTAAGATAACACATACATATTTAGGGAGATGTTAAACAGCAAGTGGTGCAACTCGGTTGGTGAATGGGAAATGAGAGTTCTGAGACTTCAAAACAAAAATAATATCAAACAGGGAATGCCACATACCAAAAACGCAGCCTCCCCAAAACCTCCCTACATAATCAATAGTATAACCCTTAGGTCACCGAGCACATCGTGATGTTTTGAGTACGATAACGAGTGATTTTTTCGAGTGTAACGAGCAGACGACTTTGTGTTTAAATTTGGTTTAAATAGCCGGAGAACCATTAATTTTCATCAAGACATTGAAATGTCACTTTTATATTATAATACACCCAACAGACTGTATACCGGCCATACAGACGACTAAACAAATAAGTCGCCTGTCAAAATAATAGATTAAATGTGTCATACTTATTAATCCTGGTACCTAGATGCGTATTCGAATATTGCGTTTGAATTTAAAGGGGTAGCTTTGTGCGACTATAAAATCGGTTTTGATAATGAATAAACATCATTTAACAATGATGGTTGGAAGGTTAACCTGCAAGATATCTATATCAATGTAAAACATCATATTAGCTATGCTGGACCGAATAATATATACAATTATTTGAAGAAAGTCAGCAAATATAACGTTGGTATACACGCCATTGCCAGTGACTTCAGGCTATTGATACTAACAGTCTTCAGCATCCGTTACGCTTCAAGTTCAAGACCAGAAAACTGATATAGCAAGGTTCGGATACTGTTTGGATGTTGATCTAGCAGACATTTCAAACTTAGCGAAGAAAAACGATGGCATGCGGTTATTCGTCGCCATAGATGTGCTATCTTGTCACCTGTTGGGCATGCCCTTGAATAATGAACTTTTCGGATCAGTCATAGACGGAGATATTAAAGTTGGGTCGAAATCCTAAAGAACTAAGGTCTTATCCAGGAACGAATGGAAAACAAATTGGTGAAGACCTGGACAAAGGAGGTATTGCCCATTACGTCACACAAAACATAAACTATGCTGAAAGAATAATTTGACCATTGAAGGTGTTAATGGATAGGAACCTTGCTCACAAAAAAAACATACCGTTACCTTTAGGTAATCGGAAAAATAGTGAACACTTATAACTCAAGATCACACAGCGCATTGAATGGAAAATCGCTAAAGGATATAACTATAGAGAACGAGGCAAATGTATGGAAATGGCTGTATTTGGACAGTTTAAAAGTTAAAGCTTAAGGCTTTGTAATGATTTCAAGTAACAGGAACACATTTATATAAAACTAAGAACAAAAATGAGCAGAAGAAATGTAGATATTTTCGTCAAAGAAATCCGGTGTAAACGATTGTTGATTACGAATGAGACCCAATACAAGGCACGTTTAAAGTGAACAAAAGTAGAGATTACTTATTCAAAGTAGATGCGTTGAAACGATAAAAACGAAATTGATTATACAAGAACTTTCAATCAAATGGCACGGATACCCGCAGAAATTCAATTTCTCGGCCAAGGCCAGCGAACTCGACGATATATACACGGACATATTACATTCTTAGAACCATTTGACCAAGAGGCGTTGAGCTGTGCACACCTTACTTAAGGATGAAACATTTCAAGTGTCATTTTTGCGATAAAAGTTTGTGCTTGGCACATGACTTGGAAATACATTTCAGAATTTAACACTACGATATGATACCTTACAAAAACGAAAACAAAAAGTAACAAACAAGGAAAAAAAGTGAAAGATTTGCAATGGGAATATCCTGCGAAACACCAAAACACGTCAAAGACGACGTATGACTTATAGCAGAAGAAGCAGTAGCAGCATCAGATGGATTTCAAATTTCAAAACCCCTGCACATGCATTGTATCGGGACCAACATTTTGCGGTATGCATTATTAATTTTGTAGCTGTATAAGCTATATTATATGTGTATTGATTGGTAATAATTGAATCTTAAGTCTACATTGAATATTTTATTACATTTTATTTTTCAGGTAAAACTTACTTTTATGATTATACTTTTGCAACATGATCAGACTGATATACAACCAGTGCCGCAGAGAATTATCTGGTTTTTGTAAAAGGTTGCAACCGCTGTATAATGTCATTAAGGTCACAGTGGAACAGTGGCGCTCACGTTTTTGTTCCGTATTCAATTTCTTGCGTTTTACCGCAAAAAAACACGGCTTTACTCCATATATGGAAAGACAAGCCGGTAAAAAGTACGGGTCACTCCATAGAAGTAGCATCCGGGTAAAGAGGCGTGTTCAAAACAAGCAGCCAATCAGAAGATTCCCAGTGCCTTATTTTTACGGCTGCCGCCGTTTTTTCAATCAGCGAGGGGTGTTTTTGTCAGGACACATTTACGACGTTTATGTTTGTGTTTACATTATAATGTAAGCGTCGATGTGTTTGCTGATCTGTATGTTATATAGATCTACAGTACCTACTGTACATTAATATTTTTTGTCTAAATATTTCCCGACCCCGGATATTTTAATTTTGATCAAATGTCCCGTTCACGTTTTCGTTTACTACAGTATTTCTTTTACAAGAACTTTTGTAAGATTCTATCTACTGTAGACTAAAGGAGCGTAGATGATTACAGCATAACCCAGTGATTAATTCGTTGCGGTATTTTACCTGGTCTTGGCATAAACAACAAAAATAAGAATGCTAAATAAAATGGTCTAGAATGCACTTTACAGCCCCTTAACATGGGGCCTACGGTATGTTCAGGTAAGGGATACCACATATATATCCTTATGTTATGATTAGACCATGAGATGATATGGTAAAAGTCTCTTAGGTAACAGAGCATTTCTTATCAAATTTATCCCATATTGAACAGACATGAATGTAAATTTACATAACCTCTATAGGTCCTAGAGCTTTTGTGTAGACTAACTATCTAATTCGACTCATCGGCTTGACCCGTATTTTTTTATCGAATATCTTATAGTTGTCAAACCTCAGAGAAAGCGCTCATCCAAAATCTATTTCCCTAGCTGAACGTTGACGTTGTATTAATAAGACTAGCTTTTTTACGACAATCTCAAATTTAAAACGATGCAAGCATACTTATATTCTGTCAATTATTCGGTACACATTAACAGCTCGGCAGAGTGGGGAACTGGTGATATTCTTGGCTTTGCACATCCAGTTACTGACAATAATTTATCTATATTCGGGAAATCTTATTCCTTGGCTTTCCTCGCTGGTCTCTATATGCATCTTTAATATTACAATGTACAAAATCGAAAAATAAAAATGAAAGAAGGCGAATGCTTACCATTAGCACGGACCTAAATACACATGAATTGGCAACTCTCATATTTTCCTATATAACTCAACCTTTTTGTTGCGAGCTAAGAGACTTTGGTCGGCCATATTGAAATAAATCGAGGAAAATTGCATAAAGGAAACTAGTTTAAATCGTGTATTCGCAATATTTTATGCGAAATGCTTTGTATTTTCATTTTTTTTTCTGTAATTGTTGTCGCATTTCCAACAGTTTAAATTTTTGTAATTTGAAACTTTTATCGATTTTTCTTGTAGGAAATTTGTGAATATACGGCAATCTGTCACCAACGAACGAAAACGAAATGCAATCCCGATACATGTTAACACGATGGAAGCCTTATAAAACAATTGTCAGATACGTAAATATATTTGTATGACAAGAAATATCCTTTAAAAAAGGTACATAGCGATTGTGTCAATAACATTGCGCATTTCCCCCTTCTTTATTTCAGCCATATCAGACAACAATTGTCCATTTTCAGAACTGTCGCCGAGCGCGCGCAAAGCATAATGGCTGACTCTTTCCAGGTATTGTTTTATCGATTTTAGAAGTTTCCAATTCATGTGTAGATTGGTCCGTGCAACTTATGATCAGAGAATTTCATGTGATTAATAGCTTTTTGTTTCCTTTTAAATAAATATAAACTTGCATATATATGAGTCCACGGTAAAAACCGAGTTTTTACCTTTTACCGAATGAAGAAATGAACGCCATCTTATAATTTAATTGGTTAACTGGCCAGTATGATGTCAAGACGAAGCCGAGAATATAATGTAATATTCACCATAGTGGTCAGTGCTGACTGGAATTCCTATTTAATTGTACAAAGCCACTTGATCACTTAGTCACCGGATATATACTAAACTCCCATTATTACGGTATATAGTATCCACTGCTAAAACATATCAGTATGGACCACCAAATCTACATATACTATAATGTGCGCTATAGTTATTCAAAGATAACTGTAACTGAATTACGGACAACTCAAATTACAGTCAACACCTTGATTCAGGATCTCCTCCTAAAATTAAAGGCTACTATATATTCAGTAACTTGACTTCGTGGATTGTTAGCTTTCTCGGATATAGGAAGCAGAAAGAGGTAATAAATGAAAATAAATCAAACTTGATGAACTTTAAATTTGGTGTACCCCAGGGTAATATTTTGGGACCGCTACTCTTTGAATTGTATGCAATTATATTAACAAGTAATTATTTACAACAGGCAGTGCAAAGTATTGTAGACTTTTCAGTGATGATACAAAACTCTACAGAGTTATTAAAAACCCAAATGCAGCAAAATTACAAAATGATGTTGATACATTCTGTAAATGGAGGAATTTAGACTGGCTATTTCGATTCAACGCACAGAATTGCGAAATAATCTGTTTTGGCCAAAAGGACATGAAACTATACAGGATTGATTGGTACCAAGCCTTAGTGTGCATAGTGTCAGCCTGTTGCTCTAGGCTGATAATGTAATGAGTAATGAAAACAAAAAAACAAAAATAATATCAAACAGGGAATGCCACGTACCAAAAACACAGAATCCCCAAAACGAGCCCCACAGCACCCAGAAGTGCACACCACCAACCCACACACACATACACACACACACACACACACACACACACACACACACACACACACACACACACACACACACACACACACACACACACACACACACACACACACACACACACACACACACACACACACACACACACACACACACACACACACACACACACACACACACACACACACACACACACACACACACACACTACCAGCACACACCAGCACAAAAAGCAAACACACGAGGACAAAACGAACAATTAAAGGAACACAGTGGGGCACCGCCTTGGAACGGTCAGTGGCAAAAACACCACTGGGGAGCTTAAACCGGTTTATGGTGCGCACCCAACCTCACTCTTACCCCCACCATGTTCCAAAGTCACAGGACAGTGTAAATAAAAGTAATCCCTGCTAGGTGAATCTCTAACACACGCAATGGAAACAAAAGGCATGGTATGTAAAACACAAAAATGCTCGTGTATAAATATATAAAAAGCAAACCTTGAGAACCAAAAAACGTATGTACTCAATGCATTTGCAGAAGGCAGAGCACCAAGAGAAACACCCTTAAGGGCCCGATGAAACAGGCCAGAGGACAGAAATCAAAACAGTTTCGTCCAAGTGGGATTTAAAAAGTGCTCATCACAGAGTCCTCCCCCTTCTTTTTTCCATAAATTCTTACTACAGTTTGTCCAACTCCATCGGTAAAATATCAAATATGCACGGGTCATCAATAAAAAAATACATTATAATTAATATCTCTGCAAAGACACCATTTAAATTGTTTTTATTAATTTAAAATTAAGGAAATGTATTGAAAAATCAACCGCCACTGTCAGGCCTTTTTTCTATGTGCTCGTACGAATGACCTATGTAAGAAGACATGTACTGCAATTTGTTTACGAAACTTGGGAGGGAAGAATGCAAGTCGACATATACATTTTATCCCTCTCTCCCCGACCGGCTAGAAGTTTGCCTGACATGTCAGGCAGACAGGCATGTATTGGGATGACTGTTCGTTTCAATGTAAAATAAGATTAATTAACACCAAGAACACTCAACTAGAGCTATCACTAAATGTGATTAATACCCCCGAAAGACTACTTTATAAACTGAGGAAGTTCGTAGTAAAAAAAAAACCATTAAAATATAGATATTGTATTTGGCAATAACTCTGTAATTAGTCAGGATAGAGTTATGGTTCTTGTACACTGCACTTCCTCTCATTGTGCTTGACCATTGTATGAAGTTGTATTGAATTCTAACTGGTAGTTTTCTACAAATGCTCCGGACAAGGAAAAGTAACAAAGGGCAATAACTCTGTAATGAGTCAAGAAAGAGTTATGGTTCCTTTGCACTGCACTTCTTCTCAATGTACTTGACCATTGTATGAAGTTGTATTGAATACCAACCAGTAGTTTTTAAGTTATGCTCCGGACAAGAAAAACTAACAGAGGGCAATAACTATGTAAATACTCAAGAAAGAGTTATGGTTCTTGTTCACTGCACATCCTCTCATTGTGCTTGACCATTTTATGAAGTTGTATTGAAATTCAACCAGTAGTTTTCAAGTTATGCTCCGGACAAGGAAAAGTAACAAAGGACAATAACTCTGTAATGCGTCAAGAAAGAGTTATGGTTCCTGTGCACTGCACTTCCTCTCAATGTACTTGACCATTGTATGAAGTTGTATTGAATTCCAACTAGTAGTTTTCAAGTTATGCTCTGGACAAGGAAAAGTAACAAAGGGCAATTACTCTGTAAATACTCAAGATAGAGTTATGGTTCTTGTACACTGCACTTCCTCTCATTGTGCTAGATCATTTTATGAAGTTGTATTGAATTCCAACCAGTAGTGTTCAAGTAATGCTTCGGACAAGGAAAAGGTACGAAGGGCAATAACTCTGTAATGAGTCAAGAAAGAGTTATGGTTCCTGTGCACTGCACTTCGACTCATTGTGCTTGACCATTGTATGAAGTTGTATTGAATTCCAACCAGTAGTTTTCAAGTTATGCTCCGGACAAGGAAAAGTAACAAAGGGCAATAACTCTGTAATTACTATAGATATAGCTATGGTTCCTGTGCACTGCACTTCCTCTTATTGTGCTTGATCATTGAATGAAGTTGTTTTGAATTCCTACCTGTAGTTTTCAGGTTAGTCCGGACAAGGAAAAGTAACAAAGGGCAATTACTCTGTAATGAGTCAAGATGGAGTTATAGTTCTTGTGCACTGCACTTCCTCTCAATGTACTTGACCATTGTATGAAGTTGTATTGAATTCCAACTAGTAGTTTTCAAGTTATGATCCGGAGAAGGAAAATGCAACGGACCGCCTGACCGACCGACCGACCGACCGACCTACCTACCGACCGCCCGACCGACCGACCGACCGACCGACCGACCAACCACCGGATGACTCCTATATACCCCCCCCCCCCCAACTTCGTTTCGGGGGTATAAACACAGCATCTTACAACCAGACTAACGTATAGAGGAAAATTCCAGTCACTTTGCAGAGGTGCCATTCCTTTCCGATCCACCAACATCAGGCTGAGCGTTGCAGGATTATAAATTTGAAAGAAATCTCCAATTTTCATATTCATGATCCCGAAAATGTGAAACAAGTGTTACACCTTTAAACATCTTAGGTCATTCAGAATGATAATTTTCTGTCACATATCATGTTGGTAACATAGCCGAAATTAGGATTATTTCCATCAGGGAGGGGGTGCAAAATTCATGAACGAACCTCTCGTCCGCCTCACAGTTTCATAATTGGTGGCCAGAAAAAAAATGCGTTTACTAGCTACAGTACCCTTATTTAATGTATTGTATCTGTTTCTTAAATGGATATAATTATGGACAGATAAATCTTGTACGTTAATCTGCTCTACAGGCACTGCTAATGATTAGTTACTTGCCATGAATTTTATTGGTGTAGTGACGTCAGCAATTTCGTAATATATTCACGTTAGTAAATATCTTATGGTCGCCATTTTGATGTATAAATCAATGTAAAGTCCATAATTTCGCTATGCTGTTTATTCAAAGGGATGTGATAGAATTCCAGTTTCAACTGGCAGAGTAACATAGGATAAGGATGTTCTTGGAACACTGAAATAACGCTGAAATAATATCCCACAATTGTTTACCCGGAAACTGCTGATAAACCAACTCTTCACAGTACACTAAAAAAGTACAACCCTGCATATCATTACTAAATGTTATAATACCAGTATTCTTTTTTTTTTTCACAGAAAAGGTATTGGGTTTCAAATTTTCTTGTTATAAAAAGAAACTGGGTTGTATTATAGTTGGAACAATTTAAGAATTACAAGTAATTTAGAATTAATACAATGGTTGTCCCGGGGTGTTAGATGTGGTTATCAAGAGATGATCATAAAGTGAAGATAGATGATCAATATATTTGGAGATATTGATCAACTGTCTGTCTACATTCATAATAATGCTCTGAAAAAGGTAAGGACTATAATTTGTATATGTTATTAGTTTATCTAGCACGGAGTGCCAAGATGAGTTTTTATGATACTTGTATGTCCGTTTCGTGTGTCGACAGATTCGTCAGTTTTTTTTATTTTAAGCAGTATCTTCTCCAGAACCTTATTTATTTGGTGTGTAGCAGTGTTTTGCCCCTAGGCTCACAATTTACCCCGCCCATTGTGACTTGTTATACATTGATTTAATATATCATTATTAAGGGACAATTTTTAACATTCTTATTGTCTATAATTATAAGACTTAGATCCTAAATATTTGGTTTGTTGCATTGCTTAGTACACATGCTTAAGTCATGTCCCCAGGTTCAAACTTTTTATCTTGAAGGTGATGGGATTTTGTTTTGGCTCTGTCCGAGCCCAAAAGGTGGGGATGAAGTGGCTATGGCAACAATAGATAACAGTTAATCTTCTTTGATGTCATTCATTCCGTATGTCTTATGTGGCTATTGTTTGGCTTATGTGGCTGAAAAGTACAACAAAGAGAACAAAAGAATAGCCAAACAACAGCCAATTGTATTAAGTACTTCTGATTTTGAAACTGTTAATTGTGGTTTATGACATTTAATGAAAGAAATGGAATTCTATTTCTAGTAAACTCTGTTTATAAGACTGTGGATATAGCGAAAATCCGGATATAAGGAAACTAATTTTCTGCCCAAGATATTTTTCTTTTTAAATTTTATTTTTAATGAAACTGTTCTAATTATGGATATTACAAAATCTGGATAAGGAACAAATTTAAATGGTCCCAATGAGTTCGTTATTAACAAAGTTAACAGTATGTTTTTTACTCTCTGTTAATTTTGTGTCCGGTGCCAGTGATATTAGGTTAATGTACCATACTTGATATTTCTGAAACAGTCTTTTTTAAGGATTTTAAGTGACGGACTTATTGCATATTGTTTTAGGTTCCGTTAACTCTGTGTGTTGTCCGCAGCTTTTATACCCTTAAATTTCATATACAGTCACCCTGTACTTTTGGACTGCATTCTATGTACATTACTAAACCTGGGACTTATTTGCCAATATGGTAGTATAGGAGAACTTGGGATTTTCAACAAAATGCAGCAGTACTGATATCTGTCATTTTCATTCAAAGAATAGTAGAAGAAAGTGGTCTGTACAGTAATGGTAAAACTTGCAAGCTTTGAATAAACAAGAGCTGTCCCTCACAAGTAACGAATGCCCCCGAAAGAGGTGCCTCACAGTCTGTGTCCTCTCCATGTGCTCAATAAATGTGCTATGTAATTTTAAAATCCTTCCATGCATGACAGAGTAATCATGCATACAGTATTCCATTACTTTAAACACTAAGTGTGACCTTGAACTTTGAGATAGGGACTTGGGTCTTGCACGCGACACATTCGCTTGATGTGCTAGACATTTGTGCCAAGTTATTTTAAAATCCTTCAAAGCATAATAAAGTTATAGTCCGGACACAAATGTGTGCATATATAGAGGATTCCATTACCTATAAACTCTAAGTGTGACCTTGACCTTTGTGGTAGGGACGTGGGTCTTGCACGCGAAACGTCGTCTTGATGTGCTTGACATTTGTGGCAAATTATTGTAAAATCCTTCAAGGCATAACAAAGTTACAGTCCGGACACGAATGTGTTCATATATGCATATATAGAGGATCCATTACCTTCAAACTCTAAGTGTGACCTTAACCTTTGAGCTAGGGACGTGGGTCTTGCACGCGACACGTTGTCTTGATGTGCTAGACATTTGTGCCAAATTATTTTAAAATCCTTCAATGCATGACAAAGTTACAGTCCGGACACGAATGTGTGCATATATGCATATATAGAGGAATCCATTACTTTCAAACTCTAAAAACAAAAATAATATCAAACAGGGAACGCCACGTACCAAAAACGCAGCCTCCCCAAAACGAGCCCCACAGCACCCAGAAGTGCACACCACCAACACACACACACACACACACACACACACACACACACACACACACACACACACACACACACACACACACACACACACACACACACACACAATCATGCACACACACAAACACACACCACCAACACACACAAGCACACAAAGCAAACACACGAGGACAAAACGAACAATCAACGGAACACAGTGGGGCACCGCCCCGGAACGGCCAGCGGCAAAAACACCACTGGGGAGCCCAAACCGGTCCATGGCGCGCACCCAACCCCACCCCCACCCCCACCACGCCCCAAAGCCACAGGACAGTGCAAACAAAAGCAATCCCCGCCAGGTGAACCCCCAACACACGCAATGGAAACAAAAGGCATGGCATGTAAAACACAAAAATGCCCGTGCACAAATGTACAAAAAGCAAACCCCGAGAACCAAAAAACGCATGCACCCAACGCCTCCGCAGAAGGCAGAGCACCAAGAGAAAGTATGACCTTGATATTTGAGCTAGGGACGTGGGTCTTGCACGCGACACGTCGTCTTGATGTGCTAGACATGTGTGCCTAGTTATTTTAAAATCCTTCAATGCATGACAAAGTTACAGTCCGGACACGAATGTGTGCATATATAGAGGATTCCATAACCTTCATACTCCAAGTGTGACCTTCACCTTTGAGGTAGGGATGTGGGTCTTGCACGCGACACGTCGTCTTGATGTGCTAGACATGTGTGCCAAGTTATTTTAAAATCCTTCAATGCATGACAAAGTTACAGTCCGGACACAAATTTGTAAGTGGGGACGCACGGACGGACGGACAGACGGTGCGATTTTAATATGCCACCATTCGGGGGCATAATTACAGGAAAAGTCATAACAGAGTATGGACATGGTGGAAATTCACCTATCTTTATTACATATTTCTTCATACTTTTCGTATGGAAATTAATTATGTACATTACCGCCGGTATACAAATACATGGCTTTCACCTACATTTGTTTTTCTATTTGTCTGAGCACTGATCTCATAAAAAGAAAAAAAGTTAGACCTGACTTATAGTTTATTGATGTACACCCATTATTTACATGTTTCTCTTTTAAGAAAACATACAGTAATATGAGTTACTGAATTTACTCCATACATTTTATCATGACAGTTACCATAACTGTTATTCTTATCTTTGTTACACACTCTTTATCCTAAACACAAGACCTGGTTTCTGTATAGTGCTTTCAAAGTTAAACCAGAACTGTAGCAGTTGTAAATATTGATATGTTTTAGGACAGAATGGTTGTCAAGTCGTTTTCATCTATTATTCATTCGAACGATTAACCATTATTCTCTTGTTTTAAGAAATAAGACTGGTCCCTCCTTAATCTACAGTCTATTTAAGTTGTTTTATTGCCTCAGGCAGTTATGAAACTTGCACTTCAATTTCCCCTTATGAGTACATCATTACATAACACGGATGTGTCACAGGGACCATAAAGTAGACTATAGTCCAAGTTTGAGGACTGAACCATGAGTGTACTAATACTTACTGCAATAAGTTTAGTTTATAATTACTGTAATTCAATGGCAAAACCCAAGAAAGACATAATGGTCGAATTCAGGCTGAAGAACTAGCTCTGTGGGACTCTTTTTTATTTTTATATTTGCAGTTTTAGTTCAGTTTTATTGAAATGTATTTCACACCAGTATTTCATAATAAGTTAATTGAACCATAGATGGAATTATAGTATCTTTTATAGGAAGTAGAACTTTCTGATTGAAAACCATTCATGTAAGTTTAAAACTATAAGAACTAACAGTTCTGAAGAAGCGTTATTCTGAATGTTATGTTATATTTTTGAATAAATATCATGTGGTAAAGTCCTTTTTAATTAATGCCGAGTAAGACACTTTGCAACATATGACAATCGTTTATTTAAAACAAATAACAGTTACTGTTACATTTCAATCATTCACACACAGTACAGATATGTTTACGAGTCTCAAAGAATTAGAAATGTCCAGCTTTTTACTCAGTATACAAAGTGTAAAACACAGAGTAAGTAAATTAATTTTAATATTTTTGTTAAATCTATAAAATGCTGAGGTTTATATACATGTGAGATTACATCTATCACTTAAGGGAATTATTAACACATTTTGCCATAAAAGTTTAACAATAAATCAAACAAAATAAAATATTTTAATCCACAAATTATGGCATGGAAGCCTGAGTCAGCCTTGAGCTAGAAAAGTCATTATTTCAGCATAGTGATATAAATAAAAAAATCATCGATATAGATAAAAAAAGGTTTGATAATTAACGCTTGTCCTGGTGAAACTTTCAAGAACAGTTCAAGCAAAGATGTTCTTAAAACAGATGTTTAAAATGGTTGTGGTATGTTCTTAATGTTCTAGAAAAATTCAACTGTTCCTAAACATAAGAACACAGTTTTGCAGTTTTGCAGGGGTGAACAATTAAACTATTTCCTTGAGCAGAAATGGCATATGGCTTTGAGTTACTTAAAAACATTTCTTCAAAACACGGTATAAATGTTACCTTTCCTTTTTTTAATTTAGTCTTTTATGTTAAAGATAAATGAAATGGAATGTGAGATTTGTGGCGTTTGGGACTTATTTTAGACAGACCTGCATGTGTAAGGTCTTGGTCAGTGATAGGCTACATTACTGTAGCTTCTGTTGTCATTTTAAGCTACTGAATAGTTGCTGTCAGAATAGAGCAGTGTTGATAACTGATGATGCATACAAGTAAACAGAGCTCAGATCTTATAATTTGCAAAACGAAATGAATCACTTAGTTATTTTAACCTGTGCTTTTAAATACAGACCTATACCATACTAGACAGATTGAATGAAAGTCTCAGTATGGAATCAATGAATTGTTTTTAACATAAGGTAAATTGATAATGAAATACCATGCTCTTGTAAGAAGAATATGCCTTTGGGACCAGTCCAAATCTTGATTAGACTGCACATCCTTGCGAACTGTTCATGATCACCACTTTTTGCTATACAGTCAGTAACATCCCTTTATTTAACTATAACTGTCATTTTCAAAATGAAGATTCAGCAGGTTAGTGGTTAAAGTAAAGCTTTTTGTCTCTCAAATTGAGTAAAGTGTCAAGTTATGTACCGGTAAATAAATCACTCAAGCTGATGTCACACATGTATACTACAGACTGAATTTCTTTGCTTTGCTACAAACAATTTATTCTGTTTAGTGATATATACAACAAATAATAAGGCATGCTTTACTTCATTTTTCAAATAACAAAGTCAGAAGTTGAATAGAGAAATTCTAATGATACTTGTTCTTTCATTTTAATTTATTTGAAATGACGACGTTTAAAACATGTTTCCATGCTTCAGTCATACTTTGTCATTGAAACTCAAAGCCATGAATATAATTTGTAAAAACAACTGTTACTCCATGTACAATTTACATTTAAATTGTATTGATTTGTAAAGCGTAGACAGTAAGTTTGTTCATAGATAAATTTGTTGTTTCAACTGGCTGTTGTCAATGATATTTTTATCCCTTATTGTGTCGGTAGCCCATTATTACACGTTTGCGCCTAATTTAGATCATGACCATGCAGTCTGATCATAATCTGCACTGCTAACTATTCAGTCAGTAAATTTCCAGTAGGAGTTAATATTATTGTCTAAATTGTAAGATTTTAAATAAAATGCAATTGCTATTTTTTCTTTTTATTTTTGTTGTAGAAAAGAGCGTCCTGTACGTACAGTGATGAGGGAAGTTCAACAGACCAAGATATGAAAACAACATAAAACAGTCATTCATTGCAATATGTCAACTGAAGGATTCTGTGGTGATCCAGATGGCTGTATCAGTTAAGAAGATGAAGTTGTGATTGTTTTTGTGGTTTTATTTTGATTCATCATACCTTGGTGATGAGACTGGACATGATATGCTGAATGGAAGATTTTGAACAGAATATACTCATATTTGAAATTTATTGACACATTGATATTTTTAAGACAATGGAAGAACAACAGTAAAATCAGCAAATTGATAGCTCACAAGAAACATCATTTTGCCAGACAGCATCCCTATTGGATAAATTCGAAAGTTGCAGCTGAAGTGCTAATGATGTGCTAGCTGTGAATTTGTTTTCAAATAAATATAAGAGGAGTCATTGAAACTCTCGAACAGTAGCAAATGATGAAATAATAGGCACGTGAGATTACCTCAGTAATAGTTATAATAACAGCATGTTGAATGCAATCTCAAATATCAAGGTCACACTTGAAAAACAAATGGACACATGAGAACTTTTGTTCGGTTGTAACTTTCTTATGTGCTGAAGGATTTTGAATTGATTTTGACAATACAGAAATGCAGTGCTTCAGTAATATACAGTATTGGTTACTACAGAACTAGAGTACTACAGTATGATTCAACATATGGTGACATTAATCACAATGTTATTCGTTGTTCAGATAAGCAACTTAAATTGAACTCATTTCTCTTATTGAATGAATCTTTATCGTTGCTTTTATTCATGATCTCCTTGTGTATGAAATACAAAAATAAAAAATAGGAATAACTGAAAGAACAGTTATTTTGTAGTGGCTAGTTTTCATACGGTCACCAACAAAACAATTTACCATTGTCTCAGCCGCCTGTGGAAATGTTTTTATACCCCCGATGTACAAAGTGTTAGGGGGTATACTGGATTAAGCTTGTCTGTCCGTCTGTAGTCGCAAATTTGTGGACGCAATTTCTGCAAACCCCCTGGTTAGAATTAAATTAGTCTTCACAGACATTATAGGTAGCATGCCTAGTTTTTGATGGTCTATCTTTTAAGTTACTATGTCAAGATCACAGGTGCTTGAGTTAGTAAAATCTTGTTGATGCTTAATCGCAAAAATCCCTGGTCAAAATTTAATGATACTTCACAGAAGTGAAAAGTACCATACCTAGTTGTGCATGGCCTTTGTTTCCGGTACCTACGCCAAAGGTCAACGTCACATTCACAGGGGCTCTAGATAGTCCAATTGAATGATATATCACAAAATTAATACATACCATGCCTAGTTGTACATGGCCCATGTTTTGGCTCACTAATTTAATGTCACAGGTGTTTGAGATAATCAAATCTTGTACATTCTAATCTTCGAAAACCTCAAAAATTACTGATGCTTCGCAGAAGTAATAAGTACCATGCCAAATAGTGCATGGTCCAATTATAAGCACCAAATGTTATATAAATTTAAAAAACTATGTCAGTAAAATGAGGGAGAAAATGATGGACGAACACAGAGTTAGGTGGTTGGGGGAATGATCCTGCGTAACTCCATATAGGAGACAGTGCCGGCTACCTAGACCAAATCAAAAGTCTATGAAGCCGGGTCCGGCTACCTAACCACTGCCTTCGTTAAAATATTTTGAGATTAAACCCAAAGTTGAATGTGACTCGTTTGCCTTTCTTTTCTAGTTTTAGCTAAATGATAGAGCTGCTATGAGGCAGTAATTGTGCGTTTGCATCAATAAACAAGGGTCATGGGTTTGACCACTTCAATGCCAAGTTAAGGAAGAAGTATCATTATGGCAAGCTAGGCAAGACATTTTAAATACTTCCACATGCGAGTTGAGTCCATCTGTAGTGAGTACCGGTGCACGATAAGACCGGTATTTCTCTTGAGACGCGATACGTATCGGTACGGTTTCATCCCACGCTGTGGTATTTTCATGTAGTTTCTTTGTCATGTCTTAGCTGGACGCTTTTTCTGTGACGACAATGACGGACAGTAACTTAGTCATAACCGGGGGTATATTATTCGACATCAAAAGGTAAACAAATAAACTTTAATTACTTTGCCAAAGGAAGTGTGAATACTTCAAAGTTTATTTTATGTAAGAAACAATAAATGTGTCTCTGTTTTTTATTGTTGAATAAAATACGGTCAGGAGTTCAAATGCGTAGTAATTAAAAATGAGTGGGTAGCATGAGTGATTTTATTTGTTTGCATTTGAACGATTGACTGTCTTTTATTTAACAATAAAATGCATTTTAAATGATTTTCTTTGAAAAGTATCCCGAACCTATTCAACTTATACATTATTTATTAGTATATGAGATCCCTGACTCGGAGCAGGACATCATTGTAACTTTAAAACGCGAAATGCGATCGGACGCGCTTGTTACATACATCACGCAATTACACGAATTTTTGGCTCGTCGCCATTGGATCTTAATATATCACAATACGTATCGCAATACAGTGCCACGTATTGCAATAAGTCTGAAATATCTGGCAATAGCCCTTCCCTAGAAGTGAGTCTCGAGAACGATTAAGTTGTAATCAAGAATATGTAAATTTAGTATAAATTAAAGTTTCTAAGTTAATTGACCCAGAAGCATGGCCATTAAGGCTGAGCTAAGCTTGATAACTGAAATCATATGATCGAGCAGGTTTTAATTTAATTAAATACATATCTACTGGGCTAGTTTTGACTTTCCGTATCCACCAGTAACTTCCTAAGCACATATTGGCTCCATTTAGCAACAAGTGACTTTCATGGGTAAGTACACTGTTACTCAGGTTAGCGATAAAGGGCCATTATGGCCCTCTTATTTCATATTAACGGCGACCAGGTTCTCATTGAAAATCTTTAAGGATAGGAAATATGGTTTCGCATATACTTTCATCTCATGGTTCCTATTGTTTCTCCAAAAACTGCATTATTCATTCTCTTAATTCTTTATTCTCTTAGAAAATGCCTTTATAAAAGTAATTATAGCCATAATGCCTTTTTTGGTATAACAGTCAATGTACTGTTTAAACCAGGGAGATTGTTTATATGATATAACACGATGTGATTTAGTCAATTTTAGACCATATGACAAATAGTAATTTTAATTTTGAAACTGAAAGACGTACTTTGTTTTAGAAACTAAATTGTAAATCAACATTTGTAAAATCAAAAAGATAGTAATTGCAATAATAGGTTTGACCATTGTGTGAGGTTCTGTTTCATAAAAACTCCTGAGGTTCCTATTGAGACAGTGGTGGATGTGTTCACCTCTAGAAAACAACAACAAATTGACGTGACTGAGATCGCTCTGTTATAAATGATAATTTATTTGGAATTCAAAGTTTTTGAATGTGTTAAAAGGTGTTTAACGTTTGCAGATATTGGATAAATTGAGACTAAACTAGACAAAATACTCGAAGGTATTGTTTATATTGATAAGATATTAAAATTATCAGCATGAAAAACAGCAATCATAACAGTGTTAGCAAGAATGGACAGGTTTACTCAATGGCGGACAGTCAGTTGAATGAAAATAAATATTTTAAACGCAAGCCCTCTAAACAAAGCACCGCCTATAATAATTGATGGTGCTCATATGTAATTGTTTTCTTGAATTACTTTTCAGCACTTTTATGTCAGTATGAATAAAAGACAGCAGCGCATACGATAATCAACAGTGTTTACATATAGCTCAGTTATCTCTATATATTGGATATTTCATTGTTATGGCTTTTTATATCACATGTATACTGTGCGTATCTTTTATTTGAAGCGCAAGCCTTAATTAAGATATCCACGACAAAATCACCTTCTAAAAACAGTCCTTTCAAATAATATCGTAACAAGTTATATTTTGAAAAGTTCCTTTGTAAAAACTACTTACTCGCCTATATTGAGATAGTATTCTTAAGCATTATAAGCAAGTAGTTTCGCCATATTAATTTTCCGTTGTGTAAATATTTTCCTCTGTAGTTATTTTTGGCCAAGAAAAATGTTTTTTCTTCAGAATGTCATTATTAACAAGACCAATTAAGACACGGTGAAAATATACTATTATATACATGTTAATTTGCTCTGTTTATGATTTGTTTTTGTAGAAAAAGACTATGAAAAATGAAAAAAGAAAACGGAATGTCCTATGGCAATTCCCAAAAGAAAAAAACAAATTGACGTGTTTGAACATGTTTCTTTTATTGGTTATTTGAAAAAGGTACACCTAGTTTTTCTTCTAAACCAAACACATTGACTGATATCTTATTTTCGTTTTCAAATTTCGATATCTTAGACAGATGTACCGGAAACTCAATACGACTGAATTTCAAGCCATACCCGTACTTGGCGTAGTGCTTGACACGATCAGGATAATCTGTCCTTTATATATGATGGAGTAATGCACAGACCATGAAAAACATTTTTGATTATCATTTTTTATATTCATTACACCTTCCTTGTTTTGGTTTCTGTGTGGTAAGGGTATGTAACTAATACCTTCCAGCGGTTTGTACCCACAGTATTGACTTTCAGTTTGATAATTTTGTCAATGGCCAAGCCACTGCAAACACTCTCATAATTCTGGTAACTATTTTACAGATGTTGAAATCCCTCCAATAGCTGTTCTCCTATCTGAAACGAATTTTAAAGGCAAAATTGCTAGACCTGAATGTAGGCTCAACATAAACAGCCTCGTTGTTTTTATTATACTTTACAGACTTAAACAATATAGTCATGAACCATTTCAAACCTTTTACAGCACGTAAGCAAACTTCTAGTAATTTATCGCTTTTCGCCTCAATGTCTTTGAAAAATGAAGCAGATCCCATATATTTCCGGTGTAAGAATCTTTGACTCAACAGTTCCTTTCAAAGTTGTAGATGTTGTTGCGCCATCGCCTGATTGATTCAAGTACTTTTGTCACCGTTTTATACATGTATCGCACACATCAGTAGGTTTGCTAAATGAAAAAGAGATTGGAACGGGGCGTCATTTTTTAGCGGCAATAAAAGCAATAGAGCTGGGATAGCATTCTTATTTGATAAGAGCATCACCGAGGAAAAAATATTTTTTAAAGAAATAATAGTAGGCAGACTTGCATCTGTTCAAATTAAAATAAATGATTGTCTAGTTACGATTTTTAATATTTACGGACCAAATGAAAATAACACATCCATGTTTCACCGGTTAGAAAATGAAATATTGACATTTGATGATTCTTATATCATAACAGGAGGCGACTTTAACACTGTATTAGATATAAACTTAGATAAAAAGAATGGAAGAAGTACTACGCATACAAAATCAACCAAGTGATCAAATCTTGTGATTTGGTCGATATTTGGCGCTTTCAAAATCAAGCCAAGCAACAATATACCTGGCATTCTAATACAAATCCTGTAATATTCTGCAGACTGAACTACTTTTTTATTTCGGACACTTTAAAGACTTTTACAAAAGAAAGTAAAATAATTTCAGGATATAAAACAGATCATTCGGCAATAATAATAAGTATTGATTTTCTAAATACTACCAGAGGCAAATGATATTTAAAAAAAACAACTTTATACTCGCTGACAAAGATTATCACAAAAGCAAAGAAAATAATTGAAATAAATAGATCAGCTAGTCCTAATACCTTATGGGAATTGATAAAAGGTACTATACGAAATGAAACGATAAAATATACTTCTAACAAGTAAAAGAAAACTGAAGAAAAAGAAAAATATCTTATTAAAGAAATTGAATCCATGGAAAGGAAAATATTAGAGAATGTGAACTCAGAAGAAAACAAAATCAATCTTGATAACAAAAGATATGAACTAGAAGTATTAAATGACTTAAAATAAATGAACAATTGATAAGAAGTAAACCAGTAAGCATAGAGGGAAGTAACAAAATAGTAAATATTTTGCAAATCTCGAAAGAAAAAATGCTGAGAGGAAATATATATACAAAATCAAGATAGAAAACAAATTAATTACAAATCAAAATGAAATATTAAATGCAGAGAAATGTTTTTATTAACAACTGTACTGAGGTAAATGAGACAGATTATGATTTTTTTGAAAGCTTGACAAGGAAAATTACTGCTACAGAAAAACATATTTGGGATGGACCCATTACTGAGTATGAATGCCTCACAGCGTTAAATGAAATGAAATGAAAAACCAAAAACGGCCAGGATCAGATGGCTTGTCAAGCGAGTTTTATCAAACCTTTTGGCCATTACTTAAAGATTATTTTATTTCTTTTAGAAATCATCCGTATGAAATAAACGAGCTTACATTATTCATAAATAACGGTGAAAGGAAATCTTTTGAGAAATAAGTAACCGTAATTAATAACTCTGGAAACATCTCCGGATTAAAATTAAATTACAACAAAACAACAGTATTACGCATTGGATCACTGGCACAAACAAATGTAACTTTTAATCTTAATCAAAGTTTTATGTGGACTTCTGACTCTGCAAAAACTTTAGGAATGACCTTTACCAACAATAAAGAAAGAAACCTAAAACTTAGGTTAGAGCCTAATTTGGACAGTTTCAAATCTTGTTTAAAACAATGTGAACACCTTAAACTTACACTTTTAGGAAAGGTAACAGTAATAAAGACCTTTGCTATTCCAAAACTAGTCTATCCACTGACAGTTCTTCAAAACCCACCTCAATACATCATAAATGATATAAATAAAACAATGTATACCTTTTTCTGAGATAAAAAGCCAGAGAAAGTCATAAGACATGCCTTAGAATTAGACTATAGTCAGGGAGGAATTAAAATGATAAATAAAGCTATGTTTCTTAATTCTTTAAAGACGTGCTGGATAAAACGATATCTAAACGAAAATAGCACTCCCTTAAGGAATGTTTTTTACGAAGCCTTATTAAAATGTTTTGGCGGAAAACTTATATTTGAATGTAACTTAACAAATAAACATATAAAACTAAAACTACCTCAAGTAAACAGCTTCCTTTGCGACATACTGACGGCATGGAATGACATAAAACAGGATGAGTGTAAATTAACTTATAACACGCAGATATTGTGGAATAATTCAAAAATAAAAAGTGAAAATACTTCATTTTTCTACGACACTTGGTATCAGAAGGGAATCAAATATTTGGAACACATTTTTGATTACAGAGCAAAGAAATTTTATTCATTTGATTTCTTTCAGTACTTATATAACATAGGTAATAGTGAATATCTCAGATATATTAAACTTTACATTCAATACCAATATCTTTTAGAGAAGGCTCGTTTTGGGGAGGCTGCGTTTTTGGTACGTGGCATTCCCTGTTTGATATTATTTTTGTTTTGAAACAGGAAAACAGAAATCAATAGGTATGTGACACTATGCTTGAACTTCTTATGAAATCGAAATCAAAAAATAGACTTCTACATAAAAGACAACTGAAATTAAAAGGTAAACCTGAAATCAAATCTGAAGAAACGTGGAAAAATATACTTGAAAAGGATTTAAACCTGGGGGTGTGGGGGGGGGGAATATACATTCAATCGTTCAAAACCACAATAGATTCGAAACTAAGAAATTTTCAGTATAGATATTTATTACGTATATTACCAACAAATAGATTTCTATTAACGATAAACTTAGTGAACTCAAGCCTATGCGACTTTTGTAACTCACAAGGAAACTTTTGAACATCTTTACTGTAACTGCGCCCAAATACTATGGAATAATAATACTGATATTTCTTACCGAAAAAGTTTTAAATATTTCTCTCAATTTTGAAAGTATAAGTTTTGCTATTCTGGAAATGAGATTTAAAATGAACACAATAAATACCATAATACTCTTAGCAAAATTTCATATCTTTCAAACAAAACTAAGAAAAGACCCACCAAACTTTACCTGTTTTATCAATCTTTTTAAATCAAGAATAAGGCTTGAACAAGAAATTGCTATAATGCAGAACAAAATAGAACATCATAACTTAAAATGGTCGATCCCAGGTTTAGATGTGGATGAAGTATCACCCTGCCATTATTTTTTTGCTTAAAACAATTAAAATACTAAAAAAAAAATTTTTAGTAAGTGACCTTGAAATTTTTTTAACATATTTTTTTGCTTTAAGACAATTAAAATCTCCTTCATAAGTGACCCCCCCCCCACCCCCTAAACCGCAGGTGATCAAATATGTTAATCGTTTTATTGCCCTTATCAGTTTTAATCCTCTCTGATTATGTCCAGCAACGTGTCAGTAGACTTGATATGTAGAACAATAGTAGGATCATAAATTTTATTTATTTGTACAGATAATTGATTTAAAGCTTATTTCCTGTTTATATAAGCAGTTTCATGTAATTATGACATTTTACTTTTATTGCAGGATATGAAAAATATTTTTAAATAAATGTAGTACAACTGTGATTTTAAAGTTATATTGAGAATGTTAATATGCTAAAGTAGTTAAGCGCCTTCCCGTGGTGTGGCCTGAATGCATTCTAATTTATAAAGAATCCTTCTAACTGTAATTATTTCTTTGTAAATTAAAAATGCAACTGAAGCTTTTTCTAACTGTAAAAAAAGCCAAAACTAAATTTCTTTTATGTATCAAGTGTAACATCTTATCTTAGTGATAATTGGTTCGCTGTAAGAGTAATTTAGATGTGAAAAAATATTTTAAGTTTCTGTCATATAGAACATTATTTTGATACAATAACTGTAAGTCTTGATTTGTTTATTATCTAATTTGATTGGGAAATTACAAACCTAAAAGGTAACTGATAAGATAAAATAATAACATCTTATAAAGATCTTAACTAACATCCCTTTCCTACATTATCTGTACATAATGTAAAGTAGTTATACAGTAGCTGAATAGGATAAACAGAAGCTTGTCTACCAGTGACCAGTCATGTTATTTGACCCCTACTGTGAATTCGCTGTGAATTCGCATGGCTGACTGGACCCCTGTGGTGCATACCCCACATTCCTGTTCAAGTGTCTTTAAAACAAAAAAAAAACTTTTTAAAAAAAGCTTCCTCTCTATGCAAGCTACAGCCGTGGCAATAATTGTACAGCATTTCCCAATAGTATAGTTTCATACAGAGGCGTATTACACTAGCTAAAATCCGATACAACTTTAAGTGGAAGATTCTATTATAAACAACCGCTCAAAATAGGGGTGTACTATCTAATACCTCAGTAGCCAGATATCGATCGATAAATTCAACTCGTGTACTACCCGACCTTTAGTGTGAGTTGCATTGTTTAAAAGAAGTATTCACATTTGTGTAATTAAATAAATACATCTCAATGCTGTTAAGTTTAACAAAATTCGTAACAAAGTTGAAACGGAAATATAGGTACTTTCCGTGACTGAATAGATTACGATCGCACATCTTGAAAATTTAGAATCAAACTTCAAACATTCAAACGATAATAGATCTATTACAATCCCATCCTTACGGTGTGAATGAAAATGGACATACATTTGTATTTAAATAGATCTGTACATGTATTTTACGAGCATGGTGTGAACAGACATCCCTTAGGATACAAAAAGAGTGACACCGATGAGTGTCTACAGAAATTTTCACGAGACATTCATATGCAGCTCCCCGGAATGTGATAGTTATTCTTTCACGGTTTTATTTGTACTCGTATATACAAGTTATTACATACATGAAGTAAATTCCGTGAATTTCTTGTGCACCAACTTGCGCGCAGCCAGTGAGTTGATATGTCATAGAACTGTTACACTAATTATTATCATAATAATGTATGTGTGTAGCCAATGACACTGAAAATAAATTTGCACGAGAGAATAAATATAGCGGTCACACTGACGACATGTACATTGTAACGTTCTAGTTGGAAACAAAATGTACGTGTCCAAAGCATTCGGGTTTTAACCATGCACATAGTTTGTCGTTTTCCGGTCGTTTTATTGTAATGAAATTCGGTAGTATATGTTTTCTTTATCATGGATTGTATGTTTTTTACATCAAAACGTGAAGTAAAAATATATAGTTAGTTAAAGCGTGATAACATGGTCTCGCTGTGATGCTATCAAGTTTGGTCAATGAACATTCACAAATTTCCATAATTTCATCATGTATAATACATGTACATGCTAATGAAATAAACAAATTGTATACGAGATAAAATTACCCGTCTGCAATGTCTGTCGTTTCATTTTCATGTCCAAATTTTGTTGATTTGATTTTTTTTTCCGAGACTCATTAACCCCAACTCTTTCCCGAAAATAAAAGGATAGGAAAAGCCATAGGCTTTGAAAGTAAAATCAGAATTCAAAACAGAAAAGTTTCGTGTTCACTGTCGGGCTGGCATTACATGTAGACTGGAAATATTGATTTCACAGACTTTTTTTTCAATTCTGAACAAGTAAAGATTTCGGCAGGCAGGTAAAATTGTCAGAAGCCGAATACGACATAAGTGTGCTGTGACTCAAATTATCAATTTCGGAAAGATATTTTCTTCTCATTTTTGGCGAAACATGGACAGTACGATGTGAAAAAGGCATTTTATGAAAATATGGCGTACGGCACTTTTAATGAAAATTAAGCAGCTAATACTGTTCATTATATCTTAAAGCACTGAATTGTACATACATGTACAAATATTGTCATACGCTTGAAGACAATTCAAACAAGGCTTAAGAATATGTACCCAAAACTCTGCTTTTCAATTTTATTTTTAAAAAAGTATATCATGACTTCAGGGAACATAATGCATTTATAATAATTCATGAACTTGCGGTAGCAATTTAGATTATCAGCCAGAGATACCATTGAATCATTCACAAAGAAATAACCCTTGACCCTGAATCACCGTATGAATACTACACAGTCATGTAAAATTATATTTTCTCCCATATAAACAACATCTCGGCGGATTGTAGCTACTTCAGAGACCGTGTTTTTGCGACGGGCTGTAAATATTACAAATACACGTATCACTCGGTAATAAAATGGTGTGTTTCACTTTCTTATTTTGGAATTCAGAAACCTTCGTGTGACATCGTAAGAAACCTTGACTGTACGGGTTAAAACTCTGGTTATGAAGATTAATTTTACGGCACAACCTGTCAACAATTATTATTGAGTAACACGGATATTTCATGCTGAACTTGAATTGGGTATAACCTACGCTTTTCTGATCTCTCGGGATAAACTGAGGTGTAACCTCACCACTTTGAGAAGCTATCGTTTGGTAATAAATTCCCCCGACTCCGATGATCTGTTGCTTCAAAACTTTCTTAACTCTATGCCGCTACGCCAATTTTACAGAAAACATTTTATGTCAAATTTAGGTACAAGTATCGTTTTGTTATCATTCATGCAGATCGTTTTCTGGTTCTGTTACTTTCGAGTATCAGAATATTCGGACGTAGCCAACGGACTGGTGATTGGACAGTGCAGACAACGTAATAAATGGGCATTTGTTGGGTACTTTCCATTGTTTCCTATTGTAAGAAAGTAGTCCACAGCGCACTATATAAAGTATTAAACCTACCCAACATGTGCCCCTTTTTTGTTGGCTTCCTGACGGAATGAAGGATATAGTACCCAATATATGCCCATATGCGGGCTCATGTAAACTGGCACATGTAGTTACTTTCCGGGTCATGTACAGTAAATGCAAACTGCACATGAACTGGCTCAGGGTTTACCAACGTGACTAGAGAAAGACGACACTGTCTTTCGATTTTAAATCCGCTGAAATATCTTTACCTTGTACCAAGGTCTTTCAAATAGTATTATTTGAAAGACCTTGCTCGTACATAAGATCTGCCACAATGTCTTCATTTTGTATTAAATGACGCAAAGAAAGGTTTAAATTCAAGCGCATGTACTAACGACGTGAGTGTACTAAAGACACCCCTATTTTAAGCGGTAATTTTATAATGGATTCTTCCACTTTATGTATCGACAGATGTATCGGTTTTTTGTTAGAAAGAAAGGTGTGTAGACGTAGTTAAACTAATATGAAATGCTGCAGATAAATTGCCACGGCTGTACCTACACAACAAGTTTCATTGCAATTGGTCACTCTTAACTTGAGTTATTGAGCGGAAACCGTTTTTCTATTTTTAGTAACAGTGACCTTGACCAGGACCCTAGTGACCCCAAATGCAATCCCAAGCTGCGTCTCCACGCACGCTACCTACACACCAAGTTTCATTGCAATTGGTCACTCCTAACTGAAGTTGTTGAGCAGAAACCATTTTTCTATTTTTATTTGATTGGTTTGTTTATGCGGCTCTTCGGTTCTTATTTTAAATAGACATTCACATCATCTGCTCAAGATGTTAAACAGTTGTGATGATAACGTTTAGAATATTTAACCTGAGGTTGCCGTGTTGTTCCTAGTTCAGCAAATGAATAACAAGTCATTTGTCATTTGATTGTCTGGCGGGTGATATTATGAAGTTCTGATAAGTAGCTGCTTGGTATTACGTTTTGAAAAATGCCTTAATCAAGTTTGTGGTTAGGAAATATATATGTTATGTATTACTTTTGTGAAACCCATAAAGATCGGACTTACACCCAAAGACGTTTATTCGTCAAGTTCGATAAATCATTCGTTATCTTTCCCAAACCCTCATTTTTTTACCCCATGACCTGAGGATTTTACAACAGATTATATAGAGAGGGTTGGATGTCGCAGAACTCTCATTTCCCGTTCCTCACTCGGTTATTGCTAAACAAGGAACATTAAAATGTATATACGCGGGCTTGAATTGTGTGTCCCATGTATCTGGAAAAATATTGAGTTAGAGTCATAACGTTTTAGAGGAATTTAAAGAATAAGCATTGTGGCAAAGATACTGCTCGTCAGTGAAGCATTTGTACATTTCCCTGAAATTATAAAAATATTTCATCGCAAATTCTTTTTATTTTTTTGTCATTTTGACATGAGCGATAAAGACAAGTTAGCTAACGGAAATCACATCCTTTACTGTTTCAATGTGATATCAAACTATAACTTGCAATTCACAAACGCTTCCTTAGACAATATCAAACGATGGTATTGTTTTCAGAAATATATGATATGGATAGTTTTGTACAAAAACAATATTTACGCATTGAAATAAATATTATCTTCAGAATATCTCCCATTTCAACACTATTAAGTTTAAACCATAAGGAAACTTACATGAAACAGTTGTAACTTAACTGTTATTGATATTTTTACCTTAATAAATTCTATAATGATGAACAATTATGTAGTTGACAATGAAAAATGGCATGCCATTATCAATATTTAAAATTTCTTTACATTTACACATCCCACTATGCCGTAGAGCACAGTAAGAAATCATATCGATAGCGGTAAAATGCGATGCCCGGTATTTTTCTTCACGAATGCTTATAATACACGACTTGCACCAGTAAACAATTATATGTAACAGTGTGTCGAAAATCATGGCGAAACTGTTCGACGAAGTTACGGTTTGCTGTACACTCGTTAATATATAGAATTACAATATTAGGATATGGTTAATTTTAGCTCTTAAGTATTCCAAGGATGTAGAAACTCAAACAAAAACTGGAAATCAGACAATATCATTCCGATTACAAATCCTTCGCTAGGAAGACCCTTCTGCTAAGGCCTTTGCGGTTGAGTTAATATATATCGAATGCAAAATTATTATGCTTTATTCCAATCGACATTTCAATTCAGTTGTACCATTTCTTTATATGATTCGAACAGGAAGACAACATCCCGCGTAACATTTAATGTTTCAACGACAATGAAAATTTAACAATGTTTTCTGTTTCAGGAATCATGTAGTTCGTGTTATTGGTATAACAGAGTTGATATCTCCTACAATGTATTGCCTTCTCAGGTATTTCGGCACACAATCGAAATCTATCAAGGCAGAGGTTTTAACCATTCCTAAACATCATGGTAAACCGTACGTATTTTTGTCTACTTGATTCTATTTTTATGATCGTATTTGTCTTATACATGTCCTCTTTAGCAATGTTCCTAGTTCAGTATACGCCGGGTTGTCTTTACACTAGGTCAGTATTTATTCTGAACACTTTTATTAAGGATTCATACAGCACAAATGAACAACTTCTAAAACGTGTGTTCGCGTAACTTTATCTTAAAATACCATTCCTACAAATACACTATAATGGCATCATTAATTGAAAAATATGTCTAGTTTTTTCCGGCCTAAGGAAGGTATAGTTTCAACTTGACTTCCTTGAACTGGTTCTCTGTACCATTTACTACTTTATCGCGCTTGGTACCAGACTTAACTTATTGCAAGTCTTTAATCAGCTGATAGGAATTGTACACTGTGACTGATGGGTTCAAATTATGGTAAGCCAAAGTACTATTTAAACCAATATTCACTACCGCGGCAGCGATATCCTGATATCAAATTTACCTGTCAGTTATACAGTGTGATATTACATTTAATGTGCAGTGAGTGATCATTGAAAACAAGAAGACGCGGCAATGCCGCCAAAGCAGGTTCAAACGGCGCCTGCAGAAATTGTAGAATTTAAAAAAAAAACAGTCACCTTGACTCCCCCTTATTTTCGTAACAGACCCTTGTGACCTTGACCCCAAAATTTTTCTTTGCTACAATTTAAAAACTAAAAAATATAATAAAATACATTTTAGTAACAGTGACCTTGACTTTGACCCTAGTGACCTTGACCCCCCGAATATTTTTTTGCTTAAAACAATCTAAAAATAAATAAAAGTCTATTTTTAGTAACAGTGACCTTGACCTTGACCCTAGTGACCTTGACCCCGGAATATTTTTTCTGCTTAAAACAGTCTAAAAACTAAAATTAAATAAAAATCTATTTAAGTAACAGTGACCTTGACCTTGACCCTAGTGACCTTCACCCCCCAAATTTTTTTTTGCTTAAAACAATCTAAAAACTAAAAATAAATAAAAATCTAGTTTTAGTAACAATGACCTTGACCTTGACCCTAGTGACCTTGACCCTATTGACCCAACGCTTCCTCTCCACACAAGCTACCTACACACCAAGTTTCATTACAATTGGTCACTCCTAACTCAAGTTATTGAGTGGAAATCATTTTCCTATTTTTAGTAACAGTGCCCTTGACCTTGAACCTAGTGACCCCTAATGCAATCCCAAGCTTCCTCTCTACACAAGCTATCTACACACTGAGTTTGATTGCAATTAGTCACTCCTAACTTGAGTTATTGAGCGGAAACCATTTTTCTATTTTTAGTAACAGTGACCTTGACCCTAGTGACCCCAAATGCAATCCCAAGCATTGTCTCTACGCAATCTACCCACACACCAAGTTTCATTGTAATTTGTCACTCCTAACTTGAGTTATTGAGCGGAAACCATTTTTCTATTTTTAGTAACTGTGACCTTGACCTTCACCCTAGTAACCCCAAATGCAATCCCAAGCGACGTCTCCACGCAAGCTATTTACAGACCAAGTTTCATTGTAATTGGTCACTTCTAGCTTGAGTTATTGAGCGGAAACTGTTTTTCTATTTTTAGTAACAGTGACCTTGACCTTGACCCTAGTAGCCCCAAATGCAATCTCAAGCGGCACCTCTACGCAAGCTACCTACACACCAAGTTTCATTGCAATTGGTCACTCCTAACTAAAGTTATCAAACGGAAACCAATGTTTGACGCCCGAATCCTGCCCACCCGCCCGCCCGGCCGCCCGACATACGACATCGCCATTCTAATAAGTAGGTTTTTTTTAAAAAAAACCTGCTTAATAAACATACATGCTGTTACGAATACCTATTCTCCTGTGATAAACAGATTATACGTAACAAAGGGTCCGTCCTGGCCTGGCTTGTGATAAAATACTAATTTTATGATGACCACATATAAAGGAGGCGAATAAAGTTTAAGATTTTATTTCAACTTTAACTTAACAAATAACTATGTAGGACAAGTTATTATGAAGTGTTATGCTTGTATATAGTAATTTGGAAGCGTTTAATAATAGATGTTACAGTTCTCTATATTTATTCCTACTGCAGTAATTGTTCGTTTTACTAGTATACAGGTTCTATATTTCACATAAAGTTCGTGAGATTGTTTAAAGACAGTTTCAAAAGAGTCCACAAATATTCACGTAAGTATGTTGGAATGCACGATATTGGAAGCTGATACCAATATGTCGGTATTCGAAACAGGAGGGGTGCCCGGTAACCTGTTGCAGTGACTTGAATGTCTTTATTGTCATAGACTGAATGTGTGGTAACTTTCACTGTTAATAAATGTCTGCTATTAGCTTAATCACGAGAAATACCATCCATTGGTATTGGTATTTGATACCATCTGTTTATATTATTAAACTGTTAAGGTTTATAGAGATGGTATGCGCTCTGGTATATACCGTCTATGGGTATTGGTATTTGATAGCATCTACTTATATAATAATAAAGTTAATGTTTATAGAGATGGTATGCGCTCTTGGTATATACCGTCCATGGGTATTGGTATTTGATGGCATCTACTTATATAATAATAAAGTTATTGTTTATAGAGATGGTATTCGCTCTTGGTATATAACATCAGCGGGTATTGGTATTTGACAGCATCTGCTTATATAGTAACAAAGTTAATGTTTATAAAGATGGTATTCGCTCCTGGTATATACCATATAATATGGTATTCCGTAAGTGATGGTTGGCCACTTGGTTGGTATGTCCGACAACGATGCAAATATAATTCGTAGGTATACGTCAAAGAAATGGTATAGGATACCCTTCCCTAAGGTTGGTAGCTAGCACTTGGTGATCAGGAAATGGAACCAACTAAAGACTGGAACTGGTATTCTACATCCAATATCAGGGACGCGATTGACGGTATCAGCAACGGAGCTATACCAAATTGGTATTCTATGCCGATCGGACTTCAATGGAAACTGCGCATGACAGAAGCTGGAGACGGAGGAGTGTTGCGGCGACTATACCATTTATTATGGTATTCTTAACCTGGCTGCGATTATACCAATTAATTATGGTATTCTAAACCTGTGCTTACCTCGTCGGTAGACAGATCAACCATACCAATTCGATGATTTCTTAGTTGTGGACGGTATGAGTGAGCACACAACACTGAAGAATTACACTGGAACCAATATCATATAGTTCGCAGAATATGACGTCATCGGAGTCTGGCGTTCTTATCGGAAGATTACCGCATGATAAAAATGGCTGAACATAGCTTCCGTTTCGAATGTTTACAAGTTATTTACATGAAACTTGTAGTTAATACGATAGTTAATATGGGACTTTTGCATGTAATAAAGTTAGAATTATAAGTTATTTATGATGGATTATCGATTAGTAAGTATTCTGTAAAATTGTAGAATATATCACTGAATCAAATTTCGTGCCAAGGCATTTTGTGCTGGGTGGGGAACGAAAATCATCTTCAACACGTTTGTTTTATTGCTTACGAAGGTTCTACGTCTCATCGGTAGTTCGATTGTAGAAATTAATGTAGGATGCCTTTGTTTACTTCCCTTTTTGTATGTTTTCTTAGACAAACTGATCATTTTAATGTTTCCAAGGCAGCCAAGCTACAAAAATAAAACTTTTTCAGTCGGTAAATTTTCTACTAGACTGTACATAGTCAGATAAGGGTTAGCATCAGTTCGTTACAATGCATTGCCGATATAAGCAGTCAACACAAACAATATTTGTTTACCAACATTGATCATTTTTTAGACTGGCAATGTTGGAGCCAGTTATTCGAGATATTGTCTTTGTAATTAACTGTTTTTTCTTTTTCTGAGAGGTATTTTGTAGTGTCTGATATGGCATCGTTTATAAGAAATTTCATTGTCTGAAGGTTTTGATAGGTTTACATCTCCGTGCATAAATTGCTAAGTTTGTTCTACACTCTCTCAGAACAAATCCACTTGTCAATACATAATTAAGATTAATGTGCCAAATTTAATTGATAGATAACTGCTTTCTGGGGAATGCAGTGTGTCTGGTATGCATGAGACACAGACACATATTACAATAGATTTTCTATTTTTCTACAAATTAGAGGGAAAGCTTTAGTGAAAACTGTGTCAGACAGAAATATAAAAACTGACAGAAACAATACACATAAAAAGAAATATGTACTTTACATTATGAAAAACACATTGTCTTCTACGGCCGTGCATCTTTTAAGCTCACCCATGATTTTGATGGGTTGTATATATATATATTATTATTATTATTATTATTATTATTATTATTATTATTAAGTTAGTAACAGTGTCTGTTTCATTAAGAAAATGTGCCCTTCTTGAATAAATGTTAATTCATATCTATTGTGCTGTGCTATGATTTGTGTGATAAGTGTGATAAGTATTTAACAAACATCAGTCATACGCATTTTGGTAAAATGTACAGTTGCTGATGAGTTACTTAATTAATAACGAGTAAAATAGGATATGAAGGTTAAGTCAATAAAAAACCTGATCGAACAAATATAAGAAGTATACGGGTCGATCGCATACATTGAGGGTGCCTCGGTCCCAGATAATCCTTAGGTTATGCTTTAAAGCCAGTTGTTTAGACGAAGGTAAGATTATCATCTAGGTTTCTATCTTAAAGCTGCTCGCTTTCGGATTTTGGTGAAAAATACAGTGCTTCAAATTCTCTTAAAATTACGTATTTTAGAACGAATAGTGAAATAAAAGGTTCCAGTATAAATTCCTTTAAAGTATACTAAACAAAACTTCTAACGCACCACCTGCCTTTTTCCATCTTTATTTAATTATCGATCTTCCTAATATATGTCAGCTTATTTTTAGCTACCGATGTACGAAATCTATTATGTGTTGTATTTATGAAGACATTGTGTAGATACGTCCTTTACATGAATTTGAAAATGATGGAGTGGTACAAAATTCATATGGAACAGAATTTTAAGAGTAGGTTACCCAATGAAGAGCACCAAGGCAATAACCAAAGATAACCATACGGATGTTTAAACATGAAGTTGAAATACTCTGCCATGTGATAACACAACTCATTCATTTTATAATTCGTTGTTACGGAAGTATCTACCCAGTATCTTCATAAATGCAGGACATGATAGCTGTCGTGCACCGATAGATAAAAATAAGCTGGTAGATATTGGAATGGTATATAAGTAAATAGAGAAGAGAAATGGCAGGTGGTGCGTTAGAAGTTTTGTAAAGTTTATACATTTGTATATGTATACTTGAAATTATACAGTACCAAATTGTTACGGTTTTCGAAAACCAAAATCTAACCATTTAGCGTACAGGTGCCGTAAAACCAAACCCACACACAGTCTCAAAGGATTTTTGGAAATTGCTATTTTAATTTTCACTTGTGGTGTTGATTATGACATTTACCTTTTGTGTTTTAATATTCTATTTGGGAGAAATATAAAGGTTTCACCAGAAACTGTGAGCGAGCATTTTAAAGCCTTTTGTATAGACAAAACTCGGATAGCAATTCCTGTAGGTTTATGTCATGTGTTAGAGCGATACTCAGATACCGATTGTCTTGCTTTATACCTACAGACATTTTTGAATTAATATAATTGTTGTATACATAAAACATTTACGATGAATAAGTTTTTTTACATTTTAGAAAAGTTGTTTTAGTTGATTCTGTGCCTAAGTATTTCCGAAACTCCGAAGTTCCTATTATCTGTTATAAATATAAAACACCTGTTAGAAATGTTATATTCAATTACAATAAAATTGTTTCCGACCTAGATGTTCAAACAAATACCCCTTCTTACTGCGAATGTAAAAACTCGAAATTTTGCTATTCAGATGCCGGTCATGTCATCACTGGTAATTTTGATATTATTAAAGACAAGCGTATTCGTAATTTATTCTTTAAAGGACCAAAATACAGAATTCCTTCTGCTATTGATTTTCATCCTTGTCGTGGTCATATTGCGGAATCCATCGAAACTTTATGTGTTAAATGGTGTCGTCGTGAGAATGCTGATCCAAATGCATTAACGTCTTGGAAACGAAGTATTTTTAACATTGTCGATTCTCGTATAAAATTTTACCAAACAAATGAACACCTACTTCCATCAAAACCCAAGTTTACTTTAAGACATCTGAAAAAGGAAATCCAAGAATTTCATTCTAAGTATGTCTTAGTTCCAGCAGACAAGGCGGCCAACAATATTATCATCATTTGACGCCTACATTATATTAATGTTTTACAAAACGAACTAAATAGCACTAAAGCTTATATATTGAGTCCTTCCGTTGAACAAAATGTGGTCACTGATCACATCAGTGAAGTTTCTAATTTGAAAGTTCGTATAGATGATCAACATATTAAACTTCCTACTATGTACTGGATTCTTAAATTACATAAACAACCATATAAAGCTCGTTTCATCGCTAATTCAAGCTCTTGTACCACTACAAATATTTCAAAACTATTAACATCTTGCCTAACTGCTATAAAAGCCCACGTGAAAAGATATTGTGATAAAGTATACGAAAACTCTGGTAAACATTTATTTTGGTCGATCAAAAATTCTGGCGAAATCCTGGATAAGTTTAAAGTTAATAATTACAAAGTAACTTCAGTCAGTACATACGATTTTTCTACTCTGTATACCACTTTACCACATAATTTGATAAATGACAAGCTAACTGCCCTAATTCAAAAGACTTTTGCCAGGGAGAATGTTACATTTCTCGCCTGCAATTTCGATAAAGCTTTTTTTACTAGCTGTATTGTTAAACATTATACTATGTGGACCTGTGACGAAGTTTGTAAAGCCCTTTCCTTTTTATTGAACAATATTTATATAAGGTTAGGGAATGCAGTTTTCAGACAAGTAATCGGTATTCCCATGGGAACAAATTGTGCACCCCTTGTCGCAGATTTTTTTTATATTGTTATGAAAGAGACTTTATGTTGAGTCTTTCTCCAGACACGCAGGCAGACATTATCACTGCTTTTAATAATACATCACGCTATCTGGATGATATTCTTAATATGGATAACCCGTTTTTTGGTCAATTGGTGGACACTATTTATCCCCGGGAACTCCAGTTAATTAAAACTAACAATTTGGATACTGGTGCTTCATTTTTAGATTTACATCTCTCTATTTATAACAATATTATACATACCAAAATTTATGACAAGAGGGATGATTTTAATTTTAGTATTGTAAATTTCCCCCATTTGGATGGGGATGTACTTCGTGCTACATCTTATGGGGTATACATTTCTCAGTTAATTCGGTTTGCCAGAGCGTGCAGTTATGTTGAGGATTTCAATGAACGTAATCAATATATTACAAATAAACTTCTTCAACAGGGCTACCGTTATTACAAATTGCGTAAATATTTTGCTAAATTTTACTATCGTAATTCTGATTTGGTTTTGAAATTCAATAGTAATCTAAAAACTCTTCTGCGAGAAGGTATTTCAAAACCCGATTTTTATGGGGATGTGGTTTACAAACTTCGTAAGATTTTGGGTCATGGCAATTTTCCAACTGTATTTGCTAAAATTATAAAACGTTTTGTTAAAAGAGGTTACGACCCAACTGTTTTGAGACACACCGCATGTTTGGTGTTCAACCCGTTTACAGTTGGACGCTATGCTTCCCTCTTTGATTGTGTCTGACGGAAGAGGGGGAGGACTCTGTGATGGGCAGTTTTTAAATCCCACTGGGACGAAACTGTTTTGATTTCTGTCCTCTGGCCTGTTTCGTCGGGCCCTTAAGGGTGTTTCTCTTGGTGCTCTGCCTTCTGCAAAGGCATTGAGTACATACGTTTTTTGGTTCTCAAGGTTTGCTTTGTATATATTTATACACGAGCATTTTTGTGTTTTACATACCATGCCTTTTGTTTCCATTGCGTATTGTTAGAGATTCACCTAGCAGGGATTACTTTTATTTACACTGTCCTGTGACTTTGGAACATGGTGGGGGTAAGAGTGAGGTTGGGTGCGCACCATAAACCGGTTTAAGCTCCCCAGTGGTGTTTTTGCCACTGACCGTTCCAAGGCGGTGCCCCACTGTGTTCCTTTAATTGTTCGTTTTGTCCTCGTGTGTTTGCTTTGTATGCTAGTGTGTGTTGGTAGTGTATATGTGTGTGTGTACATGATTGTGTGTGTGTGCCGTGTGTGTGTGCGTGTGTGTGTGTTTGTGTGTGTGTGTGTGTGTGTGTGCACTTCTGGGTGCTGTGGGGCTCGTTTTGGGAAGCTGCGTTTTTGGTACGTGGCATTCCCTGTTTGATATTATTTTTGTTTTTTTTTTACTGCAAATTTTGACTGAAAATCGAAAAATAATGATCGGAGTGACATTACACGTATTTTGAAAGTGGCTAAAAAGTTAAACCCGATAATAAATGTTGCGACTGGATCTGACGTCATCAAACTATAAATTAACATTCATGGCCTAAGACAGGTACCGATGTGTTTACTTAAGTGGCTCTACTTTTAACCGTTTGAGGACAATGGACGTTTTCAAAAGCGAATTCCCTTATGCGTAAACCGAATATGGTCGTGTTTTGTATTGTACGATAGGTCTAAGTAAGTACTATATGAACAGGAAATAAAATCGCTCATGCGTGAAAAACACTTTTTGAGCTTTTTTACGGACAAAACCTCGTCAAGCTATAACATATTCTGAAAGATCTTATCGTGGGTTAAATGGCTAAAGCGAGAAAAAAAGATTTTAAGAGTTTTATATGTAGCGACATTTCTTTGAGTTTAGTAATTTGTGTCAAAATGTGCCTTAAAATGGAGAAACATTATTATCAAAAAAGTGTTCGTATACAACAATTCTAACTAACACGATCTTATCCGAGTTTCGTCTGAGCAATTGGCTGATAGGCATGACTCTAGACGGTGATAATCTTAGTTCCGTCTATACAATTGGCTTTAAGGCATTAACCTGGACGATCGTATCTAAACTAACTTTTCTTTCTAGGTCCTTACGTGGTATCGTTATCCGTATATCGTTTGGACAAATGGTGTTAAAGCATGAACCTTAAGAGTTGTTCCGTCCTTTAAGCGCCGTCCCGTCTAACGAACACGTCGTATTTGTTTCCATGCCGTCTTTATTGCGATTTTCTTTAGTATTATGTGTCCGTCTGAGGCCCGGACCTGACCCTCAATGTCCGAGATTACGCCCTGGATCGGGTGTACAAGTCAGTTGTGTATACTTCTGGTATATATACTTCTACTAAAAATGTTTTTGTAAATAAAACGATAACGTTATTCAAAATGATCGCCACGTATTGTAACGTCATTGCCGCACATTCGCAGTCATGATATCAAAAAGACAGACATACTTCTAATATTACTTTTTGTAGATACTGTAAATTGGTGTGAATTCCTGGGGTCTTTTTTCGCAATTTTTCTGTCTTTAAATTATTAGCGATGTTTTAAATTCGCGGCAGCATGCCTGGAGAATCTGCAAAAATTGTAAAACACTTGTAGTTTTTGTCTGGTTATACTCGATGCGCCGATTTGCCATAGGTTTTATCGTATTTAGTTGCTAGAACGTTGTATTCGTCTTTTGCCCCCGATGCTCAAACAATGAAAAAAGTTTGCAAAGTAAGGTCATTTCAATTTTATTTTAAATGACTTGTAAACGTTTAGTTTATATAGAAAACGAAATCGGGACACAACGAATAATTTAATCGGTAATCTCCATCTGTTATCAATACTGAACATTTTTATATATATTGTGATAGTCTATTGTTTTCTCACCTAATTGAATAAGGTTTTCGCAATGGTTATCATCACATACATAAAATGATAAACGACAACCTTGTTTATGAATAAATGAAAGATTAAAACATATATTTCTAAAATATTGAAAACTTCATTTTCGAGAAATGGCACTTTACGGATATTAACAAAATAACGTGAATCAGTTTTCGGATATGATCGGAATTCAGAGGGGCGGTAAGAAATTATTTTGCTTGCATCATAAATCGCGTTCTCATAGATTTGCAAATATTAGCGACAATTGGACCTTTTTTACGGTACTTGAATAGCCGTTTCTCATAGTAAGCATGCCTAGGCAGTTACAGTTATTTTGGTTTTGTGCAAATGAGAGCATATGTCTTTACTTGCAAAATAAAAATTTTACACAGAACAGTAAAACCTCTTCTTTTTGTTAAGTTTTTTTCCAAATGCAGTCTAAATGGTCTCAATGTATGCATGCAAAAATTCTGTATCCTATTAATTATGATGCTATTTTGTTTTATAAGATAGATTATTTCAAACTGTAATGTCAATTTGTTTCCAAAGCAACTATTATGGCATTTAACATTGCTCAATGCTTGCACTATTCCCAGAAGCTGTGAGTCTTTAGATTTATCATACATCTGGGACGCGATTTTTAAGATACAGTTAAAAACAAAAATAATATCAAACAGGGAATGCCACGTACCAAAAACGCAGCCTTCCCAAAACGAGCCCCACAGCACCCAGAAGTGCACACACACACACACACACACACACACACACACACACACACACACACACACACACACACACACACACACACACACACACACACACACACACACACACACACACACACACACACACACACACACACACACACACACACACACACACACACACACACACACACACACACACACACACACACACACACACACACACACACACACACACACACACACACACACACACACACACACACACACACACACACACACACACACACACACACACACACACACACACACACACTCATGTACACACACACACACTACCAACACACACTAGCATGCAAAGCAAACACACGAGGACAAAACGAACAATTAAAGGAACACAGTGGGGCACCGCCTTGGAACGGTCAGTGGCAAAAACACCACTGGGGAGCTTAAACCGGTTTATGGTGCGCACCCAACCTCACTCTTACCCCCACCATGTTCCAAAGTCACAGGACAGTGTAAATAAAAGTAATCCCTGCTAGGTGAATCTCTAACAATACGCAATGGAAACAAAAGGCATGGTATGTAAAACACAAAAATGCTCGTGTATAAATATATAAAAAGCAAACCTTGAGAACCAAAAAACGTATGTACTCAATGCCTTTGCAGAAGGCAGAGCACCAAGAGAAACACCCTTAAGGGCCCGACGAAACAGGCCAGAGAAAAGCAATCAAAACAGTTTCGTCCCAGTGGGATTTAAAAACTGCCCATCACAGAGTCCTCCCCCTCTTCCGTCAGACACAATCAAAGAGGGAAGCATAGCGTCCAACTGTAAACGGGTTGAACACCAAACATGCGGTGTGTCTCAAAACAGTTGGGTCGTAACCTCTTTTAACAAAACGTTTTATAATTTTAGCAAATACAGTTGGAAAATTGCCATGACCCAAAATCTTACGATGTTTGTAAATCACATCCCCATAAAAATCGGGTTTTGAAATACCTTCTCGCAGAAGAGTCTTTAGATTACTATTGAATTTCAAAACCAAATCAGAATTACGATAGTAAAATTTAGCAAAATATTTACGCAATTTGTAATAACGGTAGCCCTGTTGAAGAAGTTTATTTGTAATATATTGATTACGTTCATTGAAATCCTCAACATGACTACACGCTCTGGCAAACCGAATTAACTGAGAAATGTATACCCCATAAGATGTAGCATGAGGTACATCCCCATCCAAATGGGGGAAATTTACAATAATAAAATTAAAATCATCCCTCTTGTCATAAATTTTGGTATGTATAATATTGTTATAAATAGAGAGATGTAAATCTAAAAATGAAGCACCAGTATCCAAATTGTTAGTTTTAATTAACTGGAGTTCCCGGGGATAAATAGTGTCCACCAATTGACCAAAAAACGGGTTATCCATATTATTCCCATGGGAATACCGATTACTTGTCTGAAAACTGCATTCCCAAACCTTATATAAATGTTGTTCAATAAAAAGGAAAGGGCTTTACAAACTTCGTCACAGGTCCACATAGTATAATGTTTAACAATACAGCTAGTAAAAAAAGCTTTATCGAAATTGCAGGCGAGAAATGTAACATTCTCCCTGGCAAAAAAACAAAAATAATATCAAACAGGGAATGCCACGTACCAAAAACGCAGCCTCCCCAAAACGAACCCCACATCACCCAGAAGTGCACACCACCAACACACACACACACACACACACACACACACACACACACACACACACACACACACACACACACGACACACACACACAATCATGTACACACACACATATACACTACCAACACACACTAGCATACAAAGCAAACACACGAGGACAAAACGAACAATTAAAGGAACACAGTGGGGCACCGCCTTGGAACGGTCAGTGGCAAAAACACCACTGGGGAGCTTAAACCGGTTTATGGTGCGCACCCAACCTCACTCTTACCCCCACCATGTTCCAAAGTCACAGGACAGTGTAAATAAAAGTAATCCCTGCTAGGTGAATCTCTAACACACGCAATGGAAACAAAAGGCATGGTATGTAAAACACAAAAATGCTCGTGTATAAATATATAAAAAGCAAACCTTGAGAACCAAAAAACGTATGTACTCAATGCCTTTGCAGAAGGCAGAGCACCAAGAGAAACACCCTTAAGGGCCCGACGAAACAGGCCAGAGGACAGAAATCAAAACAGTTTCGTCCCAGTGGGATTTAAAAACTGCCCATCACAGAAAGTCTTTTGAATTAGGGCAGTTAGCTTGTCATTTATCAAATTATGTGGTAAAGTGGTATACAGAGTAGAAAAATCGTATGTACTGACTGAAGTTACTTTGTAATTATTAACTTTAAACTTATCCAGGATTTCGCCAGAATTTTTGATCGACCAAAATAAATGTTTACCAGAGTTTTCGTATACTTTATCACAATATCTTTTCACGTGGGCTTTTATAGCAGTTAGGCAAGATGTTAATAGTTTTGAAATATTTGTTGTGGTACAAGAGCTTGAATTATCGATGAAACAAGCTTTATATGGTTGTTTATGTAATTTAGGATTCGCTCGAACTGGAACGGTCCGGCGATTTCGGTTCGAGTGTCGGTAATCCGAGCCATCGATGTTTGACACCATGGTCAGTTACTGGGGTAGCCATACATCCCTCATCGGGACCACATCGGGCGTTTAATGCATTCTATCGCGCGTACAATGGTACATACATGTAGATGTATACTATGCTTACCTTTAATTAAAAGGCAAAATAAAACTCACACACTATTTTAAAGTGTTTTATTCACATGAATAATATAACGAACGTAACAAACAAGCAACAGAAGTACAAAATTGATAACGATAACGGAAGTTGACATATACACCTGCAAAGAAATCACTGTTTCAAAACATTTACAGGGAAATGCATTTAATGACGTAATCTGATAAATTTAATTCACATGCATACAATCATTTTATTGACGAAAGCATAGCATAGCAACAAGTACAACATATCAAATATAAGTTATTTTAAACAGTATTTATTTTTAATTTTGTGTATCATATACATACATTCGATTGTCAAATACATATACAAAATTGAGAAGTAAGTTGAAGCAACTTTTGTAATCTCTCTCCTGAGTCCTGTTGACATATATACGTCTACATAGAAATCACTGCGTTTAAACATTAACATGCAAACACAACACTTCATACAATTTAATCCTTAAGATAGTCGTTGATGCAGGTTTGGTTTGTAGCACGACTCTTTGATTCAATTTTTGCGAGTGACTTGTACAAAGAACATGTAAGTGAAAGGTCACGGTTGGCATTTACTTGGGTTTCAAAGAATCTTCTGAGAATGTCAATTGAATTCATCGCATCCCCAAGGCTAGGAGCAGACTGTTGCTCAAAATCGTCGGCATCCTCGCCGTCGGCATTTTCCTTGGGATCAGATTCTACAGAGTTACGTGCAATGATGAGGTCGTCAATGATGTCGGTATCAGTTATCTCAGAGCAAACAGGAATGTCTAAATCAATGTTCATATAAGTTGCGACGTCATTCTGGTTGATTTTGAATAGTTTAACTAATGCGGCGATAGGAACGTCATCTTCCTCTTCGTCGTCGTCTGAATCACACACTGGTATCTCTTGAGTGTTGAAACTTGCATGAGCGAAACAGTTTGAGATTGTTAGTGGCGTAGCCATTGACCATGCGTGACGTAAGAATCTATGGGCGTCTAGCACATTTATAACACACTAAGTTTTTGTCTCCACAGCTTTCAATTGTTTCTGAATTATCTGCTTACGATAGTGCAATTTAAGGTTCTTGATGACTCCCTTATCCATTGGTTCGGTGTGACTTGTTGTTTTTAAACCTTTCACGTGTGGATGTGCTGAGCAATTGTCCAGAATCATGATCACCTGTCTTCGTTCGCGCAACAAACGTTTATCTGGTTCCTGTAGCCAGTCTTTGAATAGCACACCAGTCATCCACGCTGTTTTATTGCTCTTGTAAGTTATTGGTAATGTTTTAACATTGCTGAAACATCGTGATTTTGCTGACTTCCCTATAACAAGTAGCGGCACTTTGTCAGTTCCATTTATATTTGAGCACACTTACACTGTTATACATTTTTTACTGCGTTTTCTACCCTGACAGTTTGCATGTTTGAATTCAAGTTTTTCTTCAAGTGTTTGTTTGCAGAGAAAAAAACTAAAATAATATCAAACAGGGAATGCCACGTACCAAAAACGCAGCCTCCCCAAAACGAACCCCACAGCACCCAGAAGTGCACACCACCAACACACACACACACGCACACACACGCGACACACAACCACGCACACACACACACACATACACTACCAACACACACTAGCACACAAAGCAAACACACAAAGACAAAACGAACAATTAAAGGAACACAGTGGGGCACCGCCTTGGAACGGTCAGTGGCAAAAACACCACTGGGGAGCTTAAACCGGTTTATGGTGCGCACCCAACCTCACTCTTACCCCCACCATGTTCCAAAGTCACAGGACAGTGTAAATAAAAGTAATCCCTGCTAGGTGAATCTCTAACACACGCAATGGAAACAAAAGGCATGGTATGTAAAACACAAAAATGCTCGTGTATAAATATATAAAAAGCAAACCTTGAGAACCAAAAAACGTATGTACGTATGTAAGACTCGTTTCGTCTGCAATATATATATCACATGGCGCGTATTTTTGTAGAATGTTTTGAAGTGTGTTATCAGACAATTTGTTTCTAGAAGATGATTGCGTATGAAGCCTTCTGAAGTAGGACTCGGTCGCTGATAGGGACGTCACGATCTCGTGCATCTATGAACCATCTAAAAAAACCTGTCTTTAATTCCCCATAGTAGCCATTAAAATATAAAGAAAACATACATTTAATATTTTGTCATGGTTATGAAAGCTTATTTAATGTAAAAAATACACATGTCATCGTTAAAGACGAAACATGCGTGGTCTCTAGTAGCAATGTATCAGTGCATTTCTGTCGATTCTTGTGCATCAAACCTTAAGCTTTTTAAAAGAAAATGTCATTAGTTTAAGCGTTTCGAACTTAATTAATTGCGTTTTATTATTTTAATAAACATGTAAAGATAATGTAAATAAAAAAAATACTGTCATCATGTTACGTCTTTTAGGCCACAATGTGATGTAGCCGTGTTTTATTGTGTCTGCTTTTTTCAGCCAGCCGGAAAATCTATTTTTTGGTATGCCAAACATCTTTGCCACTTCTGTTTCAATTCAATTACCTTTATATGCTTTATTCCGAGTGTTTTTTGTTCTAATCTTCTTTTTGTACCCTGTTTCCCAATAGCCGACTTGGCTATCCCCCGTTGCCGGGTCCTGCACTAAGTTGCTCAGTTGTATTTTCCTGATCTGTATGTGACATGTTCAGTGAAAGAGTTAACATGGAATTTACGCCTGTAAATTATACAGAGAGAGCCGTGACACATTATTCTCCATCAAAATAATAATGTAAAAGTATGAAATGTTTGGCATTCATGAAATAATTTATTCATTTTTCTGAAAATTAACAAATTTTATTTGAGCCAATCCGCTACTGATTGTTATAAACATCATGAGAGACTTTCAGTCTATTTGCACATCATAAGGGGTCGGCCAAGCACTCCAGCCAGTTAGGTGCGTCCCGTAACATTCAGGTAAATCAACCGCTTTTGTCTAGTAGGATTACAATCGTGACTATGTCGTGACAGATTCTGCTGTATCGGATCAAAATCGTAACAATGTCCTGTGGAACGGGCGTGATCTGAAGAAATTTCTCATCGTCGTTTCCTGGAGATTGAGTCCGGTCAGCGTCGGTTCATCTTATCACTGGTCGGTTTTAGAACGTGATGATCGGGACGAATTAGACTGGAAACGGCTGAATGGGGTTGCTTCCGGAACAATATGTGATTGTTGTCGTAAATTGTTTTAGAAAATTTAATAAAGTTTGAATTTCCAGCCACGAATCACAGGATCTTGATCAGACTTTTGACACATTGTATTAGGGAATGGTCCTATCAATGACAGTAGTATTAATCCTGAATGTGTGACAGAGACTTAATGGCAAAATACACGTAATGTAGACACAAAATCCAAAGCAGTATACAAAGTCGAGTTATATGTTACAATTGAGGTTACCGCCTCAGAACGGTCAGTTACCCAAAACACTCGTAACTGGGAGTTAAAGTCGCTTTGTAAGCATGTCAATCTCGCTTTTTCCGGATTCAACCTAACAGCAATTCGTCCCCGCTGTGTAAAGTTCTTACATGAGTAAAGCAGTGCTTGAAAATAAACTTGAAATTGAACAACTGCATACCAATGTACTCAATTACTTTTCTGGAGTCGGAACACTAAACCCTCATGGCTATGCGGGCAAGAGACAAAATTCAACCTCTTCTCTTGTAGTAAGAACAAATATTAAGGAAAAGGGCATTAGGCTTTTGTTGTTTTTTTGCTTGAAGAGTAATAGTGTTATCAAACAAAATAGTGCACCGACCGACTGTAAGTGGTCAACAAAACGTTTCATTGTTTTACGAAACAGTTGATAGAAATGATTTGTAAATAACATCTCCGTATAATCAGGATGATTATTGCCACGTATACTAAATGTTTAAGTTAGTATTTTATTTTTGCATAAGATCTAGGGATTTATTGCAAAATTTGGTAAATGTTTATATGGTTGCCATGACATTGTTGTAGGGTTAGGGTTAGGGTTTATCGTTCGTTCCGTGTGATGAACGCTGCACGAAAGGAATTATATAAAAATGGTCCGAAATAGATAGTGCGGACGGCTAATCGTTTAGAACGTTTGCACGTTAGCCCAGACCTAAACGCGTATTATACATAATTATTATTGTTCAAAGATCGGATTAAATTGATGAAATAGAACAAATCATTATTTCAATTATCTAAACTATCTTTCTGTTACAGTTTTTCTTTTTCTCACGAGATATTTGTGGGAAGAAGAGAGTTTGACTTCCGGTAAAACGGAACGTAGACGTTCTGCATATCGTACAAGCTTTACACCAGGTGTTATTCTACCGACGCAAAGTATATGGGAATTACTTATTTGTAAATTGATTCTGTGTAGACATTCGGTAAAGTGCTCACTGTAACTGTAAAAATTATGGCAGTGGCTAGGTAGCAGTTATACGTTGAATCGGACTTTCCGTCCAAAGATCCTTTACAACATTTAATTATAGATGTAATTAGTATGTGTGCCGCTTTTCAACTACTAATTATTCTTATGATCTGTTTGGTTTTACTGTAAATTATCGATAATTTAAGACTTTAAGGGGGTTCAATTCAGCTCTTACATTGTAATTAGACATCTATTAATAATAATTGTGTTAAGCAAACGAAAATGTTTGAGTAAATCGAATAATCGTTTTTCGTTCCGTTCATCGGGAATCGTGTATTGTGTATCGTGTATCGTTCTTATCGCTTATCATTCATGATTCAATCATCAGTTATCGTGCGTTCCGTTTGCGTGTTTCGTGCATGTATCGTTCGTTCTGTGTACAAAGTTATACGTAAGCACCACTGTATAACAATGAATTAGTAAATGTCATCCAATACAAATACTAGGGAATCGCATATCTCAGGATTATAGTTTGTTACCATTTTAGTTGTAATCGGTAAACAGCTGTTGGTTTCATTGCTTCGTATAAAGTATGTCTCTTGAAATGCTGTTCAATTTGTAAATCACGATAACTGTAATGCACCGAAATAAGCTTACATAGGCTTTCATTCCTCAGTATTTTTTCTACTTTCAGATATAAAGCAGTATTTATAGTTTGTGGTCTTAAAGGTCTTAGAGTACCGGATCAGTTATCTATCTCGAAAGACACAAACATTAACAAAACTAGTAATATTTTAAATGTAAAAATGATTCCGACAAAGACGATCAGACGTAACTTCACAGTGTGCCTGTCTCCGCTTCACTTTCTATACGGAGAAGAACATCGCGTTTTGGAGTGGCTTGAAATGAATATCTTACTAGGGGTTGAAAGATTCTACGTGTATATTCACAGCTGCACGAGGAATGTATTGCGACTTTTGCAAACTTACCAAAATAAAGGTTATGTTGTCATCATAAACTGGACATTGCCGTCATATCTCTGTACACCCACTAAAAAGAAATTGCACCAGTGCGGACAACTGGCAGCTCTTAATGACTGCCTTTACCGAACCAAGGGATACAGTTCATACGTAGTAGTTCTTGATGTTGACGAGTTTATTATTCCTCAAGTAGAACAAGACACAACATGGACAGATATGCTGTTGAGACTTCCAAAAGCTTCTTCTTATAATTTTCGGAATGTTTTTTTCGTAAAAAATAATAGCAATACGAAAACCACCCTTGGGCTTATAACACAGTCGCGTTTCTTCAGAGAAGAGTGTATATACAAAGAAAACAGAAGATCAAAATATTTTGCTGTGACTGATACTACGGAAATATTAGGCATTCATTTTCCTTTGGAACTGAATGGGATTGACCATACTGTCAGTCCTAAGATTGGATTAGTGCATCACTATAGAGAGAACGTTTCCAGGTGTACTAAAGCCAAATTGATTCAAAGTGATATCACAAAGAAATATTCCCTTGAGCTTCAGAAACGAATGGTAGACCTCATGAATAAGTAATAAGTGTGTGGGCGATGTGTATCATTACCAGATATCATTAACATAAGTATTTAAAGTGTTTTGATGTAATTGTTTCTTCTTTAATGTGCTGAAGTTTTGTATTTGAATACAATAAACTTTGCCTAATATTAAAGCTGTAATATCAATTTGTTGTTAATGCAAATAGAACATGAAATAGCGATATCGTTGTCATTGTGAATCAAGCCTAATAAATATCAAAATACACGTGGTGGTGTTGTATGATAATACGTTACAAATTCAAAGTCCGCTACTTTTAAACATTTTACCTAACATATTACAGAATGTTATAAAGATAACAATTAAGTTTTATGTGGTAAACTGTATTATCACTATCTATCTTAACTCTTACGTTGCTTGTTATATAGAAGGTACGTAGCTTATACCCAAACACTACATCTTAGTTAAAATAACCTTACCACTATGTGTCAAGGAATAGTAGTAATTATAGGAATAATTCACACATTTCTATATTTCCTATTCCAAGCGTTCAAACGATGTGTCAGCTGAAAATTACACAACAGACGTTCGTAGAAATAAATTTGTTAACTAACCTCAAAGTATGTTTTTTAATGATCCGCTAATAAATGATTCATTTTTGTTCTTCCACATGTTGTCTATACACGTTTACACAACCACTTTAACGTAATATTCAGAGTCTTTCTTAAGTATTCGTTAAAGTAGTGCCTGAAAAAAAATAGAATTTCATTTGCAAAAATCTTCAAACGTTATATTTCTATTGGATTTTGAAATTCACTCTTATCTCTGAGCACACTCTTTGTGCAATAAAACGTACCTACTTATTGTCATATCAATGTTTCGATTAATGTATAAAGTATCAGAAAAGTTTCGGTGGACTTGCCAAATCACAGTACGTTTTTAGAAATCCACGATGGCGTCCAAGATGGCCACCAAATACTGAAAACCACTAATTCTCGCTTTTCAATCCTTATAAAGTAGGAAAACATTGTTTTTTTTATCCTGGTGTACATAAACGATTATATAAATATTTTGTTGTTTATTTCATGTTTTCTGACACATATTGAAGAATTTTGAAAATAGTGTCTGTACAAATGTTTAAATAATAAGTAAAAAATTAAAAGGGATGTATATTTTTATTTCCCTCATTAAGAGTTTCGGCCAGAGTTTCTTTTCTTTATTTTTTTAGATATAAATGTCATCTTTTTTCTTTACATTTGTGTCGGACACTTTTCCATTAGTCTATTGAATTGATTATAGAAGTGGTTTGGTTAAATGGATTTACAATACGAATGCCTTATACGTTGTGTCATCAGTTTAATTTCCATGAAACTTGTATTTCTATTATGTTTGTCTGAATTTTCACTGAAATATGTAATTATGTAGTACTTTAAAACACAATTTTAATGAAAAAGATCAATTGTCATTGCTGCTAAGGTTTACAAATCATAAAAATCTGGCTTTGTTCTTAATCAAGTGTGTTTTACAAGAACGTTTAGAGTTTTCTTTTCATACAATAATACAAAATATAGTGTCTGTTGTTCGTATTGCGTGGAGAACTTTCAGTAGCTTAAGGTACGTGGATTATGGTATAGGGAAGATACTACTCTTGCAACACCCGCGTTAGGCTTAGGCTGAACGACAATCAAGTATCTGACTACAAAACCGGACTTGGTGTTAATACACATTTGAAACGAAATAGTACAACATTTATATGGAAGCAACTGAATGGTTTTTATTTTTTCATATTGATCGCCTCGTGAATATTTTCACATACAACAATTAACAGAAATATTATATGAAACTACCTTTATTGCAACACGAAATGAATGCATTATAAATGTGTGATGTTTTATTGGTTGCGGTTTTGAAGCAATTTTGCAGCCGTATTTATATCGTATGAGATGATCAATTAACGTGCACATACCGTTCTGGGCCGGCTTTGATAGACTATGTGTGTTTGAACAATTTATGATGGTTGGAAGGTCTTTATGAAACCAAGGTGATGACTATAGAAGCTCTGCTTTGTTTAGCCTAATTCCACAGTTCGTCTCACCAAATATGCTGCCACTTGTCGGTACAATGGTGCTCACGTTTTTGTTCCGCTTTTCGGAAGGAAAACGCGAGCAGAACGCGTTTTTCGCCCGTTTTCGAAACGGGGCGTTTGTCTGCTCGGACCGTTTAAAAAAACGGTGTTTTCTGCTCGTCCCGGTTTAAAAAACGGCTGATCGCACTCCACATGCGTTAAAAACTAGTTCCGGCGTTTTTATCCGTTTTTTACCGCGGTTGCGTATGCGCATGCGTGAAAAGCGAGATCCTGTGGGTTTTTTTTACTGGCCAGCAAATGCGCATGCTTATTATGTATCAATCGCTGTCAAAATTTTGTTAACCCAGAGCCGTATTAAATAACCTAAATATAGATATTATTTGATACGCCTTTTAGTCTTCAATATGGTCAGATTAAGTTTTTTTGGTTCTTATTTTCAAAAACAAAGTAAAACTATTACATTACCACCAGCGTGTTAGAACATTACTTCCGCGTTTTCATCATAATCGAAGTAAAATAAACGGGTTTATTTCCCACAAGATGGGGAACGAGGAGAAGGCCTTGTGATAGGTAGAAATAAGTAAGCACCTCCAATGTCCCTATAATGTAACTATGAACAATCTATAACCAGTAGATATATATCTAATTAAATTAAAACCTGCTCGATCATATGATTTCAGTTATCAAAATAAACTATAACATCGGGACGTTCCCGATAACATCAATGGCCATGCTTCTGGTTCAATTAACATAGATTCTTTTATTTATACATGTACAAACTTTACATATTCTTGATTGCAACTTATTCGCTCTCGAGACTCACTACCATGAATGGCTATTGCCAGACTTTTCATATTCTAATAAATAGTTCAGGAGATAGCTTTCTGTGATACAAAGAGCGTGAAAGAGATATCTCTATTGAAATCAGATAGACATCTCTTTTACTATTTAATCAAATAAAGGTATATATATCTGATTTCATAGAGGTATTTCCTTGAATATGGGGGATATCTTTTAAATTCAGAGATATATTTTTAAATTTAGAGATATTTCTTTTAATACAGATATCTCTCAAATTTGAAAGACATATCCCAAAGAGATATATCTCTACCGTACAGAGATATCTCATCTACATGAGAAGATCTCTCTGAAAAGAGATTTCCGTTTGAAAACAGAGAGATATCTCTTAAATTTAGAGCGATGTATTCGTTACTTTGGAGATATCTCTCAAAAAAAGAACAATATCTCTCAAATAATGTTAAATAGATATCTCTGTAGATATCACTTAAAATCTAGGAGACATTTTTCTGTGATACAAAGATATCTCTTAGCGTAAAAGAGATATCTCAATCAAAACGAATGATATCTCTTTGAAATTATAGAGATATCTGTTTTTAGAATAAATAGTAAAATGGCCTTGCGATACTCTCGGAATTTAACAGCTATTGTGATAACCTTACGCCATAAGAGCGGTAGTCGATCAAAACATCTAACATTTGTAGAAGTTTCTGTCCGCGATATGCCTTACAGGATATTTTGGCGGTTGTTGTGATTTCGGCAAGTTTACGACTACGCACATTCAAAACAAGTAAAACTATTTTGCACCGCATATTTAAAGCGTTATACAGTATCTTAAAATCATTTTAGCCATGTAGAGCGTTTCTGATTTAGCTATATACATACATGTAATATTCTACGCTTGATCTGCACGAAATTCACGATTTTTACAAGTATGATGTACACAACACCACAGGGATACGAAGTAGTGCTCGGTGAATTCTCTATACTTGTACCGAACCAGTAATCTTTTAATTTCTGTATTCTATAAATAATTTGCACTAGTTCAATTGCAGTAGAGTGATGTCTTTTTTTTAATGGACGTTAGCAGAAGATGTCTTCTTTTTGCAGTGCTCCTTCATAAAAATACAATTCAATTTTCGGTGACTAGCAGATTTTCTCACCACTCTGTTAATCAGAAAGTCATATATTGATAGGATTCATAATGTCCTTTTGTAAATAGAACCCCGTTGTTCTTTATAAGGATTGTGCAAGTTCGGCTACTATGTCCATGAGAGACACTGCAAATGGAAGCATTGAAATCCGTGTTGCGCATATTTTATCGAATATTTTCGCTTAAAATACATTGCGGTAATTCAGCGGCGACTGAGACAATTAGTATCCAGCAGTTAGTGCAAAAGATGACAGATTGCACACATACTTCATCCTATGAATGAGCCAAATGATCAGTTTCATTCTTGTAACAGGAACTTCCATGTCATACGTACTAAATTTGTATTTGTTGATAAAGATGGTATTGTATGTAAAGCGAGTCGGGATTTCCGGGCTGTCTTAATGATGCGCAACAGTCTGAACTAATGACAGAAGCTTACAGTTTCATATGCATGTGTCCCACCGGGGGAAAATTCATCCCGACCGACACCCTGTCAGATGTGACGTAAGAGAGACGAAAGTATCGCAAGATTAACAGAATAATTCTGAGATACTGAATAATGGTAAAGCACTCTATATGAAAGATTAAGTCGAATAAGTCGATAATCTCTATAGGGCCCAATTCTTGACATTTCCTTCCGCATGTGGTTGATCAAACACCAAAATTGTTTACAGTTCATGTATTTAGGTCGCAAACCCCTGTGGTATTTTATAATTTTGTTATTCACAGCTTTTTATTACATTTGAGAAAGTCCCCGAAGTACGAAGTAAGATTCCGTTTACGTTTACGTTTCAGTTTAAGTTAGAAAGGTCTAATTGCAGCTTTTCATTCACTTAATAATACCACAGTACGGGCTGTAACCATACCGGTATGTATTGAATCTGAAGAGAATTGCAATATACCGGTCTTTTCGCGCACCCCAACTCATAACAGATGAACTCAACCCCGAAGAGAGATGTGCATTGTCGAATTGGAAGTATTTAAAATGTCTTGCCTAACTTGCCATAGGGATACCTCTACCTTAATTTGGCATTTGGCATTGAAGTGATCAAACTCATGACTGTTTTATATTGTAGCAGTTCTACCATTTCGCTAAAACTAGAATTAAAGCAAACGGATTACTTTTAACTTTGGATTTAATCTCAAGGCATTTAAACGAAGGCAGTGGTAAGGTAGCCAGATACGGCTTCATAGACTTTTGGTCTAGGTAGCCGGCACTGTATCTTATATGGAGTAACACAGGATCATTATTGAATACATATAATTATGACAGTTTCACTAATATCAGATTAATTGTATTTCTTGTAAGGCCACACTAGTACTTAAAACGCTATCATTGTTGTTAAAAAGCTTGCATCACTAATTATTTACAATAACTTGCCCATTTGTGCAGTAAACCAAATAAAAAATAAAGGGAGTCAATTCATGACCATACCGGGGTATGCTGATAATATGTGCATCTTCTTTAAATAGTGAACTTTCCTACTAAATACTGATAAATTGATATCATTGACTGCTAAGAAATGGAGCTGACAAAAATTTTCTCACTGATTTTCAGCCAAAAAAACACTTAAGATCTATAACTCTATAAAAAATAATTACTTTGGAAATAACTGACATTACGCATGTCTCCTATTCGAACTTGCTGAGAAAAAGGCTGGAAACAAACGAAGCTCTATCTCTTCAATACAGTATAACTCTTTGAAATATAATCGATCAAGTGGAACACGCCAGTAGTTGCTGTGAAATAGGTCTTGAACAAATGACAACAAGGGACAAAAGAATGTATGAACACGCCAAAGACAAAGCGGCAACTATAATAATGCCCCACACTCCCACCTCCGGGTAGCATAATAAAGTAGAACTATCGCTGAAGGTGATGACTACCCTAAAAGCCCCTATCCCCGAATGCTATACTGACTCAGTATTCTTAATTTATATCAGATGCTTATGATTGGACTATGTTCAACTAGGCATGATACTTATCCCTTCTGTGAAGCATCATTCAAATCTGACCAGAGATTTTGGAAAATCAGAGTGCACAGGATTTTATTATCTTAAACAACTGTGACCTTGACCTAGTGACCCAAAACATGGACCATGTACAACTAGACATGATATTTATTACTTCGTGAAATATCATTAAATAGTGGCCAGGGCTTTTGGAGATAGAGTGCACAATAATTTACTATCCAATGTGATTGTGGCCTTTCACCTAGTTACCGACAACATGGACCATGCACATCAAGGCATGGTACCTATCATTTCTGTAAAGAATCAGGGGTGTTGCAGGAATTGCGTCTACAAGTCTACGGATGGACGAACAGACAGACAAGCTGAATCCAGTATATCCCCTTACACTTTGTGCAGCAGGGGTACAGAAACATTTCCAACATTTCCACAGGCTGTGACATTGGTAGATTGTTTTGAAGGTGACTGTATAAAAATTAGCCACTACAATTTCCTGTTCTTTCAGTTTTTCCTATGTTTTATTTTTGTTTTTCATACACAAGAAGATTATGGCTGAAAGACACAATGAAGATTCATTCTTCAAGAGAACTGAGTTTGAGTTAAGTTCTCATCTGAGCAATCAATAACATTGTGATTAATGTCACTGTAGTACTCTAGTTCTGTAGAAACCAATACTGTATGTACTGTAGCACTCAATAGTATTCTATATAAATAAAGCACTAAATGTTTGTATTGCCCAAAACAATTCAAAATCATTCAATGCATTAGAAAGTAACAACCTGAAAAAGTTCTCCATTTGTTTTCCAAGTGTGATCTTGATATTTCAGCTTGCATTCAACATGCTGTTATTATAATTATTACTGAGGTTATCTCACGTACCTATTTCTTCATCATCAGCTACTGTTCTTTAGTTTCAATGACTTCTCTTATATGTATTTAAGAACAAACTCACAGCTAGCGTAACATTATCACTTCAGCTGCAACTTGGGAATATATCCAATAAGGATGTTGTCTGGCCAAATTATGTTTTCTTGTGAGCTATCAATTTGCTGATTTTACTGTTGTTCTTCCCTTGTCTTCAAAATATCAATGTACATGAATTTCAAATATGAGTATATTCTGTTCAGGCACCTCAGCAAAGTTCTTCTTTAATGTTAACTGCATGTTGTCAATACATCAAGTGACCCATTGTCTCAATTCTTTTCATTTGATGTTTTTGGTTTCCTGTTTTGTTTATTCCATTGAAACTAAAAAATCTACCATTAAGCATATCATGTCAAGTCTAATCACCAAGGTAATATGATGAATGAAAATACAACCCACAGTTCAGAACTTCATTTATTAACTGATTCAGCCATCTGGGTCACCACAGAATCCTTACGTAAACAATTGCAATGATTGAATGTTTTCTGTTGTTTTCATATCTTGGTCTTAGTTGAACTTCCCTCATCACTATACTTACATGACGCTCTTTTCTACAACAAATTAGTTAGAAAAATCAGCAATTGCATTTTGTTTTAATCTTACAATTTAGACAGTAATACACCTACTAAAAAATTACTGACTGAAAAGTAAACAGTGCAGATTATGATCAGACTGAATGGTTTTGATCTGCACTAAAGGCGAAAGTGTAAGAAAATTGCTAAACATTTAAAAATGGTTATAATCGTTTTGATGACGTCATTGTCACATGGTTTCAGGCATTCTTTATGCTCGGTATATTTTTTGACATTAATCTGGGTAACAGATTTTTGATAATTTTCAGTGCGTTGACAGTGAGTTTATCGGAATTTATTTTATGTTTTTCGGTGGTTTATCGAAGTATAACGGTGGATTATATCCCGATAAACTAACTGTCCACTCAGTAAAAATTATGAAAGTTTTCTACCTGGATTAACTTTAAACTGTATACCGGGCGTAATGAAAGCCGGAAACCATACGACGATGACGTCAATAATATGACGTCATGTTTGCTATGCTTTCTGATGACGTTTCTCGCGAGTTTCGACATTTTATTGAAACAAACTCAACAAAAGGAGAGCTTGAGACATAAAATAAACAGAAAAAATATTGGTATCGATGTAATATCACGATAATTTCACTCGTGAACACCAAAAGCATTTTTTTTCACTCGTGGCTACGCCCTCGTGAAAATATCACTTTTGGTAAGCAGTCATCTTCTTTCATTTGTATTTTTAAATTTGTACATATTGATATTAAAGATGCATCTAGAGACCAGCGACGAAAGCAGAGGAACCAAATTTCCCGAATAGAAACATGATAAATAGTTTATCAGTACCTGGATATGCGAAGTCGAGAATAAAACCATTGATATCCGCATTCTGACTAGTCTCACTATTTCCACTTCGAAGGCAGACCGATTTTACAGGTTGACATTTTAGAGTTGTCCGCCTTCTACGTCTCACTTTGATGTGCAAAAAGCTTGGGCACTTATAAACGCAATAAAATCCAATATTTAAATGTAATTATGCTTTAACATGATAGGATTAAGTTTAAAAATGATGTTTACAAAATTCCAAGTTACATTTACACACCTGCATCAATCGGTATGATATAGAAATAAACGGCGTGTCATGCTGTTTTGACTTGCATGGTTTAATAATATTAATTTTTGACACATGTACCTGTATGACTGTGTCATAGCTTCTGTTTAAGACAATGATATCGGACACGGAATGAAGTCATAGTAGATAGCAAATTTCGAAGGTAATCTTAAGTTTATTACCGATTTCTCTATGTTTTTTGTTGTTTTGACCAGCATGGTGTAATAAAAGTTATATTTGACAGCTGTTCCTGTAGGTATGTGTCATAGGTACTGTTCAGGACCACACTCATGATTATAGGACAAGGAATGAGGTCACAGGTAATGGTAGACCATTGGTCGTATGTGAAAATTTAAAGAAAATCGTTTGGGATTTTTTTACTGCATTCTCTATTGTTTCATGTTTTCGCCCATGGTTTTTTTTAATATTTATACATGATATATGTACATGTAAGTGCATGTCAAAGCTACATCTTACGACCAGAAGCATAAATATAGGACGAAGAATAAGGTTACTGGAGACGATAGACCATTTATGGTGTAGCAAGTTTCGAAGGAAAGTTTATTTCCGATTTCTCTATTTTCCTACTGTTCTGACCGCCATGATTTTTTCTCTTTCAGGTGGTGCCATTGGAGTGTGAGTCTATACTTGGCCCAGGCGGCACCGGGAAACGTCTCATGAGAGTGTCATGCTTGGCATTTCTTGTAGGCGGCTGACAGTCCAAAGTTCAATCACTTAACTTAAATTTAAAAAAAAATGTTTTCTAGGTCCCCGCATGCATAGTTTAGCTACACCTGTTACTTCATTCAATGTCCTTTAATTATGATTATGGTCTCAAAATGCACCTACGATATAGTCCTACATGTAGACGACACATAATAGAATCGCTAAAGGGCAGATAATACAGCATGAAAACATAGAGATTGTGGTAAAAAGTAACGATTTTGGTTTAAATTTGGCTTATTTTGTTGTAAAATGTGTGTTTAGGTCCCCGTATCGGCTATGGTTCGATTACTGATATCTATGTTCGTGTACATTGTGGTATGGCTTAAAAATTGACACCCACCTTATTGATATATGTCGATAGCTGACAGAATTATTGCCCTTTGATATAACTCATAGCGCGATTTGGGTCTAAAGGGCAAAATTCACGAATAGTTAATTGTGGCCCTGTAAATTATAAAATCCAAAAGTGGAGTTTTTATAAAACTGTAGTAGTATTTGTGAAATATGGCCTTTTATCTTTAAATTTCTGTAAGTTAGCGGCTAATTTTCATTTTCTATCAATTAGAAATAATGGCAAAAGCCACACCTGGTTTGGCCGAAACTGCGTTTTTTTACATTTTTCACATGAACAAATACGAAAGAAACATGGTTAAAACAAACATGATGCATACAAATACAGATAATTAAATGTACAAACAAGTTTATAAACCATGATAATTATGCACATCAATACCAAGGCTAACACAAAAAAGTGATTCTCCTTTATTTCTATTGTGGTCTTTGACATAGATGGCGCATCACAGAAAGGCATGATTATTTACTTCAAATTAATCAATGGTATCATATTTGTACAGTATCACAGACCTAGGTTATTACAATAACATTGTATGCATAAGATCAAAGTACTGTATGACTAAATAACTTAGTTATATGAGCATCAAGCAGTCTTATGACAGTCTAATGACAATAAAAGCACTGACCAGATTAAAAAGTAATATACCAAGTGTATCTATCCAAGCATTACACCAACAAATACAAGAGATCGTTAGGAATGATAAGACACAATGTTAAAACTAGGACAACAAATGATGTTTGTCGGCTTCCTTAAAACGTTAAAAACTGTAATATTACGCATCAACTTTGGCAAATTATTCCAAAGGATACACCCCTAATAAGCAAAAGACATTTTACCAAATCACTTCACCTTGTGAATACATAAACAACCACTGTCATTTAAATTTTACCTGGATGGATCATCAGGATGGGGACAAGAAGATATCCTAAACCTTGTACAATGATTGTACAATAAGTGTACATGATTAAACTGTTCTCCCAGGTAATCTGGACGAAAGTCATGATTGAGAGTAGTTTCAATAACTTAAACATTTTTAGCAGAAGTCGTCAGCAAAGAGTGTCGTTGTACTTTGCAGATTTTCAGAAATGTCATTTACGTAAATGAGTAAAAGCAGAGTCCCTGGCACCAAACCTTGAGGGACACCTGCATTTAAAGTCACTGTACTTGAGCTTTCAGTTCCTATAAAGACGGATTGCTAACGATTAGACAGATAGTGACTATTTTTTAATACATTTTCATATTCATTATGTGGCATCAAGGCCACACCACGAGGAGGCCTGCACCTCGATTAGCTCCAGAAGGCCGTTTGAACATGTCTGTATGCACTTTTTCTATTTATGCTTGGTCGGCAGCTCGATGAGCGCCACAAGGCCGTATACACAGTATAATACACGTTGGTATGTACACGTCACAAAGTTTTTTGTGGGGTTTTTTAAATACTTTTATTCCAGTTGGCCGGTCGGTTATCAAGGTTTGTATCACGGATTGATTAATGTCATATGTCAAATTATAAGGGCTTTTGTTCATAAATGCTCATCTTTAGTATAAAATATTGCCGTTTAGGTCGAAAAGTCAGCCAGAATAATTGCTTTCCAGGAAACACATTATTGGAACATCGAAAACGGATAGGAGAATAAGAAGTCGTCGGGTTGTAGGCGGAAGCTGGCGAAGTTTGACTTAGTCGTCATGCAGAAAGGTGAATATGATATGGATAATTTTAATAATCATCAGCTACTCCGCGCCCTTTTAGATATAAGAAATGAATTCCACAGCTGTGGTGTTCAGCACGTCATATTTGGGAGCCTCTTCTATCGTCATCAACGTCGATAGAACAAGTTATGTAGACGTCTTATCAAGATCCTACCGAAACTTAACCTCGACAAATTGTGGTCACATGGTCAAGAATTAATGAATAATAACGTTATAGACACCCATGACAGTGTGCACCTTAGAAGAGAAAATTGTGCTTTCTTTTTCAATATAATTCATTCTGTCATAACTGAACACTCTCCTCCGTTACTCATTCAGTACACTTGGCCATTTAACAGTCATTCTGTCATCTCTCTTACTAATACTGCATTCAGACTTTTATGTCAAAATTTTATAACGGATCATATTAATGATAAGAATAATAATCAAAATATGAATTATTTCTATAGCTGTGCATTTTACCGTGCCGATAACGACACGTAAATTGATTCGTAAGCGCATTAATTCCGGTTCGCTAAGGTCGCTGTCTAGGGAACCGATCCCGGTTCGCTAGACACATGTACATTGTAAACGGATCCATTTCATACGTAAATGGAGTATCAATTGCATATTCGACGCTAGGTCTAAAATTATCTAAAAATAATTTAATAGAATGAGGGGACAAATGAAAGTAAGTGTATATTTTTTTAATTAACACGAAATGATTTCATCAAAGTGGCCGCTATGCAACTAACATCGAGCAAACTTTTTTATATCCGATTTAAGCCTTATCCGAAACGCGAAACTGTAGAGTCAAGGGGATGAACTCTGGATTGTTGTAGCGTCATTGCAACATGTTTACAATCGCTGATATCTGAATATGCAAGTAGTCTAGATCTAGTTATGACATCAAGTAAGTGATTTTTATCATGTAGATCTTCGTGTTGTTAGAAAATGCTATGCGAGTTTTAGTGTAGGTAAATGCATTTTCTCAACAATAAATTATCGATATGACAACTGAACTCTAAAGTGACTATGCATAACCGATCACGATGTTTAGATTTCTGGTGGAGACGAAGGTGAATGCAAACATTTTGTTTTATAAAAATGGAAAATTCAACATTTATAACAAGTTTGTCAACTGCCAGTCGATACAAATTATCTACAGCACGAAAAACAATATAGCGTGAGTAGCAATCCGCCACGAGGATCCACTGTATGATTGCCACCCGGCCAGTCAGAGTTCAAACCCAGCTCCGAGTTTACTTTTTTCTGTTCTTTTTCTTCATTTACTGTTTCATAAAACTTTTCAAACAAAATGATGAACAATAAAAACTTCAATATTTTATCATGTTTACTTCTGGACATATCTTGATGACTGTTAATGGCTGTTAATGGCTTTCAAGCTACCTGTTGGTATAACAATTATTTACAATTATTTAGCACTAAGTGTAAAACTAAGTTCTTTTTTATCTTTGCAGCATGACACGGGTAAAATGTGTGCTTGGCCAGAAAAAGCTGCGAATTCATGAGCGGCGACCGTTGAACAAGCACATTGGGAAATATCTGAGGAAAACCTTAATTCTTGACTCTACACAGTCTGTTTTTATTTGTGGAAAATGTAGTCGGCCTGCTTATTGTCAGAATATTTCATCAAATGCACAAACAGAAAAACAAGTGAATAACACTACTGAAATGCATCTTGTTCAAGTCAGATTCAAAGTCCAACGTACATGTGTCTGAAGATAACCAGTGCTACCAAAAGTGATGCATATTGTTTCATCTGTAAGAAACCAGGTCCAAAACTAATTGTTGCTCCGTCAAAATTGAGAACAGAATTGTTTTTGAAACACAACATTCTGATTTCAGCTCAAAGTAGGTGTTGTCCAGAAAATTGAGACAGTAACTTGAATAGTTTTAATCCAGAAGTTATATCTGAACTTAAAACTATTGACTACATTTATTTGAACAGAACATGAATTATTGATCTACTGAACACAATTCGCCAGATTACATTGACTTCTTCGTAACGACATTTGTCGTTTGACAAAATTGATGCTTACTCCGAGAATGATAGTGTGAACCTGACTGGTTTGAAGACAGTTTCTGGATTTATATAGTTATGTCCAGCCACATATAGGGTATACCCCAGCTAGGAATACCATGACAATTTTCGAATTGTTCTTGTTTAAACTCAAATCAGGACTCCTCTCCAATAAGTTGTTGTCTACTTTATTTGACATATCCAGATCAAGTGTGCGGAGGGCTGTTCCTTCCATACGACAAGTTCTTGTAAAAGAGTATGTTCCTTCTAATCTAATCTAGGGTATAAGGAGTATAAGCGCAGTGCTTGCTCGCAGAAAACAGTGAACCAGTTATTTTGGTTCTTGTTGGAACTTATATTTACATACATAAAAGTAATAACTTCCAGTTTTAGAGAAGGTCTTACAGCGTTCACAAGGGTAGACCACTTGTAAAACTGATGGTTATTGTCACTACTTCTGGTTATTTTATCAGTGTTCTAGGCCCTTACTTGGCAGACTCAAAGAACAATGATGCTTCCATTCTGAAACATATCATAAATAAGAACATAATAGAAGGGATTGGTATTCAGGCAGAACTTCCGGCCTTCATGACACGTGGTGAAAATCATATGAAGTCGGAAGCTGCAAATACAAGTCACCTAGTTGCAAAGGTAATTATGTCGACAAAATGACCACTTTAAGTCGACATGATTAACAGTTAATTTCAAAGTTATTTCCTTGTCAGCAAAAGCAGTAAATTGAAAGTCTTATTCATTCAGTGACTTCAGTTGAACCTTTAATGAACATTCATTTTCAAACAATGTTGGCTTTTGATCTGCCAAATACCTACATATATCATTTATATTATTTGTGCTGTGGCACGGAGATACTAAAAAAATAAAATAGCAAAAGATGTCATATGCATAAGTAGATATTTCTGGAGAATTTCATAACTTTCAACAAAAACTCAATGTTTTACCCGTGTCGTCGGAGAAATTAAGGTCTCTATATTCCTAAAGCCACCTCCTTACAACAGCCAAGTTGAATCCCCGGTTGGTTTTTCTATTTGTTTTACCTTCCACCAATAGCCACCTCCAAACTCTGGCCAAATGTCACTTTTTTCATCCCAAATTGACAGAAAAATTCTCAAACAGCCTTGGAACACATTAACCGGCCGTCAGAATTTTGACTGGAAAAGCTCTCCATACAGCAATTATAGTTAAATTCCCAATGTATGTTTTGCCCATTCCTTGGTCTGACTTAATTAGAATTAATTTAAACAATCTAGGCACACTCTAACCTTTATATTAAAGCTTCGTGAACGACTGGTCATATATATTACTGCAAAATAATCCCTCTGAGCAACAGTGACCTCTGGACAACAGCCAATTTCTAGTTATATGGCGGTTGGCTGAAATAGGGAAGTTGCACTGTACATGAACATAGACTTACAATAAGATATAGACAAGTGAATGAAAAGGATGACTGCGTCCTTGTGTCTTGACAAGTACTCGCGCCTTTGTTGCAAGGACAGTCTTTAATGTCTAGGAAACACCAGGTCTTATCTTATATATCTTCTCAATGATAAAAACCTGTTTCTGTTTAATTGACGTTTGTTGAAGAAAACAATCTGGACAGAAGAAATGTAACAAAATTGGCTAGTCTTAATGACTGAAGCATAAGTGACTTTCACAATTAGATTACATTATGCTGAGATTGCTTAAACTAGGTACATATCAGCTTAAACTCTGAAATAGTTATGTCCAGGAGTATGTTGGAGAAGACTGTACCATTCAAGAAAATAAAAACTTGCTTAGAGTAAGACTCCAAAGTCGACATGTCAGTTCAAAGACGTATTTGTTTGGATTCAATATGATTCAGACCACATTTCAAGCATGATATTGTAAATGTGGGGCTCGTTTTTGGGAGGCTGCGTTTTTGGTACGTGGCATTCCCTGTTTGATATTATTTTTGTTTTTTGGGCTAGAACAGTTGGCACATGTTCTAATGTGGCACAAGTATTGTAGTATTTGGGTATGCTTTTGCAGTCAGATACCAACAAGTACGGTATCAAGGATTGGTGCCAATACCTAGATGATGCTGCTGAAATTCTGCAGGCGATAGATTCTTTAGATTCTGAAGAAAGTGTATGTGAAGAGTGACTTGTTTGATTACATTATGGAAATATTTCCTTGAGAGTGACAACCTAAGAAAAGCCAAGGCGTACTGGCAAGCAAGGAAAATCCGGTGGCAAGGAATTGTCAGTGGCTTTTTAAATTTCCCGTTACAGGCCTCTATAACTAAGTAAACATGTATGAAGAAAGTCTTGATCAAAATCTATCGGACGATTTATTTCGTAGCTGACTGCCAGAAATCAAAAGTCAAATTGTTAAAGATTTACTAAAATATCGTATTTTCAATACAACGTACTCGCAACCTTGACCTGTGTTGTCAATAAAGTCATGTGGGGAGTCATGTGACAGCTGTTGATTCTGATTACCGCGCGAAAATATTTCTTCAAGTTTTGTGAAAAACATCAAAAACATGGCGCCAAAAACATCAGAAAATCGTGCTAAAATACTTTTCAACAAGCAATAAAATGGTAAAGAATACAAATTCGAGCCGTATACTATATTTCCGTATACTGCAGTATACTCTTAAATTCAAGGGAAGTGCTTTGTACTGATTGTATAATGTATGTTTCTCCTTAGTTAGAGAGAGGCTCAATGAAGGAAAATTATAGGCTATAACTAAACAAACAAACACACAGAAAAAATGTCGGGAGTTCTAATCTGAATTCAGCCCAGGCTGGAGAGCTATGCAAGGTATTTATCAAAACAAGTTGCATCTACGTGACTATGTTGAGAAACGGTAACATCCGGCAACAATGGTACCTGTAGGTATATAAATCTACTTACCAAGCCACACATTTGTATCATTTCTCAAAGAATATTCATTGTTAAAAACCATTAGAAATAATTATTTTATAATACTTTTGAAATATCTTTGTGTTATGCATGACATGAGCCTACTATCGGCGATAATTGCAAGCCGCCGACATTTCCTGCTGTAATGCCTTTTTTCATGAGTATTAAGTACCCCTTTTGAGGCCCCATATTTACGAGCCTGCGCAAACAATATAAACAAAAATTATCTCCCCCGACGGGGGTCAATACCAAAATATGCAAAATAGTTCGCTTTTTTGTTCTGTCTCATTTATTTCTGAAATAAATGAGAAAAGCATACCAAATTCACCGGATTGTCCTTGCTTGCCAGTAGTCAGAATTGACAGTTTTTTTTCTAAAGTTAAAAAAATGCAGTGTCTAAAAAAGATTTTTGTATTTTCTTTAAACATTTGGAACACGCTATTTTTTCCCCGAGAAAAATCTTGAAAATAAGAAAAATTGTCCAGATTGCTTGAACTAGTCGCATAGTAGCAGTTTGACAGCGGTCATGAGGATATTAATTAGTAGGACAGCCTTTCTGCCTGTATAACTCACGCCAACCCTGAGTTTGTATGTAATCTGAAGTGTTGCATATCAAATAATCAATGAATCAAGGTCTGGCAAGACGCAGTCCATTAAAAGAGCACCTCAACAGATTTGCACGCATTCTGATTATAAGCAAGGTAAAGATGAACAAATGCACCTCTGCCTTGAAACAGATGAAAGCAGATGCAAGCAGACCTGCAGACTATGCATGGTATAGTCTGCACACATGCAGAGTATGCATGGTATAGTCTGCAGACCTGCAGAGTATGCATGGTATAGTCTGCAGGCATGCAGATTATGCATGGTATAGTCTGCAGACCTGCAGACTATGCATGGTATAGTCTGCAGACCTGCAGAGAATGCATGGTATAGTCTGCAGAGTATACATTGTATTTTCTGCAGTATATTTGACAGTTCTGTAGTTTGTGTAAATTGTATACAGTCTTTAATTGCATGCTTGGTATATAGGGTCTGCACAGCTGTGTTAATTCAATGCAAAGATGTTACTCCTTCTACAGTGTACATTGCTTTTTCTGTAAAGATAATAATAACAACTGCTGTTACAGTAATAATTTCTTTATTTCCAGAAGTTAACAGTGTAGGTTATACAAAAAGTGCAAATAACGAATACCCCGTAGGCCTCTTATTCAATAATTTCTTCTAGTGTATGAACAAAATAAGACCAAAAATACCAATTTTCAAGTATCTAAGAGATAAAAAGCTGTAAACCAACCTTAATTTTTTTGCAAGCCCCGACAGACCCTAACACATATATTTGGCGATAGTGTACCTGTATTTGGTGTGCGTTCAATTATTTAAAGTACACAATTATACATGTATCTTCTGTTCGAATCTATAGTATGATTTTATCAAGGAAAACATCCGACTCAAAGTTTATGAAGATCCAATGAAAAATGCTACCTCTATTGCATGATAAATATGGTTTTTCTTTGATTATACCTTGTGACATTTAAACCCAAAATGACCCATATTCAAACTCAACCTAAATTTCTTTAAGACAGTCATTCTGACCAAGTTTCATAAAGATCTTATGAAACATATGCCATGATGGCCCTTAATCGCTCACCTGGGACATACTTATGACAATATTTGACTAAAGTTCAGCCCTAAACTAAATATCATTAACACAAACATTATGTTTGACCCGTACTGCTGACCAATTTACATGAGGATGGGTTGTAAATGTCATATGTATGGCATACACATGGTTTTTAATCTGTGACCTAGTTTCTGACCCCAGATGAACCACATTCAACCTTGATCTTGATTGTATTAAGATAACCATTATGTCCAAGTTTCATGAAGATTCAATGCATTCACAAGTGGTTGCTATGATTTGACCCTGTGACCTAAGTTTTGAACCCAGATGACCAATATGCAAACTCTATCTAGATTACACCAAGATAGCCATTCTGACCAAGTTTCATAAAAATCCAAAGACATATGCAACCTATATTGCATTCACAGGGGGTTTCTATGATTTGACCCCATGACTTAGTTCTTTAGCCCAGATGATCCATATAACAATGTGGCCTTGAGTTATTAAGGCAGTCATTCTGACCAAGTTTCATGAAGATCCAATTAAAAATGCAATCTCTATTGCATACACAAGGTTTTTCAATGATTTTACCCCATGACAAAGTTTTCGACCCCAAATGACCCATACTTGAATTCGAAAATTCGAACGAAAAAAAGATAAATGCAACCTCTATTGCATACACATGTGAGTGACAAGGTTTTTCTTTGATTTGACCCCGTGACCCAGTTTTTGACCCCAGATGATCCTATTCGAACTCAAAAAAGATTTCATCAAGGCTGTCATTCTGACCAAGTTTCACCTAGATCCAATGAAAATAAGCAGATTCTATTGCATACACAAGGTCAAGTGTAGACAGACAGACGGAAGACTGACATCAGGCGATCACAATAAACCATGAGCATTTTAGCTGAAAAAACTATGTCAACATCATTATCTAAAGAAGACTTCTACATCATAATCATACTTAATTGACCTTCTTTGACAGAAATTATGGACTATCGTGCTCTTGTAAAATAAACTCATTTGGGTAATTTAAGAACAAGAGGGCCATGATGGCACTATATCGCTCATCTGAGTTCTAATGCACTTGCTGCTAAGAGAGTCAATGGTTGCTTGAGAAGTTAGTGGTTGCTATAGGAACTCATTGGAAGCTTGGATTTTCCTATAACTCTATATAAAGTAAAGGGACCCCCTCACACACACAGGCATGGTCAATTTTGATCCAAGGGGCTTGATTTGAACAAACTAAAGAGAGGAACATTAATTGTTGCCATAGCAACCAGAGTTCTGCATGGAATGGAATTCTTTGAGCAACTTTGGTAGAGCTTCAGGCAAGGAGCATCCCTGCCAAGTTTCATCAAAATTGGTATTCAGAGGAGATGTCGACGGATGACGGACAATTATTCATCCATTAAGCTCAACCTGGCACAAAGTGCCAGGTGAGCTAGTAATTAAATCAAAACAGGAGATAGATTTCCACCCTGTTAGACTAGAAAAAATCAAACACTTTCAATCAATTTGAACACATGACAAACCTGATCATATATATTAAACTAAAGGTGGTCAATCAGATTTTGGCCATGTTACAGATTTGTTTGAAACTTAAACATCTGTGGCCGAGTGCATAAAGAAGGCATAGATTGCGCTGTCGTAAACGGTCTGCGCTGGCGTAACTAATCCTGTCGTACAACGGGATTTTTAAGTCGAGTGCATAAAGCGAGCGTATGTCCGTTGTAGATACGCCCGGGTTACGACTGTCTTAATTATTGTACCACATATTTCTCGTGCAAAATCATTGTATTTCTTGTTTCAATGCATGAGATTTTATATGCATATGTTAAGATAATCTGTTTTAAATAATGGGAACATATCTAGAAATATAACACTTTTTTTACAAAAAGTATTTCTAAAATTTAAAATTGCCTGTTTTGTATGAATACGAGAATATCAACATGTCTAGGTACTTTAACAATTTCTTAGATTTAAAATGAACTCTGAAATAGTTGCAACATGTAACTAAAAGTATTAGATCTAGCTCTTCACTGTTCAAATGAAATATCTATTTTAATAGTCGTATAAAGAAAGATTATGCTGAATGTTACAACGTTTTATAGTTGAACTATAACATATATTGCGTCTAGTTAACAAAGATTTCATAAGCGAAGTTGACAAAAGAAGGCCCCTATACGGATTTCGCTGTAATTTTATTTTAAGAGGGTATATGGGAAAGGGTATTTAGAATACAGTTTCGGCAGTTGTTTGGCTTGGCAGTCGGTCTGTCTGTTTGTTTCACAACTATGTAAACTGTACTTGAGACTCGAACTTCTTCAAACGTTTTCTTTAGATCAAACCAATTACATGTAAATACATGTAATCAGTACAAACTGTAGTTGTTAAAAGTCTGAGTTGATTTGATTTGATTTGATTTGAAAGTGATTTTATCAAGGTCCGTCCAAAAGCTAAAGTTTTAGCTTATGTTTTGGATGAGACCCCGGCGTGTCTCCCTTCATGCCTAGAAAGTAGAATTTTGAAGCCGAAAAGAGGAGAGATTTACCTGATTGCAATTTCCAGTCAGTTTTAGCCAAAGATTGAATTTGATTGATTGCCAAAATAGAATATAGAAGGATAGAATAAAGTGTGCCTAAAGATATGTTACTTAAATTATAAAATAGAATATATGTATGAAATTTTAACCTTTTCACCTACTTTTAAATACCGAAATGTTAAAAGTATGAGTATACGCTTTCCTTTCATAGATTGATTTATATGTCTCTCGAATTTAACCGTTGTACCCGGTGTGACCGTGTCCATAACCCTGAACTGATCTATAGAACATGTCTTGGCATCGCCTCGATCAGGTGAAGTTTTTTAATTACTTTAAGGCTTTCATGGAAGACAGAAGACAGATTTAAAGCCGAATGTTGCCTTACCCTCGAACCGAGCCGGATGAAACAGGAGTTCCGTATATCGACTTGATATCTTAAAATTTTGTTCTAAAACGGAGTAGTTCAAAAGATATCACTTGTAACGCTATATTACAGACAGACGAGCAAACAGATGGACACCCCAAGACAAAACCATATGTCTCCAACAGACTATTACACCAAAAATATTGCCTTTACTGATATTTGACATGATAAAGTATATAAAAATTCAAGTACGCTTTATATAGTTACGCCTACTCCATAGCAGTCGTGACTTTCGTGCTAGATTTACTACTTGACTTACGCTACGTCTCGTTTATGCACTCGGATTAAATTTTGCGACCGTACGAACTGTAGTTGTTCAAGGTCTTTCCCTTGATAGATTGATTTACATGTCTCTAGAATTAGCCGTTGAACCATGCGTCCATTACCCTGAACTGATATATAGATGTCTAAATATCGTCTCGATCAGGTGAAGTTTTTTCATTTCTCTTTAAGGATTTCATGAAAGACAGAATGGAAACGTTTGTTGCCTTGCCCTCGAACCGATCTGGATTAAACATGAGTTCCGTATATCGACTTGATATCTTGAAATTTTGTTCAAAAACCTCCGAGTAGGTCAAGAGATATCACTGGAAACGCTATATTACAGTCAGACGATGTTCAGACATCTATAGATGGACAACCATGACAAAACCATATGTCTCCAACAGACAGTTACACCCAAAACATTGCCTTTACTGATATTTGATATGATAATGTATATAAAAATTCAACTACGCTGTAGTTACGCCTACTCCATAGCAGTCGTGACTTTCGTGCTAGATTTACTACCCGACTTACGCTACGTCTCGTTTATGCACTCCGATTAAATTTTGCGACCGTTATCTACGCTCTAGATAAGCCGGACGTAGGCCTACGACCGCTTTTAATAATGCACTCGGCCACTGATCAATTACACTCATTTATGTTCACTTAGCGCTTAAATCAAGTAAGATTTTCACTGCAGGTATTTTTAAAATTTGATTTTCTCTAGAATGAGAAAAAAAGAGTTATTTTATCATAAGTACAAATTTGATATGTACACATACTTTGCCTAAGGAAAGATATAAATATAAAACCTATTGTATTATAGTTGTAAAATGTTTGCATTAAAAATTATATAATTATTTAGATGGAATTCATTAGAAATGCAAGTTTGAAAAAATATTATTACCTCCCTTTACCTATCTTGGTTGCGCACCCAAAATAGATTGGAAATAAATGAATTCAGAAGCTACACGTAGTTTTAAAACTTGCCTTTTGGTTCAGAATGTTAAAATATTTGTATATCTATCCGATGCAAATGTAAAAGTAGAAATTATATTGAAATAAAAAAGAAATAATCAACTTTTTAATTACTTTCAAATTAATAAAGTGGAGTAATAACAAAATTTTATAAAAGTAAATAAAATGTAAATTTCGAATAGGTATCTAAAAATCTTTGTAATGGGTCTTCTTGTTCCTTAGATAAATCTCTAACAGAATATACCAAAAGTAAAAATTGTCATCAAATGTTGCTTAAATATGATTGACCACATTTAACGGTTAGCTAAAAACATTCACCAACGATAAAATACAACTTAATAGTTTACGCCATAAGGCAATATGACTCATTGAGCCCAATGTCGCTTTGCTGTTATCTACAAAGGCGCAAAACAGTTTTTTGTTGCCTGTTAAATACATATCCACCAGTTTTTTCAACAAGAATATTTGGTCAATTGTGCATTGATGTTTCTCGAAACCAGTTCATTCTTCACAAAACATTGTTATTTAGCTTTAAGTTAAAAAAAAAGCCTTTAAGTACTCCAAAAATCACTTCATTCACGGTCTTGTTGTTTTTACCTGAAATGAATAAAAAAAGCCACATAAGAAACTGTTAAAGATGCAACACTGAAATACAGAAATTTTATAGCAAAATCAATAAATTTATCTTGTAAGTATTATAGTATTGGTTAAAGTCCCATTACGCCGAAAAAAAATGTTTGTTTTAGGTTTCATGCCCCCCCCCCCCCCCCTAAAATAGGGTAGGTAGGTAGGCATTTTTTTTGGGGGGGGGGGGGAATTTGTTTATTCTCAAACAAACCAAATTCAACATAAATTTTAATGAATTTATGCTAAAAAATATTAACACGCAAAAAATAGTCTAGGGTCGGGGCAAAAAAATAGGGTAGGTCGGGAAACCTGAAACAAACATGTTTTTTTTACGCCTTAGCAAGCTGGATGTAAAATTATATGAAGTTCTTATGTTACCAAGACAGCGGCTGCTGTCTTACCAGCTAAAGTGACCCTTCTTTGCTTGAAAAACTTTTAAAAACCCGATTTCTGAATAGAAACACTATTATAGTACTAAGTTACCTTTAATTATTTGAATGTAATCTTTACTTTTAACGAAACTGCTATTACCCCGCTACAGTCTAAATATCAGCTAAATGACCTTTAGTTTCCTTGTTTGGCTATCCTCTTTCACAGCAGCTCTGACATCAATGGTCAACCAATTCTGTGGAAGAATATACAATCACTAATTAGATATATCAATGTACATATGATGCTCACTGGCAGTCACTGCCACAAAAGACAAAGGGGCAAGGCATGCTTGCATTTTTTAAAACATAGTATAATGTATGTATAAATAAAAAATCAAATGTGTATAGCCCCTTTGATAAAAGAAACTCATAACGCAAAAAAAAAAATGTGTGTTTAGGGCAACAGTCCCAAAAAATGTGATAGGGTAGGGACAAAGTGAAAAGTGAAAAAATTCTATAGGTTGGAAAAGAACAATCTGTGTTTAGGGTAACGGTCCAAAAATGCTAGTTAGTCTACATGCATAACATAGGGAAGGGGCACTTCACATTTTTTTACTTAAAAAAAAAACTCTAGGGTCGGGGGTTTCGCCAGGTAGGGTCGGGTTACCCGAAACACAGATATTTTTTTTGGCCTTATCGCAGCCAACTGTTTTATCTGTCCTCTATTTGTGTGATGTACAATAAAGTGGAAACTATTCCAACAAAATTTTATTGTTCTGTTTATCACAGGCACCCCTGTTTTGCATAATTAAAGTAACAGATACTCCAGTGACCCCTAGATCTACTTTCAAATCGTAATGATATTTAGTTGTATTATGGAACAAGAAGCTGTTTACCATATATCTGACATAATCTCATAAAATATGAAGACATTTCCTACCTTTCAGATCTGAAAGTTAGTCACTATTTCTTAGACTGGTCATTTTTTCACTATAGGTAGATCATTAGCCCAACTAATCTGCGCTAATCATTGTTGGCCAAGACAGTGTTAAGTTGTTGATCTATCATCATGATCATGCTATGGCAACATTGATGATTGACACTGTTGTTGCTGGTTTATCAAGTATGGCGAAGTACACAAAAGTATTGTAAAATTTAGATTATTACCTGAACTATGATTTCCAGAGATCTAGTTTCACTGCTGATTTTTTTGAAACTGCCAAAATATCAAATCACTCAACATTTGTTTACTCTGGATCAGTGACATCAAAGCTATAGGAAAGGTAGCACGTTCTATTTTATGACGTCAAAGCCCTATGACGAAAACGCTATGACGTCATTGTCATCTACACTTATTCTAAACGCTGTTGAGGTTGGACATGGCATCGAGAAACAAGTTTGCAGGGAGAAATAATAGACTCTAGGATCAATGGGGATCAACAGAAGAACAATCAGCATAGAATTCTCCAAGTGGTTGTAAATTGTTGTTTTCTTCGGATAAGACAAATTATAAAGGTGAGTCAACGTTTCTTGGTCGATGCTAAATATTCACAAGATAAAACATCTATTTTCGTTTACAACTTGGTGTCCGTTATTGTCATTAATCTACAGTACAGTACACGCCATTACCGTAGAAGGCTTGTCGGCCACTGCCCCATCATCATTTTCCGACCGCCTTATCAAAGTAAAAATAGATAATCACTTTAGCGGCATTTAATTTTTGAGAAGTCGGAACCAGATCTACATTCTCAATAGTTTTTGTGAAGATGACTGACGGTGTCTGTGGTCCCCTTTATGTCTTTAAAGACGACGGAGTACGAACTATCTTATGTACGAGGGCATCTTCTGGTGGTTACCTCCCTTTTGAATTGCTGGCGCCATTTGTATACATTTAGGGTTTTCACGTACCTGGTAACAATAAATGCAATTACGACCCAAATAGATGTGTAACTAGGATTTTCATCATGATTATGATAGTTGCAAGTTTAGTCTTACTATTTACACTTTGATTCGAAGGTAGACCGATTTTACAGGTTGACATTTTACTGGCTTAGAGTCCTACATTGTAATTAGTCTCAATAATAAGACTACAAACGCAGACCCATTTTACATACGGACATTTTATAGTTACCTTCGCTCGGAGGCTGGATAGCGCCTAGTAAAAAATATAACGATATTCACCACTTCCAGCTGAGTACAATTATTTGGAGTAATATATATGCAAAGAAAAAGATGGTGTGTCTTGCATCTGTGCTACAGTTTAGCCTAATTAATTTGGCGTTTCAGTGTGACCCCTTTGAAGATAGACCGATTTTATAGGTTGACATTTTACTGGCTAGAGTTCGACATTGTAGTTAGTCTCAATAATAAGACTACAAACGCAGACCCATTTTACATACGGACATTTTATAGTTACCTTCGCTCGGAGGCTGGATAGGTGCCGACCCATTTCGGACCATGGACACTTCGGACCATCACTTCGGACCACATTTTACGGACACTTCGGACCAGATTTATAGACACTTCGGACCAGATTTATAGACACTTCGGACCATGAAAATATATTGTGGCAAACTCTGATATGACACTTCGGACCATGAAAATATTAAAGCAAAATATTATGTGACACTTCGGACCACGAAATCGTAATGATTTTAATTATTATTAATTATAATTTTCTCATTTTGGCACCGCCACTGACGATAAATCTCCCAATGTTGATTAAAAACAATTTATTAAAAAAAACCCAAACATCAAATCAGTTACTAAATTAGAATTTAAGCCCGACGAATATCAAACAGAACGATTTCGAAATTACCGCTGAAGATTAATACTGGTGAGTATCCTCAATATTTTAGTACTGAGAGCAATATGAGTGCATATTGAGAAGGATCTTAGAGGAAATTGAATAATAATGAGTCAAATTATGAATAATGAGTATATGATTGGTTCAAAACGCAACCGTTTTACGCCAAATAAATAAAAAGATAAAGTTAGGAAAAGTTCAGTTGAAGTCGCATTTTTTTTGTCAAATTGTCATTTTCATTGACTATTTACGAATTTTTAAATGAATTTAGGCAATTTCAGGTCTAGTAACATTATTTATTCAAATTGTCATGTTCATTGACTATTTACGATTTCTTTCCATAATGAGTATAATATCAAATGTGGAAGTATTTTGTGAAGATTGCTATTTCTTGGTTAAAACTATTGCAATTTTTATTATCATAGTGCATTTTTGTTTTCTACTAAAAAACTCGTCGATATATTGGTGAAATTTTAGAGAACAGAATATGTATATTTTGTAGTAGTCAGTTAATTGAAAGTGAGACTCATTTTGTGATTGGCTGTTCATTTTATAGACATATTCGATTTGATTGTTTTGCAGATGTTTATGGTACTGTTATTTTGGGGTTATAATTATGTCAATATTTATCATTCTAGGAGTATAAATCAATAATTTAATTTACTGTTTTATTTAAAATTATGATGGTCAGTTTGTACGTAAATATCACCATTTTACATAATCTTTTCATAATTACTTTGTCAATTTGACACTACACAACGCTCGTTTAAAAAGGTGCGAGACAGTGACCGAACGTGTCAATTGTTAAAACAACAACTTGTTACAATGTTGGCAAAATACAGCCTCAATTTACGACATAAACAAAAACATAAACAGTTTGCTATCAAAACACCGACATACACAAAGTATTTAATGAATTTTAACATGTTATACCCCTAGTAATAATGATTACAAATCTGGTCCGAAGTGTCTTCAAATCTGGTCCGAAGTGTCTACAAATATGGTCCGAAGTGTCTTTAAATCTGGTCCGAAGTGTCTGGTCCGAAATGTCCATGGTCCGAAGTGTCCGTAATTCGCTGGATAGCGCCTAGTAAAAAATATAACGATATTCACCAGCTGAGTACAATTATTTGGAGTAATATATATGCAAAGAAAAAGATGGTGTGTCTTGCATCTGTGCTACAGTTTAGCCTAATTAATTTGGCGTTTCAGTGTGACCCCTTTCACAGATCTGATATTTTATAACTGTCACACCTATAAAATATCAGCCTATAAATTTGGTTTGCCTTCGAAGTCGAAATAGTTAGACTAGCTACAGTTCTACACAGTCAAAGGTGTGACAGTCAGATCTGTGAAAGGGGTCACACTGAAATGCCAAATGAATAAAGACTGACGGATGTGTCGTGCCTGCTGGGCTTTAGGGCTGCAGTTGACCCCCTCCCCAGCCAAGTCTGCAGATACATTTTTGCTCGAGCTGGTACTTTTGTCCTCGTTAATAATAGACACAGTGACAGTGTATTCTCTTATCACATAAGTGAACATTTAGTATTTACATCTATCTATGTCTTATATTAAAGATTGTGTATTTGACATTGTTTTTGTTGCCACCTGAACACTTTGCAGTTGCAAGTTTGGAGAGATGGTGAAATATGATGCTGGAAATTGTACCATTTCATAGACACAGCTCAATTTTTTTCCTGTTTGGAGGGAACACCCCTCCCTGACCCACCCCGAGTCAGCCCTCCAGACATGTCTTCTCTGTATCTGCCAGTGCATACCCCAGTCATTTAACCTCCCAAAATTGTAAATGATTTCACCTCCATGACCAGTCACCATGATGACAGAACATGTTGCATGCACTTCAAAACAGAACGTTTAGAAATTATTCAGTTAATGTTAAAAGACTTTGATGCGAATTTTCAAGCTTTTTAGAATGTTTTGAAGAATTTTATGATATACCGTAGATGTAATTAATAATTGTTTCACTAATTAATTTTGCATATTTTATTATATTATGTTGTTGGTGTTCTATTATTTCTATATAAATATTTGCTGTCACATTTGATGCTAGCCACAGGGACCTGGTAGCTCCCATAGATACTTATACATTTGTATATTGAAACAAAAGATTAAACTTTTTTTTCACTATACACCTATATGCAGATTGTGTTAGAATTGGCAGTTTAACATTCAATCATTTATACTGTAAATTTTTATACTCAAAGCCTGAATTCTGATTGGCCATCCCAACATTAAACACTGCTCTGTAACATGAAAAAGAAATATTCTTAGATGACCCACCAAGAAGATGTTGTGTACCAATTTCAGGGGAGAAAAATGTAAATAAGAAAGATATATCATATGTAAACAAGAGAAAATTGCTGTGTATACTCAGACCTTGTTTCTGTAACTATGTTATTTTAAGTTTTGTACTAAATTTTCAGGAAAGCATGCATCTTGTAGTGTCATCTCAACCATTTTCACATCCTGCTCTGCCTGACAACTGCTGCTCTGAAGCCAAATATTCTGCAGCTGCATGGAAAACACATTGGTATGTGAGTTAACTTGGTTAAAAACAATTGAAAACTTGTTTCTCTTTCATTTGGGAATTGATATAATGCATTATGTTACATGTGTAGCAAGTTTGATGGTGATTTTCAGAACAAAAATAAATATACATGGTCTTATTTGCAATGTTGTGTGGTCAAAGCCACCCCGGTCAATAATCCCAAAGTGGTCAATATATGGCCGATTGCTGGTAAAATGAATATTTTGTGATCACTTTTGGTTGTCTTAATATGAATAATGAATTAACAATTCAAATTGATAGCATTAAGAATAAAAAGTAAAGTTCAGCTAGATCTCCTGGTCAATACCTCCAAAGTGGTCAATATTATATATACATCAGTATTGGTTGTTTCATCTAGCCACTCTCTATGTGGTTAATTGAAAATTTTCTCCCATTGTGGTCAATACTCAGTCTGGTCAATTGAATATTTTGCGATATTTTTTTGTATGTTTTGATGCAAAAAATGACTTAATTCTCCAATGTGGTAAAATTTACGATTGATGAAATAAGGGTAATGTACAATTAAATCTACCATTTGGAGGTAAATGTAAGTCAATTTTGGCTGTTTTGTCTGTTCCCTCTATTGTTGTATATATACTGGTCAATTGATGGTCAGTTGAATATTATTTTTAGTGTAATATCCACTTTTAAATTCAAATACAGATATAAGTACTTTCTTTGTTCCAAAATCTGTAAGCTAGCAAATTCCTTACTATTATTATTTTAAAAGTTGTATAGTATTTTCTTACGGTGTTGCTTATAAACATGAATACTCTGAGGAACTTTTCTATAACATTATTTGATAGAAAAATCTTGTTTTCCTGGAATGTCCACGTAATTTTTTTCTATGTAAACATAAAGTCCAGTGAAGGTGATGTAAACTTGAAAGTTCATTGAAAGTGATATATATAATGTGTAAGTTGCAATGCTGGAAATTTTTTCTTTTTATTTTCAGTAAATTACAAGTGAATTGTTTGACAATGTAGCAGACATGGAGGGATTCTGTTTGCAGCTAATTTCAGAAAAAAACAACAATTGGTGTGTCTTTCCAGGTACCTAATCATGTTGTTTTATAAAAAAAAATTATGACCTATACGTGAGAATTTTACTCACAACAAATAAAAGTAGTGATTTTTAGAGGTAACGTTCGGCAGAACTTATGCAATGGTGGTTTGTCTGTTGACTTGTCCGTACAGCTGTTCGTAAACTTTTCCTTTGTAACACTGTACAGGTCAAAATTTTCAAATTTGACTATCATGAAACTTTCTCAGAAGGTTGCCTCCAATATGTAGGGGGTCAGTGGGTCAAAAGTCAAGGTCACAATGACCTCTGTTAGCTTTTCCTTGATAGCACTTTGCATGTAACAATTTTCATTCAGCTTTCATCAGACTTGCTCAGAATATTGCCTGCAACATGTAGATGATCCTTTTCTTTTTTTTGGTGAGTTGGTCAAGGTCACAGTCAATATTTTGAAAAAGCTTGAAAAAATCGCTACTCATACCCTGTGTCATGCACAACACCATGTTCGAATGTGGGACATCTTGGGTCAGAAACTAGGTCACAAGGACAAATCATATAAAAACCTTGTGTATGCATTTGAGTTTTCATTTTTCATTTGATTTTCATGAAACTTTGTCAGTATGATCCCCTTGATGAAATTTAGGTCGAGATCAAATATCGGTCATCTGGGGTGAAAAACTAGGTTACCCAGTCAAATCATAGAAAAACCCTGTGTATGCAATAGAAGTTGCATCTTTAGCTCACCTGAGCTGGCTCAGGGTGAGCTATTAGGATCGATGAATGTCCGTTGTCCGTCCCCACTTAGTTCGTTAACACTCTATTGGTCACGTTTTTGCCTCAATTGTCATGAAACTTGGTCAGGATGTTTGTCCCAGTAATTACTCAGACGAGTTCAAATATGGGTCATCTCGGATGAAAAACTGGGTCACATGACCTAAAAATAGAAAAATCTTGTTAAGGCTCTAGAGGCTGCTGTTTCAGTCCAAATATAGTGGCAATTTGTCAAAAAGGTTGTTTGGTTGATTTCTAGCTCAAGTTTTAATATGGGTCACCTGGGGTCAAAAACTAGGTCACACAGCCCAAATATGGAAAAACCTTGTTAACACTCTAGAGGTAACATTTTCAGCCCAAATATCATGGAAATATGTCAGAAAGGTTGTTAAGATGATTTCTAGCTCAAGTTCAAATATGGGTCATCTGGGGTCAAAAACTAGGTCACACAGCGTGAATATGGAAAAACCTTATTAACACTCTAGATGTGACATTTGCAGCCCAGATATCCTTGAAATTTGTCAGAAAGGTTGTTTCGATGATTTCTAACTCAAGTTTCAATATGGGTCATCTGGGGTCAAAAACTAGGTCACACAGCCCAAATGTGGAAAAACCTTGTTAATACTCTAGAGGTGACATTTTCAGCCCATATATCCAGGAAATTTGTCAGAAAGGTTGTTTTGATGATTTCTAGCCCAAGTTTCAATATGGGTCATCTGGGGTCAAAAACTAGGTCACTAGGTCACATAGCTCAAATATGGAAAAGCCTTGTTAATATTCTAGAGGTAACATTTTTAGCCCAAATATCCTGGAAATTTGTCAGATAGGTTGTTAAGATGATTTCTAGCTCAATTTCGAATATGGGTCATCTGGGGTCAAAAACTAGGTCGCACAGCCGAAATGTGGAAAAACCTTGTCAACACAGTAGAGGTAACAATTTTCAGCCCAAATATCCTTGAAATTTGTCAGAAAGGTTGTTTTGATGATTTCTAGCAACTTTGTTAAAAGCAGTTGTACTCTGGTGTTCATTGTATCTTCATGGAACTTTGTTAGTATGATTGTCTTGATGAAATGTAGGTGGAGTATGAATATGGGTACTCTGAATTCAATAACTAGGTCACCCGGTTGAAAACCTTGTGTATGCCATACAGGTGACATTTGCAACCAAATCATCATGTAAATCGATCAAAAGTTATGCCTTGTCAAGGTCAAACAGAATGTTTGTGTTTATGATATAAAGTTTAGAGTTGGAAGTTTGGTCACATATTGTCATAAGTCATGAGCGATAAAGAGCCATCTTCAGGCCCCCTTGTTTCATAGAAATAGAAAAGAAAAAGGAAACAAGTCCAGCCTTGAACAACTACACATATTCCTTCACTTATTAGCTCACATGGCACACAACTCCAGAGTGAGCTATTAGGATCGTTCACTGTCTGGCATGGCCCTCTTGTTAATTATCTCTCTTAGTTAAATTGTCTCTTCCGTTAAATATTTCATGTAAAGATTTTGCTTCCATTTTTATTCTAGCTGAAATAGCTCATATAGTGTCTGCAGAAGATGAGTCTAACTTCACTTACTATAATATAAGCACATGGGTCACATTTGACCAGCAATCATCAGGAAAAATTTAAAAATAATTATCTTCATGATATCAATGCCAATTTTGAATGTGGGTCATAATGGTCGCCATTATCACTTCTTCTGTCATCTGATTTGGTGCTTCTTTAGTCAAATCATTAATAGGTTAAACATTTTTCTCTCAAAACAGTAACAGTAACTGGTTCTAAAGTAAAACAGTACTTCATAGAATTGAATGTTGACCAAATAAGATACAGCATGCTCTGATGAGCAACATATTGCCAACTGAGTCTCATGTTATCATAGCATGTATTGTTCAACTTTCTTTCTACATACATTCTCTTATTACCACATATTATTTTTTTTCATTTCAGGAGCCATTGTCATATCGTGGGAGTGAAGAAAGTTCCTAAATATTGTTTAGAAAGACAGTCGTGTTTTAGAAGTTAGCAGCAAAATGAACTGAAACTTTAAGCTTGTCAATAATTTAACGTACAACAAAAGTGTGAAAAAATACATTTCAGAATTAAGAGGCAGATGCAAGAATGATATGTTTTAATTAAGTATCTAGTTAGGTATGCTTTGTATGAACTTTAATCTTTGAAATGCCAATACTACAATAAGTCTGTTTACAAAATATAATTACTGTAATATTAACCTATAACTCACTAACAGTCTTTAGGAATATTTGCGACCATTAAAAACCGTATACAGTCGCAAATATCGAAATTACAAAACAGTTATTCCTATATTTTATACTTGGTTTTTTTCTATAACTTTGCCAAATCTTAAGATGTCTTTATCAAACTTTCAAAATTGATTGCTTATGTCAAAAGGGTTGTGATGCCGCCAATTTTGTAGGTCAAGGTCATATTTAACAGAGTAATGCCCCTTTTAGTACTTAGATTTTGTCACAAAAAAACTTAATGTTGGCTATAACTTTGCCATTTCTTAAGATTTCTTCATCAAACTTTCAAATTGTATTGCTTATGTCAAAGGGTTGTGATGCCGCAAAATTTTGTTGGTCAAGGCCATATTTGACAGAGTTATGCCCCTTTTTGTACTTAGATTTTGTCAAAGAATTATTGGTTATTCTGACAAAGTGTAAGAGGGTGACACAAGTGTTCTACTGAACATCCATCTAGCCTACACCTACAGACCATAATATATCTTGCTTAACTGGGTTGAAACGAACATGAAAGAGCGTCTACGGCCGACCCCAGTATTTTTATTGAAGAAATAGAGGGTTAGGCTTGTCCCTTTTAGGCTAGCCCTACCTACAAAAACAAATTTAACCAATTAGTGGTATTAAATTTTTTATAAATTGTAAAGCATTTGATTGGATTATACATGAGGGCAAAATGTAAGTGAACGAAATGTAGTGTGTGTTATAGTATAGAATAAAAAACATTAAAAATGACAACTTTGTTGGGCAATTGTTGTTTGTTGAATGTATCTAAATTTTGAGTTTGCTTGATTAGGTGTGTTTTACTTAAATGTTTCAAACTAATATTATCAACTGGTGTCTAGTGGGCAAGGTATATGAAGAGGTTTAGTCTGTCTGTAACTCTCAATATACGTTAGAAGTGCCATAATTGACAGCATAAAGGGAAAAGCCTCGTATTTTCAGGCAATGGCAATTTGAGAATGTGAGTGTTTGGCGGACCAGGCTCTGCAATCCTTGGTGCCTGTCGTCACATTATATTTGTGACACGGTGCCTTGGGTGTGCTGTGGGTCTTATGTCAGACACTCGCATTTCCAAATTCATTGACAACCACGTGGAGTGTACAGACAATTTTAGAACAGCACATCCGTTGGTCACATTGAGCAGATAATACACTGCTTCAATAGTCCAACTACTTTATGTAGTATACAATTTTGCAGTTGATGAACCAGATCCCTTACACAAGAAATAAGTAACTGCATTTACTTCTTAAAGTCATTGTCTGTCTGCAGTTTGTACCATGCATACTCTGCATGCATACTCTGCATGCATACTCTGCATGCCTGAAGCAAAATATGTACAACCATAAAGAACAGGTATTCTGTAATTGCAGGTCTGAAGACTATACCATGTATAGTCTGCACGTCTGCAGACTATACCATGCATACTCTGCATGTCTGCAGACTATACCATGCATAGTATGTAGGGCTGCAGACTATACCATGCATAGTCTGCATGCCTGCAGCAAAGTATGTGCACACAGCTGCAGTTAATAAAGTGTATCATTGTGTATCTTGCATCAAAATGTTCAGCTGTTTGACATGTTAAACGGGTAGACAATGTGAAGACATTCGCAGCTCTTGTTTACTAAAACAAGACATTTTACACTTGTGTTGCAAGCTGCAGCATAACAAAAATATAGAGCACACCTCTTCCATACCTGCAGTCAATGAATACTGACTTAATACAATCACCATACAACAACTATTGAATCTTACTTAAAAGGAAGTTATGTAAGGTCTGCTTTCACTTTGTTTAAACATTGTTCCAAAGATAAGGTGCATAAAACTGCAAAACAACAACTTTAACCACGGGTTTCGTCTATTTTTCTTAATTACAAGATTTTTCTCAAAAAAAAAAATAGCGTGTTTTGGATGGTACCTCCTCACGAATTGCAATGCTAATATAATCTGTATTAGTTAATTATGCTGTCCATTTTTGTCGAGCCCGCTTGCGGTGAGCTCGACGTAGTCGTCACTTTGGCGGTTCGGTGTATGTGTGTGCGTCCGTGCGTATGTCCGTGCGTGCGTGCGTGCGTGCGTCCGTCTGTCCGTCCGATTTTGTCCGGACCATATCTTTTTCATGCATGGAGGGATTTTGATGTTACTTGGCACAAATGTTCACCATCATGAGACGGAGTGTCATGCGCAAGAACAAGGTCCCTAGGTCTAAGGTCAAGGTCACACTTGGAGGTTAAAGGTCAAATTCAGGAATGACTTTGTCCGGAGAATATCTTTTACATGCATGGAGGGATTTTAATTTAACTTGGCACAAATGTTCAACATTATGAGACGGAGTGTCATGCGCAAGAACAAGGTCCCTAGGTCTAAGGTCAAGGTCACACGTAGAGGTCAAAGTTCAAAGTCAAGAATATCTTTGTCTGGAGCATTTCTTCTTCATGCATGGAGGGATTTTGATGTTACTTTGTACAAATGTTCACCACCATGGGCTTCCTTTGTTTTTTAGAATTACTTCCCTTTGTTGTTACTATAAATAGCTTATATTGTAACTTTTTTATTACTGGCCGTAGAGAAAAATCGAGACCACTTTTCTGTGGTACAACATGCATGTTACATCCAATATTTAGGTGTATTTTGACCCATCTCTACTTGGTAAGGAGTTAGCCCTTTTGACATATGGTGGGCTCGACATGTTGCACGTGGGCATCTAGTTAAGTAGAAATTGTTGTAAATTCTGATGTATTTAAATCGTCGTTGAAACAGCTAGGTTGACATGTTGTATTTTTGGCTCGTCTATCCGTCTGTTTGTCTTCCTATATGTCTGTCACTGCAGACAAAATATGTTCCTTTGAACATTAATGTTTTACGAGTGTTTTGGGTGCATGCAATGTTGTTTTCACAGTGGATAGATTGAAATTCGGCATGCATAGGAAATACTTTTGCTACAGTTTCTTTTATTCTACATTTCCTTACCAGTTGTATATTTCGTTGCCATGGAGACAGTAACAATGATAGTAGTAACAATGATGAAAGTACTTCAATAGTATTTTACACCATAGTGTGCATTTGTGATAAATAATGATTATTTTTGGCAGTTTTTAACAATAGAAGCAAACTTTTATTAATTGATTTGCCAATGTTTTGTCACTATAATATAAAGAGATATGTAGAGATATGCATTTAACTTTATTATTCTTTTGATCAATCAAACACGACATTCACAGTGGTTGGACTGAATGTCATGAAGCATGCATTGGAAAAAGTTTTGCCAGTTTCTTTTGTGTATACATTTTGCTTAGCAGTATTATATTTCATTGCCATGGAGACAGTAACCTGGTAGCATTAACAGTACTGAAAGTACTGCAATAGTAATTTACACAATATTGTACCTTATGCTAAGTGGTTTCTATTTTTTTCAAACAGAAATTGATGATTTTCATAAGAATGCATATTTGTTACCATGTACAATACAAGCAAACTTTCATCAATTAATTTGCCAATGTTTTGCTTTTATGATAGATTTACATGTGTATGTGATTTTTTTATTTACTTGCTCAAAAATGGCATTTCATTTTGAAAAATGCTATAATTTCCAGTATATACTTATTTTTCCATAGCAACCATAAAATAAGTGTTTTGAACAAAATAAGGCTTGTGCACTTCTGGGTGCTGTGGGGCTCGTTTTGGGGAGGCTGCGTTTTTGGTACGTGGCATTCCCTGTTTGATATTATTTTTGTTTTTTTGTTTTGAAAATATCCGGTAATAAGTGTTGTATGCTAGAAATATGAAAAAAAAACGAAAATGGCTGATTTTCCTTTCTCGTGAACTTTGCCCTTCGGCTGATCATCAATAGTCTACGAGCACATATGACCCCATTTCTTGTCCTATTATTATGGTTGTGATGTAAATGTATGATATATAAGTATTGACAAACAAGGGGAGATAATACAGAATGAAAACGTAGACAAAGCGGTAGAAAAGTAACGATTTTGTTACAAAATGTGTTTTTAAATCACCGTACCGGCTTGGACGGACGCACAAATTCTTTGATCCCTTATATGTAAGTATGTACGTGTACATTATAGCTTGGCTAAATGTTGATACCTATCTTATTAATATATGTCAATATTTAACAGAATTATTTCCCTTTGATGTAACATCAAGCTCGATTTTGGCCTAAAATGTATAGACTTAGCTTGTTTATCTGCTCGTACTGAAGGACAGACACTTTGATTATCAATATTTAAGTATATGCTTGTTCTTAAGTCTATAACCTATTGACTATCTAATTAGCGGGCCGAATAGATTTTGTTCAAGAAGCAGCGCCCACTACCTCAAGAACATCTGCGACTTGTTTTGCTGGTAACTGCAAAAGTTAGAAACACGCATTTCACGCATATATTTATCGTAATAGAACGCTGCTTCCAAAACTTGCTACCATGATATAACAGTATGAACAGTTTGTTTGCGAATTAATAGTACACAACGCCAGGTTCTTCTGTGAAACGGTGAAAATTGCTGTGACACGTGGCAATGTTCGAGGAGCTTTTTGAATCGGTCTGTGAGAAAAAGTTTCCACAGCCTCCATGTCCAGTTTCCGTTCACGTACACAACGGCTTCCTGATTCATGATAGTTAGATGACTGAGCTTCTACATCTCCTGTTTGTTCTGCGGTGGCTACATCTGACCTACGATGCAGCAGCCAGACCAAATCCATCATCAATCTATAAGGCATCTACTTGAAATATAAACATAAATACATTGTACACTAAATGTAAACATGAAATTGTGTTACGGAATTCTATCCAATTCAGTACTGCAGTTTTTTCTCATTAAATTGATTGGAGCATTGTTTGCTACAGTCACAGCAATTACGGATTTGATCCCGGATCATTTCGAGATCACTCTCGGGTAATCAGGGTTTGCAGATGAAACTGCAGTAGGAGCATTCTCCTGTTCAGCAGCAGTAGCCAAATATTGTTCCGCACGATCGTCTGCGGAAATATCAGTAATATCGTTTGAAAGTATAATTGTCAAGAAACTATTATTATATTTTCGATTTTATCACAGAATGATCTAAAAAAGTAAAGACTGTTTCAAATGTAAAAAATATGTATTAATTGCTTGCGCGTATAATGATTATACGACCATCACTTCCGGAATTTACGAGTCATCTTGAAACCGACATTGTACTTTATTGATACGAAACACGTTTAAACATGTTGTCTCAATATTTCAAGTTTAGATAACAGAACATTGTCGACCGACCGACATTTGTGTTATATAATATATAAACATACGTCCGTACGTGCATACACACATACATAGAGAATTGGATGAAGGAAGTTAGTGAGTCATGTACGAGTGTTCGATTTCCCCCCGCCCCCAGACATTGAGAAAAGCTGGTGCAAAAATGGGCAGATTGTCTGGTGGCCCCGCATGACGGACTTCACTAAATAATAGAAAAAAGCGCCGAGGTCTGATTCGAACTTTACTAGCGGAATTACCGTTTGAAGAAGTTAACAGTAAGTTTACACGGTTTTTGCTTATTTGTCCCAGGATTAGGAAACAGATGGTTTGATGCTGCTGCTATCATACTATGATCGATGGCGATATATGTACATGTAGGTCGTCTATGTCATTGGGGTCGCTAGGCGCTAAGATCTCGTTTTTTTCCTATTGTTTAGCGAAGTCAGTCCTGCGGGGACTACTTTGATGTCAACGTTGCTCTAGACTGTCTTAGCTATACCTATACTGACTAACCCAAGGTTTTGTTACATGGTCAAGGAGCCACTTATTGACCATTAGGGTTGGAGCATGTATGTTATATATGACCGCCGACGCGCGAAAATGTACCTTCGGACAAAATTCTTGGAAACTAACTTTCTTGTATATTATGAACAAACAATATTTCAATATCAATATTGGAAAATTTCAGTTACCTACGTCCAGGATATACAAAACTACAACCGTTTGAAAAGGTATACCTAAGGCGTCATTGTTTATTCTAAAAATGACGTCATATACCATAATTTGACGTCAAAATTCACTTGAATTATATTGGGCAGTAAAATATTCCGGTAATCATTTCCTAACAGCATCATTTATTTTGGGTTGCAACATTATATACTATTTCAATATATATCATATCTGGTGAACTATTTCATGTCTTCTTTCCACGATTTGCCTTTTTCATAGGGTATAGCCAAAGTAAAAAAAAAGAATCATTTTAAATCGCTGTTGCCATAGTAATGCTCTAAGAGGATTTTGAAGCAAATAGTGTGTTTCTGTTGAGGAAAATATAGTGGCTATCAGTTTTTAACATTCGTTTTGCATTTGAAGAGGGTGACAAAAATGTAAATTTTATGGGTTTTTTTTATCAATTTTTGTCGAATAATGTAACAAATGTCCGAAGGTACATTTTCGCGCGTCGACGGTCATATTGTTGTGGTAAAGGGTTAAATTTGTATTAATTTCATAAACTCCTATGTATAATAGCTACTGCCATTTACCAGTTGCTAGTTGGTACATGCAAGTAGCTACCTCGTTCGGCTTTTATATTATATACGGGTATTGTAGTTTTGCTAACATAACTCTGCCGCGGGCCGCCAAGAAAGCTCGTTTCTGATTGATCCGCTTGAATTTTTACTTGCATTATGATTTGTTTATTTACTTTCCGATTTTTTGCCTTAGCTCGGTTATATACCGGACTTGTTACGTGGTGTGTATTTATAGAATGGAGGTTCACATGTACGTTTCTATATATTTATATAGTAAAAGATGCATGTTTTGTCGATTTTGTTTAAATAACGTTTATCATTCCGGTGTTTGTGTTATACCGTCGGCCTTTGGTATTTTTAAACGTTGGTATTGTAATAACCGTTGCCTAATTCTTCTAACAAATTTAATATGCTTTTTTCCTAGCTTGAATGTTGAATGTTGATTGGGTTATGACCGTCTAGAAAATTATTCTAGTTTCCACATTCTTTATTGTTTTGCATTCGATTTTTTTCTTTAGTGGTATATGAAAACATTGACTTCTTAATAAGTGTTCTGTAATCATTAGTACTCTGGGGTGGGAGTTGGATGTCTTTGACCTTTCTACACCGAAAGCTCATCTTTCTAATATATATACATGCGTGTTCTATATATCTTACTATTTTTTATCAAATAAGAGGACACACCTTTGGTTTAAATGGGGCTTATAGAGAGTCTCCAAATTAAACAAAATTGTCTTACGTACCTAGGAGATAGCTTGTCTATACTTATATACGAAAAACATATGTACATTATACACTTTATGGTGTATTTTCTACCTACTTCTAGACTTGCTATTGTTAATCATATATTGCTAAACTACTGCATAAATAGATGGCTTTATGCCTAGCGGACTGGTGTGTATGTGTGAGTTTTTTCCGTCGTTGTATGGTATGAGCATAACATGTTTGTTTGTTTGGAGACCGCCGTGTGGTGCTCGGACTAGGCTCTGATTGCCGGTGTGACCGCATTTAATCACAGATTAGGATATTAACACCATTCTTTCCTTTGGCGCCGCACAAAATACCCACTTTCGGAAGTGGCTGGACCCTAACCTGGTCTCGTACGTGACACACTGGGTTTTTGTTACATCTGACTCGCATGCCATGTGTTTTACTCATGCTACTAGACTTTCTTACTATGCTTGTGTCCTACCAATATATATATGTATGCCTATCAGACAGTGTGTGTGTACGACTCCTTTATGATGTCTTAATGACTCAGTCGATCTACACGGTCGTGATTTGTAGTTTTCCTTAATGTGTTTAATGTGGTGCATGTGTATATGTATATATTAGCCGAGCAGACTGGTGTATATATATGATTCTTCCTTATATCCTATCTGTATACCCAATATTTCTAATAAAATCGAATACGGCCAAGCGAATTTGATTGCCTCAAACATCGTACTATATATATAACCCTAACCCTAACCCTAACCCTGGCTATAGTCTTACATTGTAGGTATGACCACATACATACATCTACACATACATATTTCATATGCAAATATGTAATATATATGTACATCATTGGCTCGTCATCAATACAGAAAGAAAACATAAAATATTCGCTAAAAATGACGCTTTTCTTTGAAAATTTCAAGTTTTAAACCTTCGGAATAATGCAGCTCGGTTCCGCCGTCCAGTGCAATATTCTACCAAATTTTCTCTAAGTGTACACTATATCTAGCCAGTGAACAGTGTGTCTTTGATTTCACCAACAAGCCCGCCCCTCTTCAAAAACATTCTTGATTGACTTCTTTAATCTAAGATGAAATATGTCAATCATCTTTCATTTTTTATCAAACTTTGTTAATTTTGAGGGAGACAACAACTAACTCTTTATCTTTTTTTTCTAGTATTGAGCTGCTTCCCCTGACAAACATGATTTCGTTTTGTCCTCGTGTGTTTGCTTTGTATGCTAGTGTGTGTTGGTAGTGTATATATGTGTGTGTACATGATTGTGTGTGTGTGTGTCGTTTGTGTGTGCGTGTGCGCGCGTGTGTGTGTGTTGGTGGTGTGCACTTCTGGGTGATGTGGGGTTCGTTTTGGGGAGGCTGCGTTTTTGGTACGTGGCATTCCTGTTTGATATTATTTTTGTTTTTTTGGTTAGTGTCTCTTATTTCTCCTTTTGATGTCTATTTGTTCAGCTACTTTTTCAGTGATCCATTCTATGGATAACATAATATTATATGTATTAAGTCAGTTCAATTGTTGATATGTGATAGACGTTTAAATTGTCTTATATCTTATGGTATTAATGTGTTGTTATCACAATACTTAAGCACTCCCTAACCATCTGTTAAAATACATTCACAGTAGATGGTCCAACAAATATTATCATTTTAATTTAACTTGTTTGTTGACCAAATTTTGTTCATTATTTTCATATATTATCTCTTAACCCCTAGTCATGGTTGGGTAAACCATTTTCCTCAATAGCATTCAACACAAATTATCCATAGCCCTAATTTAACCCGTACGAGATAGCTACTTGTATGTAACAACTAGAAACTGGTAAATGGCAGTAGCTATTATGCATAAGAGTTTATGAAATTAATATCGAAGAATTTGTGCGTCCGTCAAAGCCGGTACGGGGACCTAAAAACACATTTTGTAACAAAATCGTTACTTTTCTACCGCTTTGTCTACGTTTTCATTCTGTATTATCTCCCCTTGTTTGTCAATACTTATATATCATACATTTACATGTACATTTTAACACCACAACCATAATAATAGGACAAGAAATGGGGTCATATGTGCTCGTAGACTATTGATGATCAGCCGAAGGGCAAAGTTCACGAGAAAAGAAAATCAGCCATTTTTGTGTTTTTTTCATATCTCTAGCATACAACACTTATTACCGGATAAATTCAAAACAAGCCTTATTTTGTTCAAAACACTTATTTTATGGTTGCTATGGAAAAATAAGTATATATAGAAAATTATAGCATTTTTCAACATGAAATGCCATTTTTTAACAAGTAAATAGAAATTACATACACATGTAAATCTATAATAATGGCAAAACATTTGAGCTGAAATCAGAATGTTGTGTTTCAAAAACAATTCTGGTCTCAATTTTGACGGAGCAACAATTAGTTTTGGACCTGGTTTCTTACAGATGAAACAATATGCATCACTTTTGGTAGCACTGGTTACCTTCAGACACACGTATGTTGGACTTTGAATCTGACTTGAACAAGATGCATTTCAGTAGTGTTGTTCACTTGTTTTTCTGTTTGTGCATTTGATGAAATATTCTGACAATAAGCAGGCCGACTACATTTTCCACAAAATAAAAACAGACTGTGTAGAGTCAAGAAGAAAGGTTTTCCTCAGATATTTCCCAATGTGCTTGTTCAACGGTCGCCGCTCATGAATTCGCAGCTTTCCCTGGCCAAGCACACATTTTACCCGTGTCATGCTGCAAAGATAAAAAAGAACTTAGTTTTACACTTAGTGCTAAATTCTTGTAAATAGTTGTTATACCAACAGGTAGCTTGAAAACCGTTATTAATATTCATCAAGATATGAACCAGAAGTAAACATGATAAAATATTGAAGTTTTTATTGTTCATCATTTTGTTTGAAAAGTTTTATAAGACAGTAAATGAAGAAAAAGAATAGAAAAAAGTAAACTCCGGGCTGGGTTTGAACTCTGACTGGCCGGGTGGCAATCCTACAGTGGATCCTCATGGTGGATTGCTACTCACGCTATATTGTTTTTCGTGCTGTAGATAATTTGTATCGACTGGCAGTTGACAAACTCGTTATAAATGATGAATTTTCCATTTTTATATAAAAAAAATGTTTGCATTCACCTTCGTCTCCACCAGAAATCTAAACATCGTGATCGGTTATGCATAGTCACTTCAGAGTTCAGTTGTCATATCGATAATTTATTGTTGAGAAAATGCATTTACCTACACTAAAAACAAAAATAATATCAAACAGGGAATGCCACGTACCAAAAACGTAGCCTCCCCAAAACGAGCCCCCCCCCCCCCCACACACACACACACAAACACACACACACAATCATGTACACACACAAACATACACTACCAACACACACTAGCATACAAAGCAAACACACGAGGACAAAACGATCAATTAAAGGAACACAGTGGGGCACCGCCTTGGAACGGTCAGTGGCAAAAACACCACTGGGGAGCTTAAACCGGTTTATGGTGTGCACCCAACCTCACTCTTAAACTCTAAAAACTCTTAAACTCTTAAACTCTAAAACTCGCATAGCATTTTCTAACAACACGAAGATCTACATGATAAAAACCACTTACTTGATTTCATAACTAGATCTAGACTACTTGCATATTCAGATATCAGCGATTGTAAACATGTTGCAATGACGCTACAACAATCCAGAGTTCATCCCTTTGACTCCACAGTTTCGCGATTCGGATAAGGTGTAAATCGGATATAAAAAAGTTTGCTCGATGTTAGTTGCATAGCGGCCACTTTGATGAAATCATGTCGTGTTAATTAAAAGAAATACATTTACGTTCATTAATCCCCTCCTTGTATTAAATTATTTTTAGATAATTTTAGACCTAGCGTCGAATATGCAATTGATACTCCATTTACGTATGAAATGGGTCCGTTTACATGTGTCTAGCGAACCGGAATCGGTTCCCTAGACAGCGATCTTAGCGAACCGGAATTTATTCGCTTACGAATCAATTTACGTGTCGTTATCGGCACGGTAAAATGCACAGCTATAGAAATAATTCATATGTTGATTACTATTGTTATCATTAATATGATCCGACATAAAAGTCAGAATGCAGAATTAGTATGAGAGATGAAAGAATGACTGTTAAATGGCCAAGTGTACTGAATGAGTAACGGAGGAGAGTGTTCAGTTATGACAGAATGAATTATATTGAAAAAGAAAGCACAATTTTCTCTTCTAAGGTGCACACTGTCATGGGTGTCTATAACGTTATTGTTAATTAATTCTTGACCATGTGACCACAATTTGTCAAGGCTGAGTTTCGGAAGATCTTGTTTAGACGTCTACATAACTTGTTCTATCGACGTTGATGACGATAGAAGAGGCTCCCAAATATGACGTGCTGAACACCACAGCTGCGGAATTCATTTCTTATATCTAAAAGGGCGCGGAGTAGCTGATGATTGTTAAATTTATCCATATCATATTCACCTTTCTGCATGAAGACTAAGTCAAACTTCGCCAGCTTCCGCCTACAAACCGACGACTTCTAATTCTCCTATCCGTTTTCGATGTTCCAATAATGTGTTTCCTGGAAAGCAATTATTCTGGCTGACTTTTCGACCTAAACGGCAATATTTTATACTAAAGATGAGCATTTATGAACAAAAGCCCCTATAATTTGACATATGACATTAATCAATCTGTGATACAAACCTTGAGAACCGACCGGCCAACTGGAATAAAAGTATGTAGAAACAGGAAGACACGGCCATGCCGCAAAAGCAGGTTTAAACGGCGCCTGTAGTACTTGTAGAATTTAAAAAAAAACATTCACCTTGACTGCCCTCTCTGCAAAGAAATTTGTGTTTCCTTAAACATTTTAAAATTGAAGAAAAAAATTGTTTTCTTAAATTTATTTTCATAAGTGATCTTGACCTTGACCCTAGTGATCTTGACCCCAAAATTATTTTTTTTTGCGTAAAACGATCTAAAAATTATTATAAAAAAATATATTTTAGTTAGTGTCGTTGACCTTGACCGTAGTGACCTTGACCCCCAAAAAATGTTTTGAAAAACAATCTAAACCCTAAAAATAATAAAAATCTATTTTTAGTAACAGTGACCTTGACCTTAACCCTAGTGGCCTTGACCCAGTGACCCAAGGCTTCCTCTCCACGCAAGCAAGTTTCATTACAATTCGTCACTCCTAACTCAAGTTATTGAGCGGAAACCATTATTCTATTTTTAGTAGCAGTGCCCTTGCCCTTAACCCTATTGACCCCAAATGCAATCCCAAACTTCCTCTCTACGCAAGCTACCCACACACAGAGTTTCATTGCAATAAGTCACTCCTAACTTGAGTTACTGAGCGGAAACCATTTTTCTTGTATTAGTAACAGTGACCTTGACCTTGATCTTCGTGACCCCAAATGCAATTCCAAGCTTTGTCTCCACGCGTGCTGCCTATGTTTCATTGCAATTGGTCACTTATAACTTGAGTTATTGAGCGGATACCGTTTTTCTATTTTTAGTAACAGTGACCTTGACCTTCATCATAGTGACCCCAAATGCAATCTTAAGCTGCGTCTTTATACAAGGTAACTATACATCAAGTTTCAATGCAATTGGTCACTGCTAACTTGAGTTATTGAGCGGAAACCGTTTTTATATTTTTAGTAACAGTGACCTTGACCTTGATCCTAGTGACCCCAAATGCAATCCTAAGCTGCGTCTCTATGCAAGCTACCTACACACTAAGTTTCATTACAATTGGTCTCTCCTAACTCAAGTTATTGAACGGAAACCAATGTTTGACACCCGCCTGCCCGCCCGCCCACGCGCCCGCCCGACATAAGACATCGCCATTCTAATAAGCAGGGTTTTTTTTTTTTAAACTGCTTAAAAACACAAAAAACATTGTGACGTGTACATACCAACGTGTATTATACTGAGTATACAGCCTTGCGGCGCTCATCGAGCTAAGTTATTTAGTCATACAGTACTTTGATATTATGCATACAATGTTATTGTAATAACCTAGGTCTGTGATACTGTACAAATGTGATACCATTGATTAATTTGAAGTAAATAATCATGCCTTTCTGTGGTGCGCCATCTATGTCAAAGACCACAATAGAAATAAGGGAGAATCACTTTTTTGTGTTATCCTTGGTATTGATGTGCATAATTATCATGGTTTATAAACTTGTTTGTACATTTAATTATCTGTATTTGTATGCATCATGTTTGTTTTAACCATGTTTCTTTCGTATATGTTCATGTGAAAAATGTAAAAAAACGCAGTTTCGGCCAAACCAGGTGTGGCTTTTGCCATTATTTCTAATTGATAAAAAATGAAAATTAGCCGCTAACTTACAGAAATTTAAAGATAAAAGGCCATATTTCACACATACTACAGTTTTATAAAAACTCCACTTTTGGATTTTATAATTTACAGGGCCCACAATTAGCTATTCGTGAATTTTGCCCTTTAGACCAAAATCGCGCTATGTGTTATATCGAAGGGCAATAATTCTGTCAGCTATCGACATATATCCATAAGGTGGATATCAATATTTAAGCCATACCATAATGTACACGAACATTCTTAGATATCAGTAATCGAAGCAATTGTCCGTCCGCACGAGCCAATACGGGGACCTAAAAACACATGTTATAACAAAATAAGCCAAATTTAAACCAAAATCGTTACATTTTTACCGCAATCTCTATGTTTTCATGCTGTATTATCTGCCCTTTAGGGATTCTATTATGTGTCGTCTACATTAAGGACTACATCGTAGGTGCATTTTGAGACCATAATCATAATTAAAGGACATTGAATGAGGTAACAGGTGTAGCTATACTATGCATGCGGGACCTAGAAAACATTTTTTTTTAAATTTAAGTTAAGTGATTGAACTTTTGACTGTCCGCCGCCTACAAGAAATGCCAAGAATGACACTATCATGAGTGGTCAGAACAGTATGAAAATAGAGAAATCGGTAATAAACTTGAGATTTCCTTCGAAATTTGCTACACCATAAATGGTCTATCGTCTCCAGTAACCTTATTCTTATGTTTACGCTTCTGGTCGTAAGATGTAGCGTTGACATGCACCTACATGTACATATATCATGTATAAATATAAAAATACCATGGGCGAAAATACAGCATGAAACAATAGAGAATGTTGTAAAGAAAAAAAAGATTTTCTTTAAATTTTCACATACGACCAATGGTCTACCATTACATGTGACCTCATTCCTTGTCTTATAATCATGAGAGTGGTCCTAAACAGTAGATAGCTCCGAGTAATCTTTGTGGCTTTTGTTCTATTGCTACAGAAACCGTTCAACTCTTTGTTTTGGGAGTGTGAAATAATCCAACAGTTTTGGGTGGAAATACATAAATATTTAACGATTAAAGGATATGAAATTGCTCCATTGACATTTAAAACTATTTCTTTTGGTCTATTAGAGCACCAATTAGAAAGGGAGCAAATAAAAAAAGCAGAACATTTCGAACCATTTGAGCATTTTTAGCTCTTCTCTTTCACTTCATATACATTTTTCGTTCTTCTTTCTCTTTATATTTTTCAATTATAAAAAAATCCCTTGAACTTACATTTCGGGTTTTTAAATAAAGTAAATAGTAAACATGTATTATTTGTATGTTTGAATATTAGATAAGAATTGAAAACAAAGTATTTGAATGTACTGAAAGGAAATAAAAATGGTAAAAACGAAAAAGTCACATTGTGGCAAGCACAACACATATAATATACACTAATATATTAGTATAGGTAAAGTTGGGGTAGGTGCTACAATGACGAGTTGCCTATCCTACCATTACCAATGTTAGTGCCCATGCGCTCAAGAAACACCAGACATAATGTATTAGAAATTGATATGTTTTTATTGGTTGTGGTTTTTGAAGCCATTTTTTAGCAGTATCTAGTTCTATACCACGATAAGTTAATGTACCCATACCGTAGTAGACCTAAGTGTGTATGAATAATTTATGAAGTAGGAAGGTCTTTATGAAACCAAGGTTTTGATGGTGGAAGCTCTGCTATGTAGGTAAGGAGTCTTAACAGGTCGTGAAAATTTAAAGTATCTTAAAAATGTACTGTTACGTATAAGTATTATCAGTATGGTTATGGTTCGAGGATCTATGACACAGCTATATGCATTGAAAACATTGAAGAAAGTAGGTTTTTGTAGAAATCGTGGGTCAAGATTTCGGAGTCCAAACAGGTCGTGGGTAAATTAAAATTTGAAATTTGTTCATGTTTGGTGGGTATGTGCAGTGTGCACATGCGCAACTTTGAATAATGGGATACCGCATTTTTAACGGGGAACGCCATATTGAAAGGTTGTGCTTGTGCCTCACCCCAAACACTTAACCCTAAGCGCAACTCCTTAATCCTTAGCGTAATACAAACCCTGACCCTGTGCCTCTGACTCCTGACCCCCAAATCCTTAACCGCGACCCCAAATTCTTGACCTTGACCCAAAACCATTAACGGAACCCCTTAACCCTGACCCTGACCCAAAAGTGTTAACCCTGACCTCAAACCTTTATCCCTAACCATAAAATACTTAACCCTGACCCTAAGTCTTAACCTACACCCTTAACCCTAACCCTAACCCTAAACTTTTAACCCTGACCCTAAACCCTTAACCTTAACATTGACACCAAACCCTAATCCTAACCTCAAATCTTTAACCTTGACACTCAACATCACCCTGACCCTAACCCTCAATGTAACACTTACCCTAACCATTACCCTCAGCCCTAAACCAAAACCCTGACCCCAAACCTTGATTACATTTGAGGAGTGAATTTGTTCATTTTTATTCCTTTTCTCTTCTGTTTGTTTGATATTTGCGTAATTATGTTATCTGCAGAAACAGAATACATTTTTGTTATTCTAATGAAACATTTTCTCACTTTATACCGTTTTTATTATGTCCATATTGTGTGGAATGTCCATAAGTTAATAGTTGTGCTAACTATTAATAATACTAATAGAATCATTATTCTTATTAATGTTATTATTTTTATTGCTTTAATTACTCGTGCTACTCTTATTATTTTTATGCCGGTCATGTCATCACTGGTAATTTTGATATTATTAAAGACAAGCGTATTCGTAATTTATTCTTTAAAGGACCAAAATACAGAATTCCTTCTACTATTGATTTTCATGCTTGTCGTGGTCATATTGCGGAATCTATCGAAACTTTTTTGTGTTAAATGGTGTCGTCGTGAGAATGCTGATCCAAATGCATTAACGTCTTGGAAACGAAGTATTTTTAACATTGTCGATTCTCGTATAAAATTTTACCAAACAAATGAACAGCTACTTCCATCAAAACCCAAGTTTACTTTAAGACATCTGAGAAAGGAAATCCAAGAATTTCATTCTAAGTATGTCTTAGTTCCAGCAGACAAGGCGGCCAACAATATTATCATCATTTGACGCCTGCATTATATTAATGTTTTACAAAACGAACTAAATAGCACTAAAGCTTATATATTGAGTCCTTCCGTTGAACAAAATGTGGTCACTGATCACATCAGTGAAGTTTCTAATTTGAAAGTTCGTATAGATGATCAGTATATTAAACTTCCTACTATGTACTGGATTCCTAAATTACATAAACAACCATATAAAGCTCGTTTCATCGCTAATTCAAGCTCTTGTACCACTACAAATATTTCAAAACTATTAACATCTTGCCTAACTGCTATAAAAGCCAACGTGAAAAGATATTGTGATAAAGTATACGAAAACTCTGGTAAACATTTATTTTGGTCGATCAAAAATTCTGGCGAAATACTGGATAAGTTTAAAGTTAATAATTACAAAGTAACTTCAGTCAGTACATACGATTTTTCTACTCTGTATACCACTTTACCACATAATTTGATAAATGACAAGCTAACTGCCCTAATTCAAAAGACTTTTGCCAGGGAGAATGCTACATTTCTCGCCTGCAATTTCGATAAAGCTTTTTTTACTAGCTGTATTGTTAAACATTATACTATGTGGACCTGTGACAAAGTTTGTAAAGCCCTTTCCTTTCTATTGAACAACATTTATATAAGGTTTGGGAATGCAGTTTTCAGACAAGTAATCGGTATTCCCTTTGGAACAAATTGTGCACCCCTTGTCGCAGATTTGTTTTTATATTGTTATGAAAGAGACTTTATGTTGAGTCTTTCTCCAGATACGCAGGCAGACATTATCACTGCTTTTAATAATACATCACGCTATCTGGATGATATTCTTAATATGGATAACCCGTTTTTTGGTCAATTGGTGGACACTATTTATCCCCGGGAACTCCAGTTAATTAAAACTAACAATTTGGATACTGGTTCTTCATTTTTAGATTTACATCTCTCTATTTATAACAATATTATACATACCAAAATTTATGACAAGAGGGATGATTTTAATTTTAATATTGTAAATTTCCCCCATTTGGATGGGGATGTACCTCATGCTACATCTTATGGGGTATACATTTCTCAGTTAATTAGGTTTGCCAGAGCGTGTAGTCATGTTGAGGATTTCAATGAACGTAATCAATATATTACAAATAAACTTCTTCAACAGGGCTACCGTTATTACAAATTGCGTAAATATTTTGCTAAATTTTACTATAGTAATTCTGATTTGGTTTTGAAATTCGATAGTAATCTAAAGACTCTTCTGCGAGAAGGTATTTCAAAACCCGATTTTTATGGGGATGTGGTTTACAAACTTCGTAAGATTTTGGGTCATGGCAATTTTCCAACTGTATTTGCTAAAATTATAAAACGTTTTGTTAAAAGAGGTTACGACCCAACTGTTTTGAGACACACCGCATGTTTGGTGTTCAACCCGTTTACAGTTGGACGCTATGCTTCCCTCTTTGATTGTGTCTGACGGAAGAGGGGGAGGACTCTGTGATGGGCAGTTTTTAAATCCCACTGGGACGAAACTGTTTTGATTTCTGTCCTCAGGCCTGTTTCGTCGGGCCCTTAAGGGTGTTTCTCTTGGTGCTCTGCCTTCTGCAAATACATTGAGTACATACGTTTTTTGGTTCTCAAGGTTTGCTTTTTTTATATATTTATACACGAGCATTTTTGTGTTTTACATACCATGCCTTTTGTTTCCATTGCGTGTGTTAGAGATTCACCTAGCAGGGATTACTTTTATTTACACTGTCCTGTGACTTTGGAACATGGTGGGGGTAAGAGTGAGGTTGGGTGCGCACCATAAACCGGTTTAAGCTCCCCAGTGGTGTTTTTGCCACTGACCGTTCCAAGGCGGTGCCCCACTGTGTTCCGTTAATTGTTCGTTTTGTCCTCGTGTGTTTGCTTTGTATGCTGGTGTGTGTTGGTAGTGTATGTTTGTGTGTGTACATGATTGTGTGTGTGTTTGTGTGTGTGTGTGTGTGTGTGTGTGCGTGTGTGTGTGTGTGTGTGTGTGTGTGTGTGTGTTGGTGGTGTGCACTTCTGGGTGCTGTGGGGCTCGTTTTGGGGAGGCTGCGTTTTTGGTACGTGGCATTCCCTGTTTGATATTATTTTTGTTTTTATTCTCAAATTCTTATTCTTATTATCATTAATAAAACTATTATTACCATTATTGTTATTGTTATAATTATTATTTGAATTACTATTATTACTGTTCTTATTGTTATGGTAAATAGATGCTACCGTGTCTATACTTAATGCTTGCTTTTGCAACGGTTCAGATGATCTGGTGTGCCTCGTACCTCGTACAAAGAATATAATATATATTCCAAAAAGAAACACCCATCGTTGCCCATTTAAAAAGTACAATCCATGCCATCACTTCAACGATATAAGTCCAAAGGTCAAGAAGGTCTAACAATGGTGGACGAATTGTGTTTGTTGATAAACAAACTAACCATGTATACATGCTACATGTTCATGTACTTACTGAATAATCAATTATTTTCTACTAGTTATTAACTAAACCTACTAACTTAGTATGCACTATACATGTGCTATGCATGTATATGCACGTTAAACTTTCTTATCTGCACACTATCACATTAATTGCAGTATTGTTGTTTCAAAATTAAGTGTGAACTAGGATCTCAACCTTGTGAATTTTGTCTGTCACACTTTAATTTCATGTTTATTATATATTTATTTATTTAATTATTTATTTATTTATTTATTTATTTATTTATTTATGTTCCTAACATTGTTCAACATTCAGCATAAAGAACATGTTAAAAATACATTTTATCTATTAAATTTAACATAATAATAATAATAATAATAATAATAAAATCTTTATTTCATGAAGGTTACATATCAGACATACAAGGATTTACATGTAAATCAAAATACATCTTATTTTCATATGGCCTTCAACAATGTAAAAGAAGAATTAAAATGCAACAAAAATAACATACCGTTGATAGAGAAATATGAAACAAAATATGATTTACTACTTATACATTTTTACAATTTAACAATCATATTTTTCAAAAGTCTATTTTTTGCAAAGTTAGATATGACAAAAGTAAGACAAAAATTGTTAAAATTGTTGAAACTTTCTTTTGATAAGACAGACACTCAAAAATTTAGACCAAAAGTTAGTGCGGAAATATATTAGTAGAAGTAAATTTTTAATTTAGAACAATTTCATTTCCATATGGCCTTCAACAATATAAAAGAAGAATTAAAATGCAACAACAACAACATACCGTCGATAAAGCATTATGAAACAAAATATGATTTGCTAGTTATACATTTCAATTGAATAATCATATTTTTCAAATAGTATATTTGTTTGCCAAAGTTAGATATGCAAAAGTGAGACAAAAATTGTTTAAATTGTTGAAACTTTCTTTTGATACGACAGACACTCAAAAATTTAGTCCAAACTGTAGTTGTTAAGTGTTACTTAATAGATAGTTCTTGTATTTGTATTTAAATGTTTTGAGTTCAGGAATTCCTCTAATATCAAACGGAATATCATTCCAAACTTTCATACTAAAATACGAGAATGAATCTTAATAATAATTGGTTCGAGGTATTCTTTGTAAAACAAGATCGTTGTGCACAGAAGATCGCAGATTATGTTTTTCATTTTTGGAAAATATCAAAATCTTTGACATATATGATGGCGACATATGATTCATAACTTTATACACAAGAACAGCATTGTGGTATTTACACCTATCAGTAAAAGAAAGCCATTTTAATTGTTTATATAGCCCTAATGTTGGCGTTTTCATCGGCTTATTTAAGATAATTTTTGCAACTCGTTTTTGTAGCATGTTTATTTTGTTCATATAGTTTTTGTTATCTTTTCCCCAGATTGTACAACAGTAATCGAATATTGGCAAAATGTACGCGTTATAAAACATAATTTTCGTCTCATCTGTGAGAAGGAACAAAATGCGTTTTAATAATGCTATTTTGGTATTAAGCTTTTTACATACATAATCTATATGAGCATGCCAATTTAGGGTATTGTCAATATACACACCTAGTACCTTTTGGACTGTTTCATTCTCTAAAAGTATGCCATTAATACTTAGATTCAGTGTGTTTGTGTGTTTTAGTTTATATGTAGATCCGATAACCATACACTTTGTCTTTAACGGATGTAAAGACATATTATTGTTTGCGCACCAGTCAATGATATTATTTAGATTTACTTGCAGTTTCTCTTCAATTTCTTTAAGATGGAATCCGGATTCATATAAAGTGTAGTCATCAGCATACAAATCTATGTTTGAATCTTGACATGAAAATGTGATATCGTTAATGTATAATAAGAAAAGTAAAGGTCCAAGTATTGACCCTTGTGGCACACCCGATTTGACTGTGAGCATCTCAGATTGTACGTTTCCTACTTTAACCATCTGCCGCCTGTTCGACAAATACGATACAAATAATTTGATAGTTTTGTCAGAAAAATGATACAATTTTAATTTATAGAGGAGGATCTCGTGGTCAACTAAATCGAATGCTTTTCTTAAATCTAGAAACACTGTTCCAATTACTTTTCCACTATCAACATCCTTAATCCAAGCATCAATTAACCTTGTGAGAGCTGTATTGCACGAATGATGTTTTCTGAAACCAGATTGTGTTTTATGTATGACATCAGTAGTCTTGAAATAAGTATGGATTTGAGAAGCTATGTGACGTTCATAAATCTTAGAAATGGTAGGTAGAATAGAAATAGGACGATAGTTTTCAGCTTCTTCTTTGAGACCTGACTTGAATATTGGTAACACACGAGCTTCCTTCAGTTTATTAGGGAAAATTCCAGTACTGATACTATTGTTAATAATTGACGCTATACATGGTGTAATAGTATCACCACAATATTTCAAAATATTTGGGCCTATCCCGTCCAAACCTGTTGATTTATTTATATCTAATTTATCTATAATCTTACGAACTTCAAATGGTGAAATGAACTTAATGTCAAACTCGCGACTATTTAATTTTGCATCTAATCTGATTTTTAAAGAGGAAAAGTGTTCTTTTGAAAATGCGGTTTTTGATATTATGTTTGCAATATTTATAAAATGTTTATTTATTTCATCAGCTATGTTTAAACTACCTTCAATTTCTACGCCAGATTTTATCAGTTTTTGTGGCATTTTTATTTTATTTCCATGGTTCAGATTAGAGATATCTTTAAGAATTTTTCCATACATAAGCTGAGTCTTTATTACACTGAACAGCTTTATTAAAGAAATCGCGTTTACTCCTTTTGATGAGAGTTGACGATTTATTTCTAAGAATTTTATATTTATCATGATTACCAATTTTCTTCAAATTGTCTCTTTCTTGTATAACTGATTTTATTTCTTCCGTAAACCAGTCTGGTTGGTGTTCATGCTTAACTCTCTTTTCTTTTATTGGAGCATGTTTGGATAATACATTATATAGTATACTGTAGAACATATCTAAGGCATAGTTTGGTTCTATGAGAGTCTCAACATTTTCAATACCAGAGAGAAGAACGTCATTTTGGAATAGTTGTTTATTGAACTTCTTAAACGACCTGTACTTTATTACTTTATGATCATTTTTCTTGATTGATTTATAACTACCAGAGTAAGTCAAACATATAGGATAATGGTCACTAATTGCTAAATTCGAAGTAGATGCCTCTTTAAAATGATCAAGGCAATTTGTATATATGTGGTCTATAATTGTAGAACTTCTCTTAGTTATTCTTGTAGGCGTTGATATCAGTTGTTTGAGGCCAAACTTAGCAATCATATCTGCCCATTTTGAATTACTGAATGTACTTTTACTATTTCCAGGAAAAAAGTTAATATTATAATCGTCTAGGAGACAGTATTCTTGGGTTGAACAGTCTGCAATATCTATTTGTGTCTCATACAAATCAATCCACGTTTGTTGCGATTTAGGTGGTCGGTATACAAAGTTAACAAGAAAAGAATTACATTTTTCATAAAATATCTGGAGCCATATTGACTCGATGTCGTTAACTTCGAAATCATGTCGACGTTTGTATGATATATTCTCAGCTATGTATACAATTATACCACCCTCTTTCTTTCCATTGCGGTCTTTTCTTTCAAAAGTATAATTTCGTATTTGTAACTCATTATCCTCAATGTCATTCTGTAAAAAAGTTTCACTTAAGCCTAATATATCAGGCGATGAAGGATGACTCAAGTGTCCCCTAAGTTCATCAATTTTTGGCATAAAATGCTGTATATTTAAGCTGGTAATATGAAGACCATTTCCTTTAAACCCAAAATCTACGGAATTATTTATATTTAATACCGGTACATGTTTATTACTGAAAGTAAATGAGATGAATTACTATTTTGTGTATAAGTATTACAAGTACAGTCGTTTTTACATATTTGACATTTTGATTTGTCAATAGATTTTATCAGATTTTCATTATCAGTTAGTATGGTTATTTGTAAATTTTGTTCCGGAAATGATATATAATCCCGTGGAAATTCCCAAATGCATGTGTTTACATCGCCAGTTTGTTTACTTTGCGTCGTTTTCGAACAATTTAATAAATTCTTTAAGTATGCAATAGTTTTTTCTTCTGCTATATTCCTTGAATTATTGATATATGTCCTTGAATTATTGATATATGTATTTATAATATTGCTACGATCTTGTTTTAAAAGAAAATTACACTTACATTTTACTTCGTTACATTCACTGCAAATACGATTCAAAAGATCAAAAGAATTGATATTTACAAAGTGCCTGTCTGAAATTCCCTAATGAGTAGGTTCCCATCTACGATTTCTCATATAATCATTGCCCCCACAAAACGTCTGTCACTACACCCTCTCCGGCCATCACTAACATAACAATCAGAGCTAAAGTTTGAATCCGGTGATTGTCTGTTTCTCATATTTCCGTTGCCATAATCATGTGAAGATGTCCTGCGTTTATCGTGGGTTTGAGAAGGTTCTTTCCTTTTAACGATATGTATACGTCGATTTATTGTTGCGACAAGCGTTTGAGCTCCGTATCTGCCAAGGTGTACACCATCCGAGACAAAGAAGTGTCGTACAATGGTCCCATCTCCGTACACAAAGGACTGATAAATGTCGATGAGATCAGCCCCTGTCTCTCCACAAATTTCCCGGGCGTTCTCATTGTAGAGGGAAACATCTACGTCCTGACGCGGAGACACGGTACACAGATATACCCTGCATTTTTGAGCCTGGAGATTGCGCGTAATTTTCGTCAATTCCGTACGTGACGCGTCAGGCCGTTTGCCGCTACTGACGTCATTTCCGCCGACAAATATAACGATGTTTTTATATTGATTCATGTCCAGTTTGCCAAGTTTGCCAGCTGTATCAGTAATAATCGCGCCGCTGCATCTGTGGCAATCAACATTTTCATCTAAACCACGATCCTGGATCCCTTTAAATATCGAATCCCCTATTAGTAATGTTCTGTTTTTAGGTTTGACTGATTCTGTAATAGGCCTACTATTGCTTGTATTCTGGTGTGTCGGACCAGTAGTCTGGCTGTTAAACTGTGTGTTGTTTATCTGCGTGGAATTGTTATTACTTCCGGTTTGTGTAATACAATTTTGTTTGTCATGATCACAAGATTTATTATCCAACTCAACTTGCGTAGATTTAGGTGTACGCTCAGAGCTACTTTTGTTGTGGATTGTTTTTAGCGTATCGAAAATCCCCTGAAGGCGCCGTTGTAAGTTTTCATGCACTTTTTGCACTTCCATTTTGATATCACTTTGTTTGCCTGAAAGCTCTTCTATAGTTTGTTCTGCGGATGCATAATATGTAGCGGTATGCCTTTTCATACTTACAATCTCATCGCTAATCTGTGAGAATTTATTGTTTGAAAATGATATATGGCTAGATAACAGCTGCTTCATTTCAGATATTTCGGCATGTACTGACCTTAAAATATCAAAGATTGAGATTTCCGAAGTTTGCGTCGATTGATGAGTTAGTTCTACAAAAGAATAAGAATTATAAGAGATAATTAATTCAACCAATCACAGATTATTATATCAGAGTAAAAGCTATATATGTTCTGTAGTTTAATACCTGACAATAGTTTACTCTAAAAATGCCCGAACTATTAGCTGTTTAATCAAGAGATTCACTAATGTAATTTGGTAATAATAAATACCCAAAACTCAATGTTTAATGTACTAAAAGACTAATTCGTTTTAACTATTTAATAATTCATTTCTTAGTTCTATTCTAAAAATATAGTTCGATCTAGTGAACAATATAGGTTCTCTATGCCCTGATATCTGCTCAAAACTATATAGTATCTACATAATTACAGACTAAAATCTGAATCAGCTTTGCTAATCTTGGTGATAAAAACTGCCATAAAAAAAGAATAAAATGCTGAGCAACGAAATGTGTTTAAGATATCCTTTCTTACATAAATCAGATTAATGCTAGCTTGATTAGCAAAAATTATTCAGATGCATCTAAAATAATGATAATAATATATCTAAGAAATTTTGATTATTTACACAAACATAAAAATCTTCTTTGGAGAATATTAAAGCATGTTTTCGCCACACGCCTCATCATAAATGTATTGCTTTGACATTATAAAAGTTAACTTCTTTTCATTAGGTAAGTCCAGAAAACCTTGTTGTACAAATTCAGCCTTACTAAACATTTTTGTTTTATATCAGTGTACATATGACAATGTAATAATAAATGTATTTCTGTTTCTGTTTCTGTTCAATAAGGCAATGTCTATTTTGAAGACTAATTAAGTGCTTCATACCTTCCTGTCGGAACCCGACACGGAGCTACTCCGCATCTAGCCTTAGCAAAAGCAGATCATTGATTCAATTGTAGTATCGTTTTACAGTAGTGTTCAACATGAAGATCTGATTTAAACAAACAATATGTTCGGAGTTCGTTACCTTCCTTACGAAACGGACCAACTGTACTCCGTATATGACTAAACCATGTGTTTTTAAAATCTTCCATCAACAGGTTATTTTACTGAATCACCTAGTAACTGAGAGATTGGCCTGGAAATATCACAAATGTAATCAATATTTAATTTCCTTATTAATGCAGGGTACATAAAATACGTATTTGAAGCTTTCGAAAAAGCCAATAATGATATACGTTTATTCAACATGGAATCATTTGTACAGGAAATTCTCTGTTGTGCTCTAGAAACAAATGACCACTTCCTAATATGAACTGGTTCCCATCCCATCTCTCCTACAAGAGCAGCCGAGGGTATGTATTTCCCTACTCCTAGCTAGAACTTCATAGCTCTGTTTGGAATGACATTTATACCACTATATTGTTTATACCCCATATTGAGGCAGCATAGCTTATAACTGGCCAAACTACAACTTGGTGAAAACATCATAGGGTAAGCCTCCTGCTAGTTTACATTAAGCAATTAATAAGCCCAAGGCTCTACTTGCACTTTAAGCAACATGTTTAGCAGTCAACCAACTCAAAGTCTAAATGCTCTGTTAACAATACCCCAAGATATGTGTTATAGGTTTGAATCCTATAAATACGGACTCTACTGTTTTCTATATAAAATCGCTTAAATACTAAGCTTCTTTTTGTCATGATTTTTAATCTTGCACGTCTTGCACGGCTTCCTTAGTTTAAAGATCTATCTTTATACAAACAAAAAATAGCGAAAAAACAGCATGTTAACCGTGATGCAAGAAATTCCTGGTCAAGTGACTGGAACATGTTCTGTAAACAACATATTCTGTCAGTAGAAGCACAAGAATACCCAAAGTCACTTTCGTTCTTTGTAAAACTTCTTGAACATTAGAGGATATCGAACCATCACTTTTAACTATTTCTAAAGGAATGGATTTTTTACGGTTACTTACTCTTATCTTTCCTATTGACTGCCAAAATTTAGACTGGTCTATGTTTCATTTTTCTATAAATTTTGTCTGCATAGAAAACCAGTATTTACGTTTAGCCTTTTGTACTTCTCTATCAAAAAGTTTCCTGGATGCAACATTAACCGATTTTAGTCTATTTTTCTCATATATGTCATACTGGATTTTTGTATAGTATATTATAGCTATATCAGTGCGAAATATTATATTTTTACAGAAAACTTATTACATTGCTGCTACTGAAATGACTGAAAACCCATTTCTTGAATAAACATTTTTAATAAAAACTTCCCATTGTTTTTTTCTAAAGTTTCTTCACATTGTTCGTATGCGAGTTTATAAAAAGCTGATCATTGTTGTACACTTTGCATCTGCATAGACAACCTAAGTAACAATGTATGTATAAATATTGGTCATATCAAATTGGGGCTCATTATTTTTAGCGTGTTGCTCAGTAATTAAAACTCAACAGCTAATAAGGCATTATAACTTTCATGTTGAATGCTTTGATTTTAATATCTTACTTCTATTGTCATTTATTCATTTTTATATTACTGAAGAAAACATGTGATAGTGGTGACGAGCAATAAAATTTGAAATAAAGTATTTAAACACACTTTTGTTTGTTTATTTTGCTGTGTCTCTCCTTTGTCTATTGTTATACACTTGAGTTGCTGTAAGCCCATTTATGCATTTAACGAACTGTAGGTGTAGTAGACAATGACTCAATCAACAACTGACAAGACTGCATAGACATCAAATATCGATCCAGTATTGTTTTTTATCCACGAAACGCATTCCCCGAATTCGTTGTCTTAGGAAAATATTTCCATTAGTCACGCACCAAGGAGAATTAAAGGATAATAATAGAGACTACCTAATTGAATGCTTCAACATTTTTTCAAATGAAATCGTGTAAAAAAACTACTGCTCTTTCCTCTAAGGTCTATTCGGCTCCCTAAGTTCGAATCGGACCTCGACGTTTTTTCCTGTACTTTAGTGAAGTCAGTCATGCGTGGGCACCAGACACCAACATTTGCACCAGCTGTTTTTCAATGTCTGTGGAGGGAATCGAACCATCGTACATGACTGACTTCCTTCATCCATTTCTCTATGTATATATGTAAAATCTAAAGAAATAATACATGATTAAGGGTTTGGGGTCAGGGTTAAGGGTTTGTGTCAGGGTTAAGAGTTTGGGGTCAGGGTGATGCCGCTCAGGGCTGCGTTCCTATTACATGTTACAATGCAACAGGACCCATTCTTTATTCACAATTTTCCATTCAGACGCACGAAGGGACGAATACACGTACGAATAGACGCACGATCAGCCACAAATCGATATATTTAAATATAAATTGCTACAATAACATGCCAATTCAACAACATTTTCCAACAGGATTTTCTCACATCGCCGCCATATTGAACTATGCATGCTCCAACATCAACTGCTTTATTAACACACGATGCCAATAATAGTGTACCAAAATATTTACAACATCATTTACAGTACTGCCAACGGAATTGTTTTCCAATTATGCGGTTCAGTTCCGTTTCGTTTCTGTCTATGCTCCGGTTCGGTTATACCGGTCCACAACCGTTCAACGGACCGATGACCGGTAAGAACCGTTTCAATCTGATTTACTGACTCCACTTACAATTATTTTTCATTCAAGAACCGTTAACCTGTGACAACAAATTGCGCCATTTAAGAGAGACAGCTGTAAAGAAATATGGAATTGAAAAGAGGGGATGAATTGCCAGTTGGTATATAAAAAACTATTAGCAGATTACCACCAATTAATAACATTTTTGAAATAAGGACTTCAAGCGAACTTGGGTTTGCTGTTTATTTTCATTACAAACGTCGTAACAAATTATATGTAAATAAAGATGGACAGTGTGACATCTTAGTTTTGCTTCGATAAGTCACAGCAAGAGCTGTTCGATCTCAGTCTCAAAGCCGCTTTGCTTGACTGGTCAGACTTTTCCCATCTAATTTCCATAAGACAATAGAATGTGGTAAAACTTGATTGTTACGTCTGCATATAAATTGTATTTAGAACCAAAATACATGTATAAAGACCTACGGATCATGATTTATGCAGGATCAAACACATCTGTTTATGTTTGTCAAAATTAAACTATGAAAATGAATCTGTGAACAAAATATTTACATTTTATAGTTTATATAATACCTTTTTATAATTATTTCTTGCCGAGATCCTTTCGGCACTAAGTGCTTGTATTTTTCTTGATTTGATTTGATTTGATGAGAATTTTATCAAGGTCCGTCCCAAAGAGCATGTATGTTAGCTTAATATTGGGATGAGACCCCGGCATGTCTCCCGTCATGCCTAAAAGACAAGATTTTGAAGCCGAAAAATAAGAGAAATTTACCTGGCTGCAATTTCCAGCCAGTATAGCCAAAGGTTGAATTTGATTGGTTGCCAAAGAGTTGGCCAGTCACGGCGACCACTGAGGTCTGAGTGTGATTGACCTCTTGTATTTTTCTTTTTATAAGAGATTAATTTATAATGTATGCATCGGATACGTGATATATGTATAAACTTTTAAAAATAAAATATAAGATTGATAAGAATCAAAAACCAAACTCAAATATGGTGATTAAGTGACCTACCCTCACCATGTAAAATGAGCGTGTGAGAGGCTTCCAACCACTCATAATTACTTGTGCAAATTACTTGAGGGTCCAGTATCTCACGACTTAGAGAAGTTGCGTCCCAAATAATTACATAATAATGCGTCATTTTATTGTCCTTACACCCCGTTGTAATCGAATCGGATAATCAGCATGTGTATATAGCATACATTATATTTATAACTACAGTTTTCAGAGTTTTGACAAATAGAAATATAGACTCTTTATTATTGCGGAAAAAGTTATATACTGTATACATACTGGGTCCTAATATTATATAAGGACCAAACTACATAGAAAATCACTTAACAGTAATTGTTGTAGCAGAAGTTATAAATGTTATATATTTTATTGCAATTTTATTAAGTGTGCATGTTGCATCAGAAAGTGCTGTTTCACTGCGGTTTATATAATATCAAACGTAGACAATTAAGTATATATACTCTTTCAAAATTTGTTGACATTGATTAAGATCCACTGTTCTTAAATCTGCGCCATGAGGCATACACGTCAATTAATTATGAATCTGGGAATCTACATTATAGTGTATTGTAGTTGTAATTGTAAACACTGGGTAAAAGAAATTGAAAGTTTCATGATTGCGCCTTTTTACGACTGAGTGCACGTAGTTCATAATTAGGGGTCTGCTTTGTATAAATTGTATGACTTGTGCATAAGGTAGATACTTATCGTGAGTAAACTAGTCATATGAAAATTACTCTGTAAATTAAACAAGTACTGCGCCATTTAATTCGAAACACAAGGATTTTGCATACCTGTTTATCTTATTAAATCATGTTTTAAAGCAGTATCTAGAAGGTGCGGAGTGTAACTTTGTCGTATCAAAGTTTAGCATATTTATGTTTGTGAATTAGTACTGTTAATTATAATTTTAGCCTTACACTGCAGCTATGCAAAAATAAAGAATCACTTATAATTTTGGATGGCAACAAATATCCGGATGTCCGAATATTTGTTCAGACCTCCGAATATTCAGACCCGTAAAAGTATCCGAGTGTTCAGTAAATGTGGCAAAAAAGAATAATTCAAGTCAATTAAAATCCTGAATATCTATGTTTTGTCTTCATGGTAATATTTAATTTCAATTACAGCCGATCGAGTGTCAGTTAACAATATACGGTTGTCACGGTGATGACACTTTCAGCAGTCAATCTTTAGCGATAGACAAAAGAGAGTATAAAAACAGTAAAAATTAAATTTCTTGTCCATCTATAAGGAGCGTAAATTGTTGAACAACCATTCTAATTAAGGACAATTATCTTTTTGACATCTTTTGTGACGGAAAGTGCTAAATCATTCCCAATGCAATTATAAAGAACCTTTAATGAGCTGCGCCGCGTGTGACACACCTTTATCCACTCAAACGTCGAGTATTACTTATGCACTAGTTTGAAGTTTGATACGTGCATCAGTATACATTTTTGTTTACCTAATAACCATTCGGTCACGTAGAAAACGAAACCATAGCTAGAACATTCCTTACAGAGTTACCTCCAGTAATAACAAATTGATCAAATTTGAACACATGAATGATTGAATATGTCTGACTTAAAAACGTATAGACGTTCTCGGGATAGAATATCTTTTGGCGCGCAATTATGCGACCAATGATTATCGCCGATTGATTATCGCCGGCGACTCCGTCATACGTTTACCGAGTTAAACACACTCATGAAATGCAGTAATTTATTTTTAAAAGGTGCAATGTCGCATATAGCCATGAAAAGTTAATCATGAAGCTAATTGTTTACAAACTTAATTGTAAATCAGTTCTTACATTTGTGTTCGTGTGTTGTTTTGTACCGCTATCATATATGACAATCGGATACAACATTCAAGCGTCAAAGGTAAAAGTTTCAGCATTAAAATCTTTATGTAGCTAAATAATATCATATATTAGAACATCTATTTACTTCTGTCTAAATGACAATTGAAATAGAATGTGAGATTTATGACTATAGAGGGTCAGACAAGACCGTTTTATTTACAGAAGGGCTACAGCTGTCTACTTGTTGTGATCAGCTGCTGCATAGTCACTGTAATAATAAATGAAGTACATTTTTTTGTATGATCAACACGATAAAAACATTAAGATTTTAAAATTAATACTTAACTTATGCTTTGTCTGTAAAAAATGTCAGGATTTAAATATCACAGATAGTGTCACTATAAAAATATCACTGGATTAAATGTTCATGTCAAAGTACCGATTGTCACTAATTTCCCGGGTTTCTCTGGAAGGAATTCCGACAAATAAAGCATGACTGTACTGATATCTCTGGCGATGAAATATCGTTATAATACACGTATAAGGTTTTTGATATTAAATGATATCTTTGAAGTCGCAGTACCTATTTGAATACTCTTGGAAAAGTGAATTTATTTGTAGAATAATGATACAATTGTCTTTTATGCTTTTCGAAAACAACGTTATCATAAACTTTTCTTTCATACCTTTGTCGCTACCTCACTTTCGGTTCCGAAGAATGCGTCGCTACAAATTTCTCGTTGAGACCATCATGGAATAATTCAGATAAAACATATTGCGCCACTGCCACCCGCGCTTCAGTGCAATAATTTTGACTGTGTCTCAAGATATAAAATACTTATGTATATAGATTATCCAGAAATACCGGGTTTTAGAATCAGAAGCGACTACGTCATACAGTTAGTTCTCCCTGGGCACTCTGGTCTCTTAGGCCCTTTTCTGGAACTATGGCAAAAATGTAGGGTCGGATTTTTTCGCTTTTTTTAAAATGCATATCATAACTGTGAAAGTACTATATGTATATAATGTTTGAGGTATGAAAATTATATCAATTTTGTAATGTTTGAAACATTATAGGGTTGTCATGGTTGTAGCGATACAGGGTGACGAGTACGATATTCTTTTGCGAATACACTCTTTTAGAAAAAAATGTATACTCTTATTTGTAAAAAATCACATCGATCTTACTACCTAGGTTTTAGTCAGCATTAAAATATTTCTATTGTATTGTACACTGTACATTGTAGTAGGATGACAATTACCTGAAAAGTCGCATATTTAATGGGGTAGGTGGTAACAATAATAGAACAAAGGATGTTATATATCAGCATGTTTGGCCAAGTCTGTAGAATATGGAACTGCTGGCATAAATTGCCAACACGTGGTGCGGACCTGGCAATCCAAGATGGCGTCCAAGATGGCCGCCATTAATTACCAGTTAAATGAAAAATTTATGTCCAGATGTGGCAGTTTTATTTATTGATATAGTGCCAAGTAACTGCATGTTTATTATTTATTTTATCAGGTAAAACAAATTAACGTACAACATTGATCACTACAGGTCAAGGTCAAGGTCATTTCAAGGTGAAAACACAAAAATGTCCTGAAAATTCGATATTTCCTCTCTATTTTCTTCTTTCAGAAGAAGTTTTATATTAAATTTGGTTTTAAAAGTGACAGCATTATTGCTAATTGCTTATTCTTTCAATTTAATGTAATTTTATTTATAAAGAATACTCATTTTTTGTTATAACACCTAGGTTTATTTCAGTTTATATTTTCCAAGATGGCCGCCATAAATTGCTGTTGCCAAATAATTATTTAATGCTCAAACGAGGCAGTCGATAGATAAATTAAGTTTGTTGGATATTGTTAATTCAATATTTTGCACACAATATTGACATTCAATACCGATCACTTCAAGGTCAGTGTCAAGGTCATTTCAAGGTTAAAATGCATAAAAAATCTACCAAAATTGATATTTATTCTGTCTTTCTCATACCATGTTAGCATAGTGATAACAAAGTGGTTAAGTGCATACCTTATACAGTCTTTCATTTAAATCTTCATTATAGTGTCTATACATAGTTTATCAAACAAGAAACAGATGATACCAAGATCGCTGCCATAAATTATCAATTTAGTAAATACTTATGCTCAAATTTGTTGTTTCATTTATAAAGGTGATGCTTATATTTTCATAAACATACCGGTGTAACTTATTTCATAATAAACATCAAATAGATACAAGACTGAAAACTATATACTAAATGCGAAGGTTTAAAATACAAAAATACCCCCAAATTTTCCCCTCTTTTCTTATTTTAAGATCTTACTTATTTTTACCCTGGCTAAGCTAAAAATATCTAAGCTGTGTTGCTAACCTCATAAGTACGCTTTTTTAAAACACGCAGAAAAGAACTGTTAACTAATTGCCATCTGATGAACTTTATTTGAAGCATTATTTGATAGGAGATTGCTGAGCAAGGCACTGGAAGTGGTATTGTCAACACTGAATAAAATCATCTCCTTAAATAAGCTATGCTATGGGGAAGATCGTGTACTTTAGTCAGTTTGTATCAACAAAGCCAACAAATCTACAGAAGTACAGACGTACTAGCAGGTACATTACGTATTTGTCTCAACTGGCAACTTGTATGGTACTGCACATATCTGAGAACGTCTGTGTTAATCTGACGTACATATTAAGACCACATTTGGTCAGGACCTAAGGCACAGAATGATTTTGTTCATTTAATAACAGTCTTCAATGTCACTAAACAGCACGATCTTCCTGAAGTAAGATCTGATAACCGCTCATTCAATTTCTTCTTCTTGAATAACCGGATTACAAATACAGCCAATCAGAGAACCCGTGGCTAATCTTTCAGTTACAACGTGCTATTTCCTTGTTACCTAGTTTACACTACAAACTAAAGTCGACAGTATCGTCCTACAAACTACAGCAGCGAAGCCATAACGGCATTGTAGAAACAATGAACACGTGATACGCACTTTGTGATCCAATCTTAATATAGCTTCTTTTTTGGGATACCATCTAAATAGAATTTTCTTTCAGGGAAAACTTTGAAAGCAAAGCTCTGATTGGCTGGCGGAAAAGTCGTCTGAACTTGACCGCCTATCGGTCGTCCTCATATCCTCACAGCGAGATTGGGTAGTCTTTATTCAAAGTGATGAAACTTATTAAAATAGTGTTTAATTAAGTTTTTGGAAATACCAAAATTATTTGAACAGTTTTGATTTCGACGACTTGAAATGTCCCCACCTTTTCAGTTCTGAATGAGTGCCAGCCCTCCCCCTCCCCCCACCCCCCCCCCCACACACAAACATACACAATTGTTTATAGCCACAGTCAGTAAAATATACTGTTGTCTCGAATTTTCTTTCCACTTTCTTTCGCAAACATTACATAATTTCTATATAGATTAATAAAATCAGGCATAATGGGATTAATTATATTTTGTAATTTAATAAACATATTTCTCTGAATCATTGTGCTAATACATACAGATCTTTAACTGTAGAGCACTCTGACTTCTGACGGGAAATCAGACGGGTCAACTCAAGCAATGAGCAAGACACATCTGTAGGACCCTCAAATGTGAAAATATTCACAAATAACCTGAACTCCAATGTGAAATAATTCTTCTATATATAACTTTTCGGCCTGTTTCTCACAATTGTCGAAGGTTTTTACATATGGGATGACTGTTTTCACATTTGAGTTAGGGTAAGAGTTTCCCATTTGTCGAAACGTTTTACATATATGGTAAAATTGTTTCACATTTGTTTACACATTCACGTTTTGGGGTCCTACACACATCACATAGATATACTGTCATCCACGTAGCTTTCAATACTGAAGATCAGATTACATTAACCAGAATCATTTATTGGTCCGTTCTGAATTTCTTACCCCGCAGACTATGTTAGCCAATATTTCTAATTTTGCTACTCATATGATTATATCAGGAAATTTCAAAGTACCCGTAGTTGACTGACGTGTCCTGACATATGCAATCACTTTTTCAGAGGTTTGTTCCTGAATAGTTAGTTGTATATGACGGGCCATTTGAAAGTGTCTCTGACCCAGTGCAAATAAGAAGGTGGATATAATTGAATCATCTAAACTATTTCTAAGGAAGGTGCAATGGAATATGAGATGTACTTTAGGTTCCTTTCTATAAACTAGAGTGTAAAAATATTTGATTACATTGCAAAGCAACGGAGACAATCGTTCAAATCGTCAGTGTAAGTGACTGGAGTCTATGAAGTGTTTATCTATGTAGCATGACTGATAAAAAAATTAATGCCACCCCATAACTTCATAAACCAACTTTTCTTGATGTCCTGTATGTATTGAAGCAGTACTATATACCTAATGTCAATTCAATGTTTTCTGTGGCAACTGTTTTGCTGAGAGTAGTTTCAAGTCACAAACCCAATATAGACATTAATACACACATCAGACATTTAAATGATCCTACTCCTACTCATTTGCAGCCAGATATGTCAATATATCAGACTTATATCTTGATGTGTTCAAGTTATAAGGTCGTCACTGTAATTTCTTGGGTTTCTAACATTTGTTTTAAGAGATATAAGTAACACTTCATTAAAACACAGTTCATAGTGAAGCCTTTGTTTGGAGAGCAAAATATAATTATGTTGACTGTTTCAAATTTGACTGCATGTGGCTCATGGTGTGTTTTGTGTTATCAGAACAACTATCAAGGTGAAGACTGTTTGTTGCAGTTGATCTACAGCATCAGTGGAGGTAGATCTTAAAAAGAGGCAAACCTTATAAACTGGATTATCTATCTAGAAGATACCACACTTACTTTGAAGACCTGTGTTTCTCATGTTTCTCACAAGTACGAAAAAGCATTTTGAAACAAACTTCATAATACTTTAAATGCGACAAATATCAATTTCGTGTTGCATATGATGAGGTGTCTTTTATCAGTTACTTGTTTGAAAATGTTGTTTGAGTTGAGGCTAATAATCCACAGATCGAATCATGAATCTTAAATTTCAAAGACAATATAGAAACTAACAATGAAGTTTGTCATAAAGGCATACCTTTCTTCGTGATATTTGCTAATTTTAATCTCTGAAAGACACATAATAGTAAATGAACAGCCTTCTAAAGCGAGAGAAATATTGAAGATATCATGTCTTTGGGATTTTGTTTGCATGTTGACTTTGAACTGACCTTGAAGTAATTTATATTGAATGTCAGTATAGTGTTCATTATAAACTGAATAATATATGCAGCACATATTTAGCTATACCTTTAAAAAACTGTCCCATTTGAACATCAAATCATTATGCTACAACATCTCGGAAATGTGAGGATGTATAAAAAATAAGTTGCTTCCATAAAGTATTAGTACTATTTATAAATCAAATAACCTTATAGATTTAAATAAATATAGTTTCTACTATTAGTTTTTGAGACAGACCAGAAGTAAAAGGTCCTTTTTTGACTAAAATATATACATTTGTATCAAAAGGTAAGAGAAATACAGAATAAATGCCCATTTTGGTCATTTTTATTGTATTTTGACCTTGAAATGACTTTGACACTGACCTTGAAGAGATCAGTATTGAAAGTCAATATAGTAAACATTATTAAATTAACAATATCCAACAAACTTGATTTACCAATAGATCTTCTTATTTGAACATAACTATAATATATGGTAAGAGAAATTTATGGCGGCCATCTTGGAACACAATAAATGATATAAAACATAGTTGCTTCCACAAAATATTAATATTCTTTATATATAGAATAACATTAGATTGAAAGAGTAACCAATACTCACTTTTTTTATCACTTTTAAAACCAAATTGAATATACAAAATTCTTCTAAAATAAGAAAATAGAAAGGAATATATTGAATTTTCAGGATTTTTTTGTGTTTTGACCTTGAAATGACATTGACCTTGACCTTGTAGTGGTCAATGACCTTGACCTTGTAGTGGTCAATGTTTTGTTGCAATTTGATGTTCAATATAAAGTGAATACAATTCATCGAAACACTTGACATTATATTAATAAGAAAAAGTGTAACATCTGGACATTAAATTTTCATTGAATTACTCATTAATGGCGGCCATCTTGGACGCCATCTTGGATTTCCAGGTCCGCATCACGTGTTGCCAATTTATGCCGGCAGTTTCAGATACTACAGACGTTGACGAACATTTTAGCATATAACATTCTTTGTTATTACACCTCACGTGCTTTTCCCTATATAAAATTCAAATACCGCATCGGTGAACAAAAAATGATGGCACATGTAACATCATGATGTTACACCCCTGTAAGTCTAAAAATAGATTATTGGGTTCCCAATAAAATGTCCTCTCATTGACTGTGATATCTAAACTCACTTTTATAATTTCATGTTTAAAATTCTTACTGTGATACCTTTCTGTTTACAATAGTTATAGTTCTGTAAATAACATATGTAATGTTATTTTACTTGTTTAAGTTTTGCTATTTCATTGAAATAAATTTGTAACATTATTTTGTCTATATCAATATTGTCAATTTCTTAATTCGTATTTTTTCGGTATAATAAAATGAATATCACATGCACCTGAGGGTTCACAACTTTGTCATCATATTTATATTTTTGACACGCTGCGAGAAAAACTTCTGTTGTTAATTGTCACTGTTTAATACCGATCAATTGTCCCTTAAGTGGTTCAACAGTACAAAATATTACTCGAACATTATACTATTCTTAAACTAAAGCCACTTTTCATTTGATTAAATGAGACGAGATAAAATCAGTCTGCGAGTTTCACGTTTTGTATACAGAAATAAAATGATAATTCACTACATGTGTAAACCATTTGAAATATAATTTTATAATATTTACATTTCCTTCAATGACTGGAATATATTACATTAGGAAACAGGTATCGTAGGAAACGGGATACGTATGTGGCGTTTGTAAAACGATTTCTTTTAAAATGTCACGAGTGTTGTATTTTACAAGTCACCGGTACCATGAGAATAAAAATGGGATCTTTCATTAATGCATTATTATAATCGCTGTTACTACATATAATTAATTCGCCCACCGATTATGAATTTTTGTCATCAGCCAACATAACTTGCACGCACAAGATAAAAACTTAAAACAAAATTGTTTTACATTAATTCCAGACCAAGTTAGTCGATACATTGTAGGGAAAACATGAACGCAAATGACAACTATTACCAATGAGTTCATTTGATCCGGAAAAGTGGTAAAAGTGGTATTTCGGCAGCATTTTATTTATTCCGAGAATTCTAATTAAGAGAAAAATATCTCCGTTCTTGCTCGAATTGCCTTCGAAGTGGAAATAGTGAGACTAGCGCATTCAGATGCAGGTAATCTCAAAACTGAAACGTTTTAGACTTCATTGAGCATGTCTAGCTTTTAGTGTTGTCTGAGGAGTGCTTTCTTGTCAGTATGAATTTACTCTCTGTCTGTATGTGTTGCTTTTGTTTAAATTCTTAGTCCTTAGTAAACAGTCAGCTTGTAGTGATTTTAGCTATTTACTGCACGCGATCTATAAATCTAACCATAGTTCCTTGATAGGACCAGTGATAGACTGTAAAAGTCGATACACAGAAATTGCTTGCTTCCCACATATAAACATGGTCGGTATCAGTTCCTAATCCATGTCATGTCCCGCAGACTGAGGTTTGATGAAAGTCAATGTAACGAGTACAGAAGCAATCATAATAACTAGATGGGTGTTCAGTAGATCACTTGTGTCGCCCTCTTACGCTTTGTCAGAATGACAAATAATTTTGTGAAAAAATCTAAGTACAAAAAGGGGCATAACTCTGTCAAATATGACCTTGACCAACAAAATTTGGCGGCATCATGACTCTTTTGTCATAAGCAATGCAATTTGAAAGTTTGATGAAGAAATCTTGCGAAATGGCAAAGTTATAGCCAATGTTTATTTTTCGTGACAAAATCTAAGTACAAAAGGGGCATAACTCTGTCAAATATGACCTTGACCTACAAAATTTGGCGGCATCATGACCCTTTTGTCATCAGCAATACAATTGTAAAGTTTGATAAAGAAATCTTAAGAGATGGCAAAGTTATAGCCAACGTTAAGTTTGTGTGACGGACGGACCTACGGACGGACCGACGGACCGACGGACGGACAAAGCAATCCCTATGTATCGCCTTTTCTCCGAAAGGGCGACACAAAAACTGCGACCATGAAGCAGTATCTTTATTTGTACCACGGAACAAACAACCATATAATGCCAGTTCTGGTATTTTTTTAAACGTTGAGACTTCAATTATTTCTTCCACCATCTTTTGCAGCTTCCGTAAAGTGCTTATTGTGCGGAATTCTGACGGCCTATTCGCGGGCCGAAAGTATTCATGGGCGATGTTAAAAGTATATGCGAAATTTGCTGTTCAAAAATCCTGTCATAAATTCAGTATTTAAACATGTAATTAAATTTCGACTGCAAGTTTCGTGAAATAGAACCGCATCCGGAAATACATTGAAGGTTATTTTGTAAAACAAAGACAAATAGCATAGCTATTTATGAATGAAAATAAAATCATTTAATCATTGTGATTTATTGGTCTTAACACTTTCGATTTTCTAAAAATACATAATCTGGAGATTTTAAGCACTTTATATTTATGAAGCTCGCACAATGCCCGCAGAATCAACCGGGCCATCGATCATTTTGATTGGCTGCACGTTTGTTGAATCACGTTTACGTTTAGTGTCATTCTGATTGGCTACACGTTAATCAAACGGGAATAGAATCGTTTTACAGTGAGTGTACCGTGATTCGTTAATCGAGATCTTACGGAAGTAAAACGCTGGCGGCACTGTATATCGAATGCTTTAAAAAACAATAAGGTACTCCAAGTCGTTAACAACAGCTTCGTGTATAATAATTAACCCGCTGATTCTACTGCAGATATATGTTCCCGTTCAATTATCTTCATTTCCCCCAGTGAGTAAATCAATTACTCAAGATAATCACATGACCGTCTTGTCGCAATACCGTAGTAGCAATAAAACACATTAAAAAAAAGTTATATCTCGCGATAAAGGATTCAGTGGGCGGACCTTGTCATGATTGGATATTGTTTAGTATTGTTTAGATCATCATACAATTGTATTTACGTATGATTGGATGCAGTTAGACAGGCTTTGTCTCACATTGTCCATTCAAATTACGTGTGTCTTTAGAAATCTACTTTTTAAGGTAGATGTGTCAACTTTCAACAAGCATAGTTTTGGGCATCGATTAACATAGGATTTCGATCAGTTTGAAGATAATTTTATTACGGAGGGATATAATATGTAACAGGAATATTTTTTTAATTGGTCAACTTTTCAAAAATGAATTATTTCAGTATTTTTAAGTGTTCAACACAATCGGAAGGTGACTATGATTGAGACTTGTGTAGTTCTAGATTACGTTCATATTGCCATATGATAGGCTACATTTTACAGTTACAGCTAAACGGCTTTGATTATTTTCTAACACTTTCTATACATCTTCTATTGTTTTGAGATTATTTTGATCATGTGATTCCCCACCGTAATAGAACAGTACTCAGATAAATAGCGGACAATTAGATTGGATTTTCACTGTAATTTGGCTTTTGTGCGATCTGTACATTACTTCGACCCGCAAAGAAAGTTGACTTTATTGTAACAGCGCAGTTACTTCGAGTAGAAAGTGTATTGTTCATGACACAGTCACTTCCTTAACGTCCTTCGTAAACAAGTCAGAGTACAAGATTAAGATCCCTTCGATTAAGTCACATAACATTTTACAAGTTACACAGCTAGTTCTGCAGAGTGCAGACATGTTTTTCTGCTCTGAAAAGATTTGTATGAATTCATTCAGTGATTGTCTTCAACATTGTAATAGATAGTGCAGTTATAGTATATTTTAAGTTACCATTAACTGAAGTGATAATGAATAGAGACACATAGTCCTTGTTGAGCAGTGTCTTATTGAGCAAGTATGACTTCAAAAATAACTGGAGATATTAAGCAAAGCCAACCGTATTATGATTGTGACTTACTAATTCCATGCTCAGTACAAAGTCCAAATGTAACAGTTTGTTAATAAATGTTAATACAAACGGCTCCATTCATAGTGGTGCGACATAAGAAGAGATGTGCAAGAAAATGGTTCCTATCGTTAAAGCAGTGTTCGTATAATTCTGTGCCAATGTGAATCGTAGTAGAATCGAAATGATAGGTCCGTACAAGTGTTTTAACATGTATGACTTGAAGAGTCGTCATTCAGATCATTGTGGTATGGTAAACGTTATGCGTGCTGCTATTATATATTTTAGGCATGCTGTCTTTATTTTCGCCTCACAAAAAGCACTTAAATGACTTACGACCGAACAGAATTTGTCATTGACTTGTTTAGAATTGTGTGCGGGCTGTGGTATACAAAATGTCCCGAACAGCACGTTTTACTAAGAAATTTGTTTCGATTGATATGACTAGCCTCGAAATGAATATGTCCTGAAAGAATTTTGAATTTCAGTTATCCCCTTTCACAAGATTATTTCGATGTCATTAAACATGCACCAAATGGTGACAAATGGCATTGGAATGTTTCTTTCGTTTAGTTTCTACGAATCTTTTTGAATATCTTAACATAATTAACAGACGCTACATATTATGTAATGTTTCATTAATTCTGAATGTTTCATTATAACTATCTTTTTCCTATTCCGTAGTAGAAAAAAGAGACAAAACAACTTTGCCGAACCAAAATTTCGCAATACCCGAAAGTGGAATATTTCCCCGCTCCTCGTGACGTCACGCTGATATGCCAGCATCTTTTGCAATCAAGGACAAACTTGGTTATGTGTATTTTTACCATTTTTATCTGCGTATATACTTTCCAAAGTAACTTCACACTTAAAATTGTGTATGCTTTACAGAAACGACGTTTCTTTGTGTTGGTATATAAAACAACTATTTATCATTTAATCAACATTAAATCTTAGAATATCAAGGTCACTTGACTGTTCATAAAATTGTACTGTGAAGGTATGTATGTGTCATGAGGTTGAACGCCACATTAATTTTGTTACGTTTATATGTTACAAATCCTCGTTCCAGAGTATCATGTTGTGTCCATGTTTCTTGTATATATATATATATGTTGTATTTGTCAGTTTCTGTTTCTTTGTTGGCCACATATGTAATATTACAGGCAATAACCCTTTACCGTACCATACATCCCATAAATTTCCCACATATAGGTTTTTCACCGTGTGCATGCGCACTTGGAATACAGTTGGTAGGGCTTACGCCCGACTTTTTCTTTCTCCACCAGAAATTATTTATTTCCTTCTGGCATTGTGACTTTGAATGTAATTAGTTGTTCCATTTCATTTGTACATCTTGTTTGCTTTCGTTTCATGCTATTTGTTTGCATTGCGCGACTGTAATATTGTAATAATATGCATTTTCATGCATTAAGCACTTGGAATACAACCTGTATGGCTAAAATTATAAAACGTTTTGTTAAAAGAGGTTACGACCCAACTGTTTTGAGACACACCGCATGTTTGGTGTTCAACCCGTTTACAGTTGGACGCTTTGCTTCCCTCTTTGATTGTGTCTGACGGAAGAGGAGGAGGACTCTGTGATGGGCAGTTTTTAAATCCCACTGGGACGAAGCTGTTTTGATTTCTGTCCTCTGGCCTGTTTCGTCGGGCCCTTAAGGGTGTTTCTCTTGGTGCTCTGCCTTCTGCAAAGGCATTGAGTACATACGTTTTTTGGTTCTCAAGGTTTGCTTTTTATATATTTATACACGAGCATATTTTTGTGTTTTACATACCATGCCTTTTGTTTCCATTGCGTGTGTTAGAGATTCACCTAGCAGGGATTACTTTTATTTACACTGTCCTGTGACTTTGGAACATGGTGGGGGTAAGAGTGAGGTTGGGTGCGCACCATAAACCGGTTTAAGCTCCCCAGTGGTGTTTTTGCCACTGACCGTTCCAAGGCGGTGCCCCACTGTGTTCCTTTAATTGTTCGTTTTGTCCTCGTGTGTTTGCTTTGTATGCTAGTGTGTGTTGGTAGTGTATGTGTGTGTGTGTACATGATTGTGTGTGTGTGTGTGTGTGTGTGTGTGTGTGTGTGTGTGTGTGTTGGTGGTGTGCACTTCTGGGTGCTGTGGGGCTCGTTTTGGGGAGGCTGCGTTTTTGGTACGTGGCATTCCCTGTTTGATATTATTTTTGTTTTTTTACACCTAATTTTTTTCTTTTTCCACTAGAAATTATTTATTTGCTTGTGTCATTGTGCCTTTGCAGGCCTGATAAACACATGTCCCATCACAGAGCAGAAGTAAACCTACGACATATGGATTGCTGGAAATTGTGAAGACAATATGTTGAAATTACTGTATTATTCGAAACTAACCATTTGTTATATTCGCGCTAAACTGATGGTATTCCGCCGTTTCGATCTATTTAAGTGGTATAATGTGAATTATAGTAAACATTACTAAAAGGAAATTCAAGAAGTGGATGGACCACGTAAAAACAAAAATAATATCAAACAGGGAATGCCACGTACCAAAAACGCAGCCTCCCCAAAACGAGCCCCACAGCACCCAGAAGTGCACGCCACCAACACACACACACACATACACACACACAACACACACACAATCATGTACACACACACACACACACACATACACCACCAAAACACACCAGCATACAAAGCAAACACACGAGGACAAAACGAACAATTAAAGGAACACAGTGGGGCACCGCCTTGGAACGGTCAGTGGCAAAAACACCACTGGGGAGCTTAAACCGGTTTATGGTGCGCACCCAACCTCACTCTTACCCCCACCATGTTCCAAAGTCACAGGACAGTGTAAATAAAAGTAATCCCTGCTAGGTGAATCTCTAACACACGCAATGGAAACAAAAGGCATGGTATGTAAAACACAAAAATATGCTCGTGTATAAATATATAAAAAGCAAACCTTGAGAACCTGCTGCCTGTTGCTGAAACCATACGTGTTTTGTCAATTTCATTATTTATGCAGTCTGGCAAATATCTTTAATGTATATAAATAAGTTGATATAAAAGATAGTGTGTGTGGCACAAATGTCAGCACAGTAAGCAAAGAACAGCAGAAAGGTTACATATTCTTATTTAATTTATTTTTGTCTAACAAAACAATGGCATTTTGGGTGATGTATAACAGAATTCGACAAAGACAAAGCGGTTCACTTTTATATTAATTATTTATAGATAATGTAATATTATACTCAACATAATATCCTTTTCTTGTACGCATTAAGTGCTTGCAAGGAAATATTTTGTGGTTAATTCATTTTTTTATTGTTATCGCAGCAGATTTATTACATGTTGTGATCAAACGTTTATGAAAAATGCCGACCATTGAATAAATGTGTTCAAGTTGAAGTTCCCGTCGTTTGGGGATGATATCATGTTTGCCATGGTTTCCTGTGGTGCTTTTAAGTTATATAAGAAAATTTTATATATAAATGTTAAGACTGGCGGGTGATAAATTAGTTTGATAAAGAATATTTAGCTTTAGACGTTTACAAATCAAATACACACTAAGGTTTTAAGACAAAACAGTCATATAATATTTTTTTTGCCTGACTCGTATCTGTGACGGAATATGAAGGTCGCAGAATTGCAATCATGAAATCTTTACCGATGGAAGACCATATGTTTGATTCCCGGTAACTCAATTGCTATAAAAACATTGCAGTTTCTTACTGGGAGTGGGAGTGAAGTGATGGCTTTCCCTCAGAACGAAATCTAGGTAATTTTCCGCCTGTTAATAAGTGAACCAAATATATTTTTAAAAAACGATTATACACACTCTCCGTCATTCAAATGAATCATTTTTTTGGGAGCGGGGTGGAGGTGGGGGAGTGGGGCGGTTAAAAAACGCGAAACGCATGTGTGTCGACAACAACTATTGTGTTCTTAAATTAATACAAATGAAATAAATTCAACTGGATGAAAGATAAACATGGAATAATTAAATGGAATAATTATGTTATATTAAATTGAAACAAAACTGAAATGAACGACAGCGGAACAAAAAAGTAACTTGATTATTCAATGTCAGTACATGAACCACTATTGGTTTGACAAAATGTTTCTCTTGAATAAATAGTATATGCATATATTTTTCCTACTTATGTTGCACATTAGTCAATATATCTTTATAAACAATAAACTGATCGTATTTTATTTTGTTTAATCATGTTTTATTATATTTGTCACAACTCAATATGTACAAAACTAGAACACATATACATAGTTAAATCCGCATATCAGTGCATGTTTATACAATAATATTTACTGAACGAATACAATACACATATAATACAAAAGAACATCACTATATGGTTTACGGTCATTTATTACAATATAAAAGGGTTGGGCCACAAGTGTTTACAACATTAGAAATAGGCCCGCCCCTTGACGTGATATTAATGTTTGATTAAACCAAACAGCGGTTTTTTGTTTACTATATAGCAAAGTAAAGAAAGAAAAATAACTAAGCCATGATTTTCAGATACAAAAAAGCAACCAAAATAAAAACAAACAAAAAAGACCATAGACTCTAATATGAAATAAAAAAAATAAAAAGAAAGAAAATATGATAGTTGTGTATAATGTCCCTATTAAACGTTTTTGGTACGTGGCATTCCCTGTTTGATATTATTTTTGTTTTTATAGATATCGCAAAAAACATACATGTCGCCCTTTTCACGTCAAAAAATTTACAAATTTGGTTACAAATATCTTTGAGTTGATACACGGTACTGTGACCATGAAGTAATCTAGACTGGTTTTTATAAATGAGATTGTTTGAATTTAGATGATTGTATAGATATTTGAAGATAACTCGTTCCATAACTTGACCTACACAACTTCTCAGTGAAATTGGTCTGTAGTTAGAGGGTAAAGATTTGCCCCCTTCCTTGAATAATGGCATAGTGATGGTATAAGAATAATATGCGGCACAAGTTTAGATGGGTAGAATATGTGTTTTCAATTATCCTAAAACGGTGCATGGATGTGGGAATTTCAGAATACATGTATATGTATAATGAACCCATCTTATAACAAGCTGTGTTTAAGGAAGATCTCTCATGGTTGTATTAACTAAATAATACTTACAAAGATCATAAACGCTGCATGTACTGTTCGGCGCACAAGACATTATCACATGTTACATCACCTATTAAACTTATAATGACACAGTTTTCTAAATTGCTGCAACTAAGTTGAAATAGAAGATAAAATATTCTAATGTCTAAATTGCTGCAACTAAGTTGAAATAGAAGATAAAATATTCTAATGTCTAAATTCTTTCATTTCTATGACAATATTTTCTACGTTGGACAGGTTTTTGTCATAGAACAAGAGCTGTCCCTCACAAGTGACAAATGCCCTCGAAAGAGGTGTCTCAAAGTCTGTGTCCTCTCCATGTGCTCAATAATTGTGCCATGTAATTTTAAAATCCTTCCATGCATGGCAGAGTTACAGTGGCGCCTGCGTGTGGGTTCCCCGCGCACACGGTTTCTTTCGCGTGCAACGGTGTAGCCAATCAGAACTATGAATAAAACGTGTATCGTGCAGAACCGGGTTTAACCGTGCAGCCAATCAAAAAGCACACTAACCGTGTAGCCAATCAACATCAAGATGATATAGCCGGACATTTTAGGTAGATACATGTCTGACAACGTTTTATATTTGACAAAGTATGCCGAACTAAATGCCTTTGTAAATTGGTAAGTGCTTCGGCAAATATATTCCTAATCTGTTACTATCTGTCTTGCAAAACCGAATAAAACCAAGTGACGACTTTGCTACATTTTTATAAGTCTAGTCACCTGGTCACCTCGTACCGTAGTCAATTCGTACTCGATTTAGTCAGCACGTTCCTTAGGACAATTGCATAGAAAATTAAGTCTGTGTATAAGGAATATTTTTTAAATTTCATTTAGATTTTCGAATGATAATTCTTATAACTAGATTTTTTTTAAAATGCCGTTATTTCGTTTCTTATAAAATGTATCCAAGCGATAAGATTTTTTGCACTCATTAGCATTCTTGTAGCCTAATTAATTTGGCGTTTCTATGTGACCCCTTTCACAGATCTGATATTATATAACTGTTACACCTCTACCCCTAATTTAAATGTGCTCCATAATAAGCAGAAAGCGTAGTTTCAATATTAGGTACAACCGGCGCTAGCCCAACAAATTGTGCGCCAGAGCTTTTTGTTATATACGACAGCCACCCTTCGCATGCAATATCAGTTTGTAAAATTGGTCGGTCTTGCAGTCGAAATATTGAGGCTAAACCGGTGCATAATACACAATTTACCTACTTATAAAAACAATTTTCCGGTCTAAAATGATGAATTAAATATCGCTTTTAATGAAAACCTAAAAATTTATGAAAAACCTCACCACTTTATAAAAATCTGAATGTTTAAACCTAAACATACAAGTTTTCACATAAGGCACGATATGCCGTTTATTTTCATATTACACCGATTGATGCAGGTGTGTAATTAGATAAATGTAACTTAGAATTGTGTTAGCATCATTTTAAAACTTAAACCTATAATATTAAATCATACATAAATTTATATATTGGATTTTATTGAGTTTATAAGTGCCCAACAGAATTTCGTTGGGGATGTGTTCCCAGCTATTGGCACTTCAAAGTGAGACGTAGAAGGCGGACAACTGTAAAATGTCAACCTGTAAAATCGGTCTGCCTTTGAAGCGGAAATAGTGAGACTAGCATTCTTGTACCTCATTGATAAATACAGTGAAAGCCTATGAAGCAGCAAAAAATGCTTACTTGATATTTATTCTCAGATTAACCAATCTGATTATTAGGTCGCTTTCATTTCTCCATTCAGTAAAAGGTGAAAACTCTGTCTTTACCGTTGACTCATATAAGGGTCCGTATATTACAATATAATGTAATACACGGACCCTGCTCATATGCACGTTTAATTTTTTTTAAGCGAAACAAAAAGCTTTTAACAATAGAATTATAAAAGCAATCTTATAGTTTCAAGGTATTGGGTGATCGTCTTCTTTCATTTCTAATCTTGGTTATTGTATTATTCAGAGTTATAGAGACCAGCGAAGAAAGTCGAGGAATCACCTTTCCCGAATGTAAATTAACTATCAGTACCCGGATGTGCGATTCCGAAAATACAAGCAATTAATCTTCTATTTCATTGCAACTGTGCTTGTATTTATTGGAGACCGTAAACATGTCTGTCTTTCTTATTTGTATCATGGCTACTGCATATTTGTATAGGAAAAACACTGAACTGTATTACTGATAATTTGAAATGTGTGTGGAGGCTGAGCTTAGACTGTGCTCTATCTGTAAAAGAGGACATGATATTCCTGAAAAAGAGAACACTTGATTTTGTAGGCTACAGAACACTTTTAACAGCAAACAAGTACATGTATTGATTTTCTTTCAGTAAAAAAGATTGAGGTCGCTCCCACACAATTTTGTTATGACACATGATATTACGTCACACAATATCGTACGGCATGAGAACTGTCAATCAGCGTGCAATGATACAAATCAGATAGAGTAACTGTTATTTAACGTCATTTCTCAGAAGTGTAACCTTTTCGAAATAACATGGTTATTCTCGCCAACAGTACTCTATCTAAAACTTAAAACAGCTGGGCTTTTCATCAGGAAATTGGGAAGAGGCCTTGGCCTTTCAATTGGGAAATTTATGCGAGATAAAAGTCCATTTTGGGAAAAGATTTACAATAAAATTTTTCGTTATGCGACATTGTCAACCGGAAGTCGAAATAAATTTACCTCCATGGACTAAAATTCACGCACAGAATCGGATTAAACTGGCAATGCATAACACGCAGTACTGTGCGCTGTTACGTTATAGCGCGACGAAAAATCGATACCACAAAAATGCTTCCTCCAGAAATGCTGAAATCATGTAAACAAACTTCGGGAAAACTTAACTTGCATTTTGGGAAGTTGCTCTGCCATAGTTGGGAAAGAATACTATATTTTTGGATTGGGAAGTGGCCGAATATTGGCGTATCTGTTTTGTATAGAACTATTTTCCTAATCGGTTTTGATAACAACTAGTCAGACCGGAGACACTAAAAGACAACTAGTCAGGCCGAATAATTTAAAGTCTTTTATCCGATACTGATTTTGTGATCATAAACTATCAGATAATTGTAATTAGGGTTGGACACAGGTGCCTGGTATCGGTACGGAACCGAATATTTACTTCAAACAGTACCAGTTAATACCGTTCCAAGAAAGAACCGGTTCCAATTTCGATCTTTCTATTAAAAAGCATCATGTAAACGTATAATTCCAGCCGAAGTTCGATCAAAATCGGCAATCTACTGCCTCATTTTCGGCATTTAATTTCGGTAAATACTGATGTTTGAATCGCATTTCGTATAATCTCCCCTGTCCCCTGAGCATGTAGAGTTAGTCACCAGACCTTGGATTTAGTTCTGCATTCAAATAATCAGTTACAAACGCATATTCACCTTCTTTTTTGCGATTTGAATTAAAATCATAACAAGTAAATAATTACTTTATTTTACTTTGTTCGTTGTTGTCCAAATACAAATAACCAAATTATTTAAAGAAATAATCTGAAACTAAGCAGTACCTAGTGTGAACAAATCACCGGTTTTCGTGACCCTACATAATGGTCGGAAATAGTGTACGAAATTCCAAAGTGTGGGCTTATTTTGCCAAGAAAATAGACGGTTCAAAGTTCAAATGTTTGAAAATAAAATATTCCACAGTCATTCATAAATTGTTAAAGTGTTCATACAAAGTCGATACTTTCGAAGTTGTTGCTGATCAGACAAAATGGGTATCAGTATCGCCATCGTAAAAATACCGTATCGTTTCGCTAGTATCAGTATCGGAATTGGACCGCTTCGTTCTTAATGATATCCAACCCTAATTGTAATACGCTATGGAACGACTAGGTACTCTTGAATGTTTAGGTACAAAACTGGAAATTCAACGTATAAAACAAAGATTTTTTTGTAACTTGCCAACGCCCCTATATAGATCGTCAAAAGTGTGCGGCCTGACTAGTTCATTTAGTGTCTTTGAAGATGTGCCGCACTGTAGCACCTGAAACACTAGTCTAAAATGCGCCTTTACGCGTTTAAGTATAAAACTGAAACTTATCAGCAAATAAACTTTACACAGGCACTTTGTAGATGTCTTTCTGAAATATAATAACATATTTTTATGCTTTAAACAGGTTGTAATTGTTGTATTTTATGTAGATTTTATGCGTAGTAAGATAATGGATGTCCGCATTTTGCCGAAGTCGGTTCGTACCTGGGTACGAATAAGTTGAATAACTAAGAAATCACATAGATCAGACATCATGGCAGAGATCTGTGACCGAGTGGTTAAGGTCACTGACTGATCATCACTTGTCCCTCACCGCTGTAGGTTCGTGCCCTACTTTGTTCGAGTTCTTTTATGTCTGGAAACTATCTAGGTTCTACCCAGGAGCCCGCTGGTGATTGAAATAATGCCCGAATTGGCACTTAGGGTCTTCCTCCTCCATGAAAGCTGGAAGTTGCCATCATGACCTTAGCTGTTGATTGTGACATTAAATCCAAATCAATCGATTGGCACAATACAATCAACCCTATGGGTATATTCCATAACTTTTGAATTACATTAAAAGTTGTTCAAACTATGAACTTTCAGTTCAGTTTTGTCAAAATCCACTTCTCAGTAACCATTCACAGCTATGATACTTCATAAGGTAGTTGAGCACAGTCAATGAATGGAAAAGGTAAGCACATGGGTTCATATCTCAAAAGTAAAGTTTACACAAATGGTTAAAGGTCAAAAATTGTGGACAGTTGTGTCTCCAGTTTATAACTTTACTCGTGTAAGGGTTGTTCTTATATTTACACATGTATATGTACAGTCTGTGTTGTCCTGATATTTACACATACACATAAGATCATACGCTTTCCAATGATGTATTTATTGTGACAATATCAGTAGCAACCATATCAGATGGACAGTTTAAAAATAGCTCATTTTCTTTAGATTATAAGTGTAATACATTCAGTTTACTAGAATTTCAAGGGAGATAATTATCGAGTTCACTTGATACACTTCGGATATTTGCGTTGTACAGTCTCAAAACTGTAAACCCATGTATTCTTCACAATTGAAGCCCTGACTTTTAACTGATCAAATTATTATTCAGTCAATATAACTATCATATCATAATTCATTTATCAGAGAGGGGTGTAACTTGTTTCAGTAATTTTTGAAAATAACTTCAGTAAGTGATATTTGAAACATTTTGTTGATAAAATGACTTCCCTTCCCTGAACGAATTAACTCCCTTGAAAGTTGAGGTGACCAAAATAATGGGAATTTCTGAAAATAACTTATCCAGGTTACATTTCAACATTTCAGTTTTTCTGAATTTCTTCATTACTAGCAGATTACCTCTGCAAATACCATTATATAAGAGAGAGAAATAATATAGCTGACAGTAATGAATTTTCAATCAGACATAATGAATTTATTGCCAAAATTGTTGTAAAGAAGACCTGAAGAATGTCCTACTTCAAATTTCTTGTGCAAGAGGGTTTTCTTGTGACAGGGCTTTTTTTCCGAAAATTGGGAAGGGGCCCAGGCCTTCTCAAATTGGGAAATTCTATGCGCGGTGTCGCCCGAATTGGGAAATTTAACAATAAACTTGCTTAACACTTTAGTGCCCCGCCGCCCCCCCTCCCCCTCCCATGTTGCAGGAATCAAATCCTACTGGCAAAATGTGATGAGTTTCTCAGGTTTGAAAGAGATGTGCTTGAGTCTAATCCCAACAGATGTTTTTTTGTGCAAAAATGTATAGATTAAACTAAACAAGTATCCCCCCCCCCCTCCCAACAACCCCCCTTCATCAATTCTTGAATTTGGTAAACAGCTCAAGGATGATAAACTTTAACATTTGTAAATGTTTTAATCCAATTATTGTGGTTTGTCACGTATTTTCACGACCCCGCTTATTCGCGATTTTCTGGAATATTTGGTCAATTTTTCGGGGATTTTATAGATTTTAAATGAAACAAATGGTTTGTGAATGTCTTAAAAAGCTTAAATCAGGTCAAGGATGATAAATGATACCTTTTCAAAAGTTTTTAGGCAATTGTTTTTTTTTGTCACGTATTTTGCGACCACGCTTGTGCCCGATTTTCGGAGATATTTGCCGATTTTTCGGCGATTTTATATATTTCAAAAGCTTAAAACGGAGATAGAGCGTATTTTCATTAACTTAAATAGATACTGAACATTATAAGACACAATTTTTGGGAATTTTCCTTAATTTGTTTGGGAAATATTTTGGCCTCAATTGGGAAATTTCTTCATTTTTTTCAATTGGGAAGGGGCCGAAGATCGGCCCCTATTATATAGAGTAAAAAAGCCCTGTGCGGTGTTACAGATTTTATTTGATTATCTTAATATTTCAATGATCAAAGAAATAGAAACAAATTGTATAACTATCCAGAAAATTCATATTCTTGTGGAAAAATTATGTTAAATCGTTGTACTATTTGGAACCAAAAATCTTGAATGAGTTATTACGACTGAAAAATAACTTACAGAAGTTATTTTAGTGAGTGATGAGTAAAAGATAAATATAACTTGTAAAAGTTATTCAAAATAACTTAAACAAGTTACACCCCTGACTGTTTATAATTGCTCTATGTTTAACAATTTACCTTTGCTCTACCAAGATAATTCAAATCATGACCCTGCATCAAAACTGACCGTGACCAGGGACTAAATTTATTTTACATAGCTGATTTCTATAGTAAATATTTTAAAATATTCTAGTCTAAAATTAACAAGGCCTAGAGTTTAGATATATAAACATGTATAGCACTGCCTAGTTGATTTCTTATCAAGACCCCTGTTTCAAAATTGACCATGATTTTACATCAGCTTAATATACTGGGAGGGGAAATCTTTATGGCCTTGTGGACCTTTACCAAGATTGTGAAGATGACGAAACCCAGATCCAAATTGACCCTGCATTGGGGTCACTTTACTTTACATAGGTTTTTATATGAATTCTTTAATGATTGTCTTCAGTGGACCGTAGTGATAGCCAGTCAGACAGTATAGGGCCATATCTTTGCTATTGAAAACAAAAACATGCACAATGATTTCATGCAAATCTATGAGATTAGTTGACAACAATATTATTTGTTCAAAGGGATAACAAGAACTGAATAGCCGAGAGTGCAGATCATGATCAATTAAGCAAGGTGGCCAGTCGCAAATGCAGGAGCAATTGTTGCTCAGCAGTGCAAGGGTTAATTTACAATTTTGCTAAAGAACGAAAATATCACTAACATGTATAGCTCCACTGGACAAAGTCCTTTGTCCAGCAGAGGTCATGTTATGATGGTGATTTGTCCGTTGTCTGTCTGTAACCTTTACCTCAATATTCTACAGGTCACAAACTGAAACACTAATCAATCCATATATAATTACTATCTAAAGTTTTTCACATCCCATTTTCTAGTGCAAGGGTTAATTTACAATTTTGCTAAAGAATGAAAATATCACTAACATTTGTAGCTCCACTGGACAAAGTCCTTTGTCCAACAGAAGTCATGTTATGATGGTGGTTTGTCCGTTGTCTGTCTGTCTGTAACCTTTACCTCAATATTCTACAGGTCACAAACTGAAACACTAATCAATCCATATATAATTACTATCTAAAGTTTTTCACATCCCATTTTCTAAAATCAGTCAACCAGTCTACTGTCAAAGACATAATCAGGTTTAGAAAAATACTTTCTCAGCAAGTATGAATAATAATACTGTAACATTTAGGTGTCATGAATACAATTTAACAACACTAGGTCTGATAAGACCCTGCATAATTACTGGTATGTGTCTATGTGTGGTAGCATGTAGAATTTCTTTGCAAGTACTTATCTTTAGAAAATGAAATTTTGTTTGCTGCTAATGTTTGGATGACAGTGTTCGAAACTGTATGGTATTCCCATTCTGAAGAGTTACGCGAAAGCTATGATAACGGGTAGTTGGAAACTGGTCTCATGCCAGTAGTGGGAACGACAAGACTAATTAATTTGGCGTTTCAGTGTGACCCATTTCACAGGTCTAATATTTTATTACTGTCATGTCAACCTGTAAAATCGGTCTGCCTTCGAAGTGGAAATAGTGAGATTAGGGAACGACATAAAAAAGAAAAGTGCAATAAAAAAAACAAAGAGTAGTGCATGTTACCTCTGTGCCACCGTAAATATCTCCTGTCACATAATGTAACTTACTTCTGAACAACAGTATCAGCTCGTCACAGAGGCTTTGTCTTGCGTATATAACTGGTATCTGGGCTGATGTTTTCATTTTACAGAAAATTGGCTATTTTCCATGCTTCATTGGATAAAATCTAAACATGCCGATTACCGACTTCCTTTTGCATCGGCGAGGTTGACTGGATGATAGGAAAAGTACGATTATTGGCGAAAAATGCAGGTGATTGATTAAAATATGTTAGAATTTGACCAGGTGTTATCCAGAGCAAGACATGTAGCCCAATGATAAATGCGCTTTCACGTTTCACGTTTAGCGACTACACGTTGGGCATGCGCACTAGCAATTGCACGGTTTCCTACGCGCTGCACGCTGGGCATGCGCACTAGCAATTACACGGTTCTACACGTTGCACGCTACACGCTGGGCATGCGCAGTAACATACCGTGCAACACGATTGTGTCCGACACGCGTGCAGCACGCTTTTTCACGCAAACACGGGGAACCTACACGCAGGCGCCACTGTAAATACTTTTTTTATGCGACAACAATAAAGCGCTTTATTTAGGATTTACTTAAATATTTCACAATTGATTATACAGCAAGTTTTCATAACAATTCAAATTAATGTATTTATATTATACCAAACAGACTATTTGCAAAACTAATTCTTATTTAGATAATTGTGTGACAGTTGAGGAAGGTTGTTGGGAATTATGTATTTGTTACCAAAATATAACACAAAATGCAGATTTTTATCCTTACCAATCAGTTGAACTCTAAAAAAGATTTAAGTTCTTTGAAAATTACTTTCACAACATAAATGTTACAGTTCTTGGTTAATGATTAGTTAAGAGTATTTATCTCTACAAAAGTCTATTAAAATTAAAAAAAAAATGTTAATTATAAGAAGTGCACAGGTATACCTTTTTATCAGGCTGTAGCAAATTTGTTAGTTTACATCACTCAAAACTGTAGGTTAATGTTTCATTTGAATGCATTTACTGCAATAAATGAATACCATTAACATGATTAAGTTATTGCCTATCAAGTACTAGTATACTATTTACCTACATGACCTTTGAAAATTTCAGTTTCAAAAGCTATGCATGGCATAGATCTATAAAGACTATTGGGCTTCATGTTAAAATTTTAAAAGTATTAGTTTAATTATTAATACTTATCTTAATTTTGAGGCAAATTTATTTGAAGTTCAGTTACCAATTTTTATCAATTTAGTGTAACAGTAGCTGAGACAAGAGCTAGTCCATCACTGATGTCTTAGGACCCATGTGGTCACATTACACAATATTATGCAATATTATGCAATGTTTTCATAAGCTACATTTTTCAACAGGACGGCATTGCCCTCGGCAATATACTAGGGTCATAAAACGCTACACTGATTGGCTTGGGTCACTAAGTTTGTATATGTGCACATCATAATTATGAGATATTATTATTGAATGGTTTCTGATATACTGATCTTTTATATCCAAGATTGTATTGCTGTCATCAAAAGTTATATCGATGACTTAGATACTGTCACATACAAAATTAAATGTTATGATGTTCAATTTGGCTTTAGAACAAATTAAGAAAAAAGTACTTTAATCCTTACTGTATGACTGATTCAATCTTTCCATTTCTCTGTAAGAAATTAGTAAAAAACTTACCGTTAAGACAATTGGGGATTACATTATTCTTTAAAATTTCACTTGTCGTTAGGGGTGTAACTGTTTATATTAGTAGTTATCAAAATAATTATCTAATTTAGTTAATTATCATGACTGAAATAGTATAAAGCCTATAATATAGACAGTGTAGAGAGAAAATGTCAAAACTTCCTTGATTTAGGTAGACTAGGATACAAGTTTGTTTGTTAATTACTCATTAGCCTACTCAAAGCTTTGTTGTGTTCCATGAAAGTGATTATAAATATGTATGAAATAATTACTATTTTTTTCATTTTTGTTTTCAGACCATAGATATGTGTGACAAGCTTGGCATTTCTGTGTCACAGATGGCAATGTACAACAAAAAGGAATAAGCTGCTGTCTTCCATGAGAAAGAAAACACCCCCTCTAAATAAGGTCACTTTTGATAATCAAATTTCAAACAAATTGAAGAATTCTTACTGTTTTGTAATTTGATTGCCATTTCAATTGTGAAAAAACTACATACTTCTCAGTAATTTTAGTGAAAAGAATTAACAATTTTCCATAAGATTTTTGTGCCAACTAATCAAATCACACTTAAAGGTGTATCAGGGCCTTCAGATTGCTCAATATTTTGAATATACATGTAGTTATATATTAAACGGTATGTTAACAAATGCATGTATGAACAATTACTTTCATCAGATAATTCTTTTTTCTACAGATCACACCATTGCTGATGTATTGACTGGATATATTTTTGAGAAAACGTAATGGAGCCTTTCGTGACTAACTTCCAGGAAAGATTGCATCCTTCGATAGGTACAGATAAACAGAAGGCAAATTGGTTAAAACAGAAATGACATGTATTTGAAAATTACATGCCATTGTAATACTGTAAAGTTGTGTTTGAAGCAACTAAAGTTTTTTAGTCACATGATGTGCTCGAGTGTATGAAAATAAGTATTCAATATATTATGACTTTTTGTGTTGACAAAAACAACAACAGTAAAATGGTGTAAAAGATATCTTGTTGGAGGTCATGAACAGATAGTCACACTAGAGAATGATTGTGAAAGGCCACCTAAATAACAACAGATGAATTCAGCTGCACATTATGATTATCTTAGAGCACAAAGATGGGGAAAAAACATGAGAAATTACCCTTTCAAAGGTTGATTGGCTACACAAAATACAGATTGTAGCTCTGGCACAATCATGTTAGTGAATGTGATATGTTTTATAACCTGGACAACTAGAATATCATTGCTGACATAGTAGTGTGCAGCATTAATTTTTAAACAACATCCTAAGCAATAGTAATAATTATATGCAAGTCTTTATTATATGTGAATTATGGTAAAATATATGAAAGCTAACATGATAACGAGACAAAAGGATCAAAGAAATTGGATTGAATGAATGGAAACACATGAAAGCAAAGAGCTGATATTTATGAAAATATGTGCCATACTGCAAACTGTGGTGGTGAAATCCATATGAAACGTCTGTCGGTGTGCATTCTTAAGGATGTATCCTGAATTATAAAAGATATACTATAGAGAACAGCTGTAGAAATGGTGTTTAAACAATAGTTCACACAAGCAGAATTGCTATTTTTGAATGACAGGTACTACATATAGCAAAAAAAAGTTTATTAGGCCAAAACGTTTGTATAACATGGGTGAAGCAAACAGAAAATATGTTTTTAACATTTCTTTTTATCTCAATAGTGGGGATGGAATTTGTTAAGGTCATCATAAGATTACTTAACTGATTAAAGTCCCAGGATCACATTGATTTACTGATAAAGAAAATATGTTTACTGATAGGATGATGATAGAAGTTAAGAAGCATGTTTTATTCTTTAAATCTATGTTGACAAATGTCATTTTCATGAAAAGTTGCCAGAAAGCCTTCCTTATTAGTTCACCTGGCTCAAAGAGCCAGTAAGACATCTTTATTGGTAAAATAAGAGTTACTTGTAATTGTTATCCTGGGAGTTTAAGCTACATATATAGCTTCATTTTAAACAGTTAAATGAACAGAAAATGACAGATGACAGTTGAATTCAGTTTAATTAGGAAGGGGAGTTATTGCCTTGTGTCCGTTGTGTATGCAATAGAGGCTGCATTTTTCACTGGATCTTCACAATGAATTCCATTCACATTTAAGCAACATTTGATGACAATTTTTACTTTTTGTATATTCTGTTAGAGATTTATTCAAGGAACAAAAAGACCCATTACGTAGAGTTAGATCCCTATTAGAAATTTACATTTTATTAATTTTCATAAAATTTTGTTATTACTCCCCTTTAATTTGAAAGTATTTAAAAAGTTGAGTATTTCTTTTTTATTTCAATATAATTTCTATTTTTACATTTGTATTGGATAGATACACAAATACTCTAACATTCTGAAACAAAAGGCAAGTTTTAAAACTACGTGTAGCCTCTGAATTCATTTATTTCCAATCTATCTTGGTTGCGCAGTCAAGATCGGTAAAAGGGAGGTAATAATAATTTTTCAAACTTGCATTTCTAATGAATTTCATCTACATATATATAACTGTTAATGCAAATATTCTACAAATATAATACAATAGGTGTTATATTTATCTTTCCTTAGGCAAAGTATGTGTATCAAATTTGTACTTATGATAAAATAACTCTTATCTTGATTGGGCAGCCAGGATAGGAAAATCAAATTTAAAAAAAAAAACCTCCAGTGAAAATCTTACTTGAATTAAGTGCTAAGTGAACATAAATGAGTGTAAATGATCAGATGTTAAAGTTTCAAACAAATCTGTTACATGTCCAAAATCTGATTATCCACCTTTAATAAAATTTAGGTCATGTTTGAATATGGATCTTCTTGGGTCAAAAACCAGATCACAGGGTCAAATATAGGAAAACCTTGTGTACGAAATATTGGTTGCATTTTTATATTGTATCTTGTAATTTGTCAGTATTAGAGGTGTTATGATTCATCGCGGTTCATGATACACTGCGGTTTCTTTTACTTTTGCAGTTCACGGCAAGCCATTACCAAAATTTGGTATGTACAGTACGGCACAGTATTAATTTTACTGTTGGTTTTCAGTGTAAAAGGAAGTAAACCCTCTGAAGAGCTCAAATATTTTTTTTTGTTACCAGCCAGGGGTGTAAGTTGTAACTTGTTTAAGTTATTTTGAAAATAACTACAGTAAGTGATAATTGAAACATTTTGTCAATAAAATTGCTTCCCTTTGCTGAAAGAAATAACTCCCTTGAAAGTTGAGGTGACCAAAATAATGGGTCATTGGGACTTTCTGAAAACAACTTGTACAGGTAACAATTCAACATTTCAGTTTTTCCTGAATTTCTTCATTACAAGCAGATTACCTCAGTCTTATAATAATGCAAATACCTTTAGATAAGAGAGAGACATGCAAGTTCCTTCTTTATAGCTGACAGTAATGACTGCAGTTAGACATAATGGATTTATTGGCAAAATTGTCTTAGAGATGACCTGAAGAATGTCCTACTTCAGAAGGTTTTGTCGTGGCAGAAGTTATTTTAGTGAATGACGAGTAAAAGATAAAATTAATATAACTGGTACAAGTTATTTTCAAAATAACTAAAACAAGTTGCAACCCTGACTGGTTATGGTGATTTTCAGACAGGTGCTTCCCAACCTATATTTATATAAAAGGAAATTGACATTTCACTTTTTTGTATTACAAGTTTAGAACAGTAAATTGTGTTCAGTATCAATATTACTTATATGAATTAAATATATTAAATTATATTACATAAATATAACAACTGTTATTTTCATTGACTATATTCAGTTGTAAGCACTAATTTACAATTTGACTCGTTTTCACGAAGCTATGCATAGACTTTGGTCCAAGGCTCAAAAATATTTTGCATCCTACATAGTTACATGTACATGTACTTATCGCAGTGATGTATAAAAGGGATTTTGCGACATGTATATCAATGCTCCCGAGGGAACTTTGAAAGTTTGGTCCACATCTTGATGGTCCAGGTCACAGACTGTAAGACACCACTTTTGGGGCATTTGTTACTTTCCAATGACAGCTCTAACGACTTGTTTTCTAAATATTTTTATTAACATCACACTAATTGATTTGACGTGATATTTGTCCACTGCAAAAACCTTAATCCAGAGATAGGGCATATCCCCCCTGCACATCTTTTGAGGCTAGGCACTTAGAAAATATCCCACTGTATTATCCAATTCATTCCTCAGTACACTATGGTGCTTTGAGGTGGTGGTCCATGCCAATTAATGTGTATTCTATGCCCTAATGGGTAAAAGAAAAGGAAAATAGCCATGATCTTGTCTCTTACTAACCTTTTGGCACAAATAAAGGTCTTTTCTGTCAGCAAGACATCTTTCTTGATAAAATGAAAGCTACTTGTAAATGTGATCCTGGGACTTTAAACATGACTTATTTTTGAAAATGTGTCAACTTTTGTAGAGCAAATTTAGTTAAAACTTATTTAATTCACTCTGATTGTGAAACAAGTTCTTGCAATCAATATCATATACTCCTGATGACTGTACCCGTGTGTTCTGACCAGCACTCACACCGATAGAATATTCTTTTCATCATCATTTTAATCATGAGATGTTTCATATTTCCTCACTCAAACTGGAAATATTTATTAGGCAACTTCTTTATATCAGTAAGTTATATTAAATGCTCCAAAGCTGTAGTCTCTATCTAACTCCCATCTTATTTATTGTCTGAGTCCGCCACGCAACAAATGCAAAATTTACCTGAACATGACTGACTAGATTGATCTATGGTCGTCTGCCACCCAGTCGCGCACAAATACTACAACACCAAAGACATCAAAATATATACTGTGATTGTTTTCTAGGAAAACTGCATGGCAGAACTCTTTGTGTATTCAGTGTCACTGTGTAGTTTTTCAGCTCATGGTCAGAATTATTGCTCTTTTACTATAAGCAGGAAATGGTCAACTCTTTCCAAACTCCTACCTGCTCTGCCAGCCTGCTTTTAAAAGGAACGTCTCAGGACTGGCAAGTGGCAACATTAACAAAATGATTAAAAAATCCCGGTAGTATTCATAATATATACATGTACTTATGATATACACTGCAGTTCATCCGTATAACCTGCTTTTGATTACAATAAGTGAGCGAAAAACATGAGAATGCTGCAAAGTGCATATAAAATGAGTAGTCCATACATCTGCACAGTTGTAAATTATTTAAGAAATATTTTGTGCATTGGAAGTCTTTGTTCTATGACCAAAGGATTTTTCAGCAACCACTCAAACATTACTTTCTCTTTCACAGTAGATTTCTAAATTTTAACACTGAACTTTCTAATCTTTATTTGATCAAGGCTTTTAATATAAAGTTATTCAGACAGTGCCTGACACAAATTTGATCACTTGTTTTCTTGACAAATCTGCTGACTGTGGCACTATGGACAATAGCTAGTACATCTGAGCACCGGGAAAGTGGCTCGCACTTTCTGATTGGATCAATCATCATGTTGGACTAATATCTTTCTTTCCTGAAATTAAGATAGGATGAAAATTAGCATGTTGGAAGTAGAGATTTATGCACTTGATCATGCCGACAGTGAATACCTTACACCATTCATCACAAGATCCTTAATGTTGGTTAATCTCTTAAAAAAATTGCATTTTAAAGTGTAAGCTAAGACATGAAACCGGCAAACTATTGACGCATTTCACTAATGGCTATCACTGTACATTAAGGAAACTAATAGCAATTAGTTCAGACAGTTTCCTTATTCTTTTATTGCACAGGTGACTTATTATATAAAGCAATAATTGTTTTTATTGCTATAAACAAAATTCAAACTCTTTTATATAACCAGGCGGCATTTTTTTATACACCAGACTGGCCCACAAGACTTAGTGACAGTGATCCTTAATAAATTACAATGTAATGTGCTATTTTTGTCGAGACGTGTCAATCTAAATTAAATTAACAATGTGTAAAATGAGTAGCTCATTTTTATTCGCAGTACAGGAATTTTGAACTGTAGTACACATTAGCCCGGCCCTGTTTTACAAACTACCGGTATATTGTTGCAACATAATTGGAATCACTTAGGTACAAGTTTACCGGATTATCTTGATAAGGCCGCGTCTTACAACATGTGACGACCTTTGACATAGAAGAGGTTTGATTATTGCCCAAGTGATGCACATTTTATGAGTATATGTTGCCTTCAGGACTGGGGAGTGACCTGTCAGATGTGTAAACTGTGTTCTCAAAGAATTAAAGACAATAAAATAGTCAAAAAAAATTTAGATAGACATAGCCATTGAACAAGTTTTAAAAGTTAGTCCTGTTAGCTCAATCAGTAGTGAATGAGGCTTGTAATATCCGGGTTGCAGGTTTGATTCCTGTTGCTGACCAACTAAAATAACTAACAGTCTTCCGGATAAAACTTAAAAACCAAGGTCCCATGTATGAGTGCTATACACCTGGCATGCATAAGAACCAGGGGTGTCTCTGGAATTGGGATTCTCCGAAACCTAAAATAACTAACCATCGTCAGCGGGTGCTGGTCGTATGGGAAACCTAACCGCGGATTCAGGGCTGGGCTTTAGGGCTGCAGCCCCGAGCTCGGCCCGCAGATGGTTAAGCTGGTACTTTAAATTGTCCTTGTTAAAAAAGGGCTGACCTGTCAGTTATGCACACAGTGTATTCTCTTATCAAAACATGTTACTCCTTAACCCATTGCAGGAGGACATTATAGCTACATACATTTGATTAATTCACCGTAACGATTGAACAACAGTATCAGCTCGGCCCAGAGGCTTTGTCTTGCGTATATAACCAGTATCTGGGCTGATGTTTTCGTTTTAATAAAATTGGCTATTTTCCATACTTCTTTGGATAAAATCTAAACATGCCGATTACCGAATTCCTTTAGCATCGCCGAGGTTAGTTGGATGATAGGAAAAGTACGACTATTGGCTAAAAATGCAGGTGATTGATTGAAATATGCTGGAATTGACCAGGTGTTATCCAGAGCAAGACATGTAGCCCAATGATAAATGAGCTGCACGTTTTACGTTTAGCGACTAAACGTTGGGCATGCGCACTAGCAATTGCACGGTTTCCTATGCGTTGCACGCTGGGCATGCGCACTAGCAATTGCACGGTTCTACACGCTGCACGCTGCACGCTGGGTATGCGCAATAACATACCGTGCAACACGACCGTGTCCGACACGCGTGCAACACGCTTTTTCACGCAAACACGGGATACCTACACGCAGGCGCCACTGTACCATGCATACAGCATTCTTTTACTTTTAAATACTAAATGTGACCTTGACCTTTAAGGGAGGGACGTGTTTCTTACACACAGCACATTGTCTTGATGTGCTGAACATTTGTGCAAAGTTATTTTAAAATCAATCAATGCATGACAAAATTACAGTCCGGACACCAATGTATGCATAAATACAGGATTCCATTACCTATAAACTCTAAGTGTGACCTTGACCTGTGAGTGAGGGACGTGGGTTTTGCACGCGACACGTCAACTTGATGTGCTGAACATTTGTGCCAAGTTATCTTAAAATCAATCAGTGCATGACAAAGTTACAGTCCGGACACCAATGTATGCATATAATACAGGATTCCATTCCCTTTAAACTCTAAGTGTGATCTTGACGTTTAAGGGAGGGACGTGAGTCTTGCACGCGATACATCAGCTTGATGTGCTGAACATTTGTGCCAAGTTATTTTTAAATCAATCAATGCATGACAAAGTTACAGTCCGGACACGAATGTGTCCATATATACAGGATTCCATTCCCTTCAAACTCTAAGTGTGACCTTGACCTTTGAGTTAGGGACGTGGGTCTTGCACGCGACACGTTGTCTTAATGTGCTAGACATTTGTGCCAAGTTATTTTAAAATCCTTCAATGCATGACAAAGTTACAGTCCGGACACCAGTGTATGCATATAATACAGGATTCCATTCCCTTTAAACTCTAAGTGTGATCTTGACCTTTAAGGGAGGGACGTGGGTCTTGCACGCGACACATCAGCTTGATGTGCTGAACATTTATGCCAAGTCATTTGTAAATCTATCAATGCATGACAAAGTTATAGTCCGGACACGAATGTGTGCATATATACAGGATTCCATTACCTATAAACTCTAAGTGTGACCTTGACCTTTGAGATAGGGACGTGGGTCTTGCACGCGACACATCAACTTGATGTGCTAGACATTTGTGCCAAGTTATTTTAAAATCCTTCAGTGCATGACAAAGTTACAGTTCGGACACCAATGTATGCATATAATACAGGATTCCATTCCCTTTAAACTCTAAGTGTGACCTTGACCTTTGGTATAGGGACGTGGGTCTTGCACGCGACACGTTGTCTTGATGTGCTGAACATTTGCCCCAAATTATTTTTAAATCCTTCCATGCATGACAAAATAACAGTCCGGACACGAATGTGTGCATATATAGAGGATTTAATTACCTTCAAACTCTAAGTGTGACCTTGACCTTTGAGGTAGGGACATGGGTTTTGCACGCGACACACCTTCTTGATGTGTTGAACATTTGTGCCAAGTTAGTTTAAAAGCTTTCAATGCATGACAAAGTTACAGCCCGGACACGAAAAAATGTAAGGTCGGACGCACAGACGGACGAACGGACGGACAGACGGAGGGTGCGATTTTATTTATGCTACCCTTCGGGGGCATAAAAATACATTTAACGTACATCTTTTAAACAAATGCAAATACAGTCTGTAACCGACGTCGATAGGACATGGTGAACCGATCATACTTAAGTTTTAAAAGGACACACTCTATAACTTATGTCAAACTAATAACCTCTAAAACATTAATAATAGAACATTTGAAAGTATTATAACTTAAAGGCCGGGGAAGAACTATGAAAAGGGCTCAGGTAGAGAAATGGCCACTTGCTTCACATACACTGAGCTAACAACATCAGAGGTTTAAATCAAAATTTTAATGAAATTAAAATCTAGATTTGTTTGAAATTTAGCATAAAAGTTCTTTAGCATAAATGTCATTATGTCTGAAAATATAAAGTTCATTGCTTGTCTAAAAGTGTGACTTCCAGGAAAAAAACTTGTGTTGTCTGCTTCGAAATTTGAATTTGCCTCTACAATGATTGGCAGCTTTTTCATTGGCTGAGAGCTAATAATATCACAGCCGTTGTATGAGTCACACACACATTGACATAAGGCGGGAAAATTCCACATGTAATGTTTTGTATAGAACAGTTCTACTTTATATAAGTTTTATGCATAATTAGCTGTAATAAGTTTCATCCCAAAATAAAATGTTATCTGGTATAAATTAATAGTCCCATAAATGACCTAGGTATAGCTTTCCACAATATTTATTCATCAAAGTTGCTCTTCATTCAATATTGACCTTGAATGTTTATCAAAATTAATGGCATTTCTCACAACTAAGTGACATTCCTTTCTGGTGTGTATCCAGATAAATGATTTCTCCCTGATATAGTTAACTGGCCATTGTCTCACTATCGAAAGTAGAAAATCTTTTTAAAGCACTCATACATAAAGAAAATGTACATGGGAAACATACATCGACTCACTGTTTAATCCTTCAATAAAACATTGCAATAACTGAAAGTTAACTTTAAATTTATTTGAAGTGCTCACAAAAGTGGACAATAAGTTATGTTATTTATTCTGAAATTGCACTTCCCAACATCAAGCAGACGATTTCTGTGTTTACATTATCACATTACAAAGTATTGTTAACCCTCTGCTAGGTAGTACAGCTCCTCCCTACTCTCCTAACATGCTTAATTGCTTGCCGGCCGGTATTTCACTGAAACAAACCCCGGCCTTTAACCTAAAAGTTTCAGCCATTATCGATAAAATCAGCAGTTTAAAATATACTGCAGTACAGTAAAACCATTCAATAATCTATGTAGAGTTGTTGTTGTACAATTAATGGGTGGATGCGATTTTTATAGAAAGCCTCAATATTGATTTATTGTGGTAAAATGAGGCATTTTTCGCCATAGGTTCTTCTTTGAAATTGTATATATTTATCATTTTACGTTTATTTAACACATAATCCATGTTTCGAGAATATATCTGCTAGATGTATGGAGTGCCACTTCAAAGTGTTAGGTTTTCATTATAGGGTCAAATTATCTTTTGTTTTAAAATCTTCTTTAATTTTTATTGGTTTTCCTTATACGGTTAAAGTTTGAAACGAAGATGGCGTCATCGGCGGTGTCAAAATCGTTGTCATTAAGTGCACACCTAAAAGTAAAACGTGCATATTTTATTTTACGACATAAGTAACATGAGTGGTCCAAGTTTGAGGCTTAGTGCCCCACTGTGTTCCTTTAATTGTTCGTTTTGTCCTCGTGTGTTTGCTTTGTATGCTAGTGTGTGCTGGTAGTGTATGTGTGTGTGTGTACATGATTGTGTGCGTGTGTGTGTGTGTGGGCGGGGGGGGGGGGTTGGTGGTGTGCGCTTCTGGGTGCTGTGGGGCTCGTTTTGGAGATGCTGTGTTTTTGGTACGTGGCATTCCCTGTTTGATATTATTTTTGTTTTTATAACTGTAATTTTGCCTATTTCTATTGTGTTGTACATGTTTTCTTAATATTGATGACGTTATACACTTCAGTCCAACGTCTTTCAACCGAAAATACCGACTACGATCATACAGTACGGCCGGCCAAGGACAGCTACGACATTACAATTTCAAATCTTATGCGTATTAGTTGCCGTTGTCCACCAACATTCGAATAAATCTGTTTGTTGCGATTTGCACAGACATGGGTCATGCGAATATAACGTTGTTAAAACGCACAGTATAGATCGAATTCCTCAATCATTGCCTAGAAATTTATGGGTATTTTTAACTTCAAGCAGGGATTCTATTATAGAAGCAAACATTACAAAAATAAAGAGTCTCAGCATAGGAATTCCTTACGTTGCACCTTACGACACAGTCTTAAAGATTGGTCATTTAATAGCTTATAATTATCAGCCGATATTTGGAGTCACAGACAAGGAAATGGAAGATATAGCTATATACTTGCGATATTGGGATATATTACGGCAATGCTGTGGAATGCAAATGTCCAACACATTCCGGAACCTCTTAATAGCGAAATGGCAACATAATTCACAAGCTATGACCGAAAGACATAAATGTGAAATATATAATATTACCGACATTGAGAGGAAGTTCATTGAAACAAAGATTTTCAAACAATTTGCTCAAATTAAAACACTAACAAAACCATCGAATGTCGACGGTGACTTAATCGGTACATATTGTGAGAGATGTAATAAAAACATTGCACGAAAACGTTTGTCGATGAGAGACAAATGTACGTAGCTGTGGTAGACTTTTCGCCGCCTTATTCTTAAAATGTTTCTATCTACAATTTTGCTATTTTGAGAAAAATGACGTTTACCCTTTCAACGTTCATAACTTTTATCTGTTACGTCCCACTGAAATGATACTTATGACTTCGGCAATCAGTGTTTATATGAAACAGTGACACATATCAATATTTCGCCATGCCAAATGAGTTTGGAGAAAAATGAACAAAATATTTTGAGATAGAGCAAAAAGGCAAAACTAAATGAAAACAAATTACTCTTAAAGTGCACTTCTGGAGATAGATCAATATAATGTTACATTATTATGTGGAGTTAGCGTATTCTAATAGTGACTATTCAGCATTTGATTTGAATGAAAACGTTCCGTCAAATAATTACTGATAGCCCAAACTCACTTAAAACCCATATGGGCATATTCAGCCAAACAGCTGTTTGTTTGTTTATGTGCTTTTTGGGTCCACCATCTTCGTTCGAGGCTTAAAGCGGTACGACCCGTCCTACACAGCTACGCTCGCTTGAAACATTTTTCTTTCAGTTGACGAAGAAATTATCAAAATAGGCCAACCTATTGTCCGGCAAATTAAAAAGACCTTCAACATAAATTTGTTCATTTAAAACACATGATTTTATGTTTACAGTAGGCGTTTGTTAAAACAATTTTGGGAACTTTGTAGAACAGTAAGATCAACTATGACACAATCTTTAATTGAAAATGTATAACCCCACCTCCCTAAAATACATTATATCTTTAAATTTTAAACAGTACCTTGTTATATTCCATTACACGAACGGAAGCACATCATGAAAAGTTAAGCAGGAACAACGCGAAATCAAATAACATGTTTTACCAATGCAAAAGATTGACATACTAAGTCTTGTGCCCATTTTGTGGACTAAACCAAAACAACAAGAGGCCCATAAGGGCCAGTATCGCTCTCCTGGACTGACAGGACTCCACCGAGTGCATTTGTGAATATCTTTTGGAGTATTATTACGGAAACGCTAACAGAGGACACTGTGACCTTGACTTTGACCCACTGCCACGATAAAAAACAGTAGGGATCATCTATTCAGTAAGACCAATCTTCATATGAAGTTCGAAGACCGTTGTTGGTAATTACATCTCAAAAGATTAAGCGGAAATAATTTTCAAAGTTTGGGTCACTGTAACCTTGACCTTTAACCCAATCCCCTTAAGACAGTAGGGACCACCTACAGGCAACCATCAACAGGTTTCATGAAAGTCAAATGAAAAATGGGATCTGTAGTGTTATCAAGGAAATGTTTACGGACAAACGGTAGGACGGATAACGGACAAACCACCATTGCATAAGCTCTGCTGGATTTTGTCTTCGAATATTTGCATGATAACTGCATGGTACGATTTAAAGTCAAAGTCACTTTATATTACATATCAACTGTTATATCATTTTACCAAAGCATAGTAATCATCTTCGTAAATGCCATTATGCATGAAGCATACTGATCTGTGTAGACAAAACCTGCAACAACTACATATTGTCTTTAAGTGTTCAAAGTATCAGCATCTTTAACAGACTTTTCTGAATTTGACAAATCTTCCACGAAAGTACGATCTTCTTCTGGCATAAATCTTAACATACTTTCAATATCCTTTCTCTTCTTATCTGACATGTTTGACTTTAATTGCAATGGTTTTGCCTCACGAAGCGTTTTGCTTTATCTAAGGACCTGTTTTTCCTGAGAATACTTACCGGTACTTCAACATAATCCTTATCAAAAGAAGTATTGAAAAATACATGAAAGGGCAGACCATTGACTTGTTTCAAAGCTTTAACCTTCAGAAACAGAACCTGTATGAAAGAACTGTGGCTGCAGCACTTTGGAAATCAAAACATCTCTTCTTCCCTTAGCTGAATAACAAACATTTTGTTTGGACGAACTTGATTAAGCTTTGTTATGAAGATTAATGTACTATAATAATTTGAAACCCTGAGCTTTTTCTCAATGTGAGAATGTAATATGTCTATTTCTTGTATACTAGAATGGCCTGGAGTTCCAAATTGTTTGACAATTTCTCTTACTTCAGGGTGTATGTGATGGAACAATTTATTGCATAACAGATAATTTTGTTTCTATTTTGAGGAATGCAGGATTCGCACCATAAAGTTATTTTTCTCCTTAGGATATTTCTCTACAATTTTCTCTCAAATTATAGAAACAGCACTTGCAAATTCACTCGGACCGCGACCTGTAGTTTGCCATATTTATGAACAAAAAATGAAAGACAATTTAAAATCATAACGGTATTTTATGAAAAAGAGAAATCTATGGGATGGAATACCGAATGCTTTCAAACAACACTTAATATGTTCTTCAAATATCCAGATTTGTGCTTTAATAACAGTAGTTTCACGTCTTGTCAACATTGTTGCTGTTGTTAAAACTGGAGTTAGAGCAAACTCATTCTAAGATCATATTTAGTCATGTGACTAAGACTCTTTATATTGATTGGCTACAACACATTTTTAGACTAAAATTGATGTAAGAAATGGAGATGTGATAAAATACAGGCCAAGTACCTCGTATTATAGTGGACATAGAGCAAATACATAGTCAGGATCTCAATTTCTATGACGTCGATGTACAAAAGGAAAGTTTTGGTAGATAGAGCAAAGTTGGATTAAGTCATATGTGTAATTATCTCATTTTTTACAAAATGGTAGATAGGACATTTTAGACTTAGGCGACGTTTTCTTAAACTGAAGTACAAATAGTTTCTTGTGTTTCAAAGGAGTTCATATACATTTGAATTTAAGTACAACGGTCATTATTATTCATTTAAAAGTATACATTTGTGAATAGTTACGAGTGCGTTAAAAGGTTTCCGAGATACTCTGACATTTCTTATAATGAACAATATTATATGACGGTGTGTGATTTTAAAGGGCCAGGGAGCTGAAGTAGCCAGAAAATTGTTTTTGCAATCAATCGCATTCCATCTAGACGTGGGGGTATTAAGCCAGTGCTCTTAAAATCTATGAACAATAGTGTGAAATCCCGTGTAATGAGAACACGCAAGGAAATGAGGTCAGCAGGCTACAAGCTAGTGGGTGATGTGACAACCCCCAATACAGGCCTCATCAGTCGCTTGCAACGACCTCCAGACATACAAAATGCCTGGTACTTTAATGGTGATTTTTATGGACTTACTTGTAGAAATGAAAGATTGAGGTGTGTATGTGTATGTGTATGATAACATTGAAAACATTATAAAAACAAAAAAACGCAGCCTCCCCAAAACGAGCCACACTACCTACCGCCTTGGAACGGTCAGTGGCAAAAACACCACTGGGGAGCTTAAACCGGTTTATGGTGCGCACCCGACCTCAGTCATACAGAGATAGAGGTGCTCAGTTAAGAAAATAGAAGACATTGATATACTATTGCTGTAGAAAATGCATGTAACATTTTGACACTTCAGACAAGGTCATAAATACACATCTTTATCTTTATCCACCAAAAGTCCATATATAGTTTCTTTGTTGTTGTTGTATTGTAATGTTTCACACTACTGATAACAATGCAAAAAATAATCCAATACAATGAACTGTTATTTACATTTTTTACAATAACCCATCAGGTTTTTCCATAATGTTACCTAACTACTAGCACTCATACATACATGTATATATGCTAAGTAGGAATGGGTTATTTATATGTTGAGACATCATTTAAATCAGTACATAAAAACACTATGCTACACCTCTTGGCCTTAGGGTATACGAGGTTAATTGATTTGTATTAAAAGTGGTATTTCTTTAGTAAAAGTCATGCTTTCTCTATTTATGGAAATGGTTTCGTCCACTGGGACGAAACTGTTTTGATTTCTGTCCTCTGGCCTGTTTCGTCGGGCCCTTAAGGGTGTTTCTCTTGGTGCTCTGCCTTCTGCAAAGGCATTGAGTACATACGTTTTTTGGTTCTCAAGGTTTGCTTTTTATATATTTATACACGAGCATTTTTGTGTTTTACATACCATGCCTTTTGTTTCCATTACGTGTGTTAGAGATTCACCTAGCAGGGATTACTTTTATTTACACTGTCCTGTGACTTTGGAACATGGTGGGGGTAAGAGTGAGGTTGGGTGCGCACCATAAACCGGTTTAAGCTCCCCAGTGGTGTTTTTGCCACTGACCGTTCCAAGGCGGTGCCCCACTGTGTTCCTTTAATTGTTCGTTTTGTCCTCGTGTGTTTGCTTTGTATGCTAGTGTGTGTTGGTAGTGTATATGTGTGTGTGTGTACATGATTGTGTGTGTGTGTCGTGTGTGTGTGCGTGTGTGTGTGTGTGTGTTGGTGGTGTGCACTTCTGGGTGCTGTGGGGTTCGTTTTTTGGGGAGGCTGCGTTTTTGTTACGTGGCATTCCCTGTTTGATATTATTTTTGTTTCCATAAATTGGGGTTTTCACAGTCTATTTTTAATATGTTAAAAGTAGTGATACATGTTTAGTCAATATTTTCAGATGTCGAATTGTTCACTTTTTTACACATACTTTGTTCTGTTTTTATATATACATAGTACACTTTCTTTTGTATTTTTTGAAGTTATTTGTTGTTATCGTCGACACTGGGATGATGCATTCAGCGATGCATTATTTGTTCTATTATATATCAATTTGTAGTCTCAAAATACTTTGTCGAGTTTTAAATGATGATAAGAAAAGATTCGATGTGTTAGATATTTTTAAAGAGAAAAAAGTAGATATCCTTTGCTTTCAGGAAACTCATTTTGTGAAAGCAAAAGAAAACAGTATTTACACTTAACCGATTTAGAAACGGAAAGATTTCCCCTGTTGAACATTTTTATTTGAATGACGCTATTGTTTTTATTTCTATTTAAAACCAAAAATAATATCAAACAGGGAATGCCACGTACCAAAAACGCAGCCTCCCCAAAACGAGCCCCACAGCACCCAGAAGTGCACACCACCAACACACACACACACGCACACACACAACACACAACACACACACACAATCATGTACACACACAAACATCACTACCAACACACACAAGCATACAAAGCAAACACACGAGGACAAAACGAACAATTAAAGGAACACAGTGGGGCACCGCCGCACGAGCTTAAACCGGTTTATGGTGCGCACCCAACCTCACTCTTACCCCCACCATGTTCCAAAGTCACAGGACAGTGTAAATAAAAGTAATCCCTGCTAGGTGAATCTCTAACACACGCAATGGAAACAAAAGGCATGGTATGTAAAACACAAAAATGCTCGTGTATAAATATATAAAAAGCAAACCTTGAGAACCAAAAAACGTATGTACTCAATGCCTTTGCAGAAGGCAGAGCACCAAGAGAAACACCCTTAAGGGCCCGACGAAACAGGCCAGAGGACAGAAATCAAAACAGTTTCGTCCCAGTGGGATTTAAAAACTGCCCATCACAGAGTCCTCCCCCTCTTCCGTCAGACACAATCAAAGAGGGAAGCATAGCGTCCAACTGTAAACGGGTTGAACACCAAACATGCGGTGTGTCTCAAAACAGGAGGGTCGTAACCTCTTTTAACAAAACGTTTTATAATTTTAGCAAATACAGTTTGAAAATTGCCATGACCCAAAATCTTACGAAGTTTGTAAACCACATCCCCATAAAAATCGGGTTTTGAAATACCTTCTCGCAGAAGAGTCTTTAGATTACTATTGAATTTCAAAACCAAATCAGAATTACGATAGTAAAATTTAGCAAAATATTTACGCAATTTGTAATAACGGTAGCCCTGTTGAAGAAGTTTATTTGTAATATATTGATTACGTTCATTGAAATCCTCAACATGACTACACGCTCTGGCAAACCGAATTAACTGAGAAATGTATACCCCATAAGATGTAGCATGAGGTACATCCCCATCCAAATGGGGGAAATTTACAATATTAAAATTAAAATCATCCCTCTTGTCATAAATTTTGGTATGTATAATATTGTTATAAATAGAGAGATGTAAATCTAAAAATGAAGCACCAGTATCCAAATTGTTAGTTTTAATTAACTGGAGTTCCCGGGGATAAATAGTGTCCACCAATTGACCAAAAAACGGGTTATCTATATTAAGAATATCATCCAGATAGCGTGATGTATTATTAAAAGCAGTGATAATGTCTGTCTGCGTATCTAGAGAAAGACTCAACATAAAGTCTCTTTCATAACAATATAAAAACAAATCTGCGACAAGGGGTGCACAATTTGTTCCCATGGGAATACCGATTACTTGTCTGAAAACTGCATTCCCAAACCTTATATAAATGTTGTTCAATAAAAAGGAAAGGGCTTTACAAACTTCGTCACAGGTCCACATAGTATAATGTTTAACAATACAGCTAGTAAAAAAGCTTTATCGAAATTGCAGGCGAGAAATGTAGCATTCTCCCTGGCAAAAGTCTTTTGAATTAGGGCAGTTAGCTTGTCATTTATCAAATTATGTGGTAAATTGGTATACAGAGTAGAAAAATAGTATGTACTGACTGAAGTTACTTTGTAATTATTAACTTTAAACTTATCCAGGATTTCGCCAGAATTTTTGATCGACCAAAATAAATGTTTACCAGAGTTTTCGTATACTTTATCACAATATATTTTCACGTGGGCTTTTATAGCAGTTAGGCAAGATGTTAATAGTTTTGAAATATTTGTAGTGGTACAAGAGCTTGAATTAGCGATGAAACGAGCTTTATATGGTAGTTTATGTAATTTAGGAATCCAGTACATAGTAGGAAGTTTAATATGTTGATCATCTATACGAACTTTCAAATTAGAAACTTCACTGATGTGATCAGTGACCACACTTTGTTCAACGGAAGGACTCAACATATAAGCTTTAGTGCTATTTAGTTCGTTTTGTAAAACATTAATATAATGTAGGCGTCAAATGATGATAATATTGTTGGCCGCCTTGTCTGCTGGAACTAAGATATACTTAGAATGAAATTCTTGGATTTCCTTTTTCAGATGTCTTAAAGTAAACTTGGGTTTTGATGGAAGTAGGTGTTCATTTGTTTGGTAAAATTTTATACGAGAATCGACAATGTTAAAAATACTTCGTTTCCAAGACGTTAATGCATTTGGATCAGCATTCTCACGACGACACCATTTAACACAAAAAGTTTCGATAGATTCCGCAATATGACCACGACAAGCATGAAAATCAATAGTAGAAGGAATTCTGTATTTTGGTCCTTTAAAGAATAAATTACGAATACGCTTGTCTTTAATAATATCAAAATTACCAGTGATGACATGACCGGCATCTGAATAGCAAAATTTCGAGTATTTTTTGCGATGAATTATTGAAACTTTTACAAGAATTCAATTTTATATTGTTTTTGTTGTGTATGAAATTTGAATAAATTTGAAACACAATAACACTGGTAAGATAAATATTTTGTCACTTTCTAAACCGGTTGAGTGTATTAAGAATGGAATGGTGATTATTTTTTCAGCCTTGGTAAATCCAATTCCAGGGCTGTAGCGATTCTAGTTAAGAAAGTGTTAGATATTAAAATGACAAATGCTAAGAAGGATCTTTGTTGTAATTATATATTATTAGACATTTTGTATGATGAAAATAGATTTGGTTAAGAATCTTCAGATTCCGACATAATCTGTGGTGACTATAACCTTGTTCTTAATCCTGACTTAGATTACAATAACTATAGATCCTAAAGAAATAATTTCAAATTCAGAAAAAATCTTTATGAATGAAATCTGATATTGACGTGAGTTATAGGTCCGATCATTCATTGGTAATAATAGATTTATGCTTTACTTCCTTTTCCCGTTTTTTCGAAAATTTATAACTCTCTTCTAAATGATATAGATTACATTAATTGTATAAATAAAAAAATAGATGAAATCAATTTTTTTGTTTCTTTGTAGATGTGCTTATGGTCCGCCGTCCTTATTCAAGGTATATATAACGTCCTAACTAAAGTTGTTTAATGTCAAAATTTGGAGATCCTATCAAAGACTGGCTGACTGATGTCATATTACATGATACTTAATTTTGATTGTTTTTATAGAACGGACATTCACGTTGACCAATGAGACTGAATTAATTCACATAATGATTGACCCCTTTTTGTATTTACAAATCATTATTATTCATGATTCTTTAACATGATATTGGGTCCAGCTCATGAATATTTACAACACACCAATGGGAAGGTTAAAAGAGGACTGTAGGGTCACCATATGGGGTGTCTGGATCCTCAATCATGTTTTTGCAATTTTTGACGTATTTGCTACAAAATTTTGACCATCAGACTCCAAAAGTTCAGAGGTATCACCAGGGGCCTACAGACTGTTGGGTTTCATGCAAACACCAGCAACTTAAACCCCTAGCTTGCTCTGCAATCAAATTTCAATATTGTGTTCCTATATATAGGTTAGAAAATGTTTTAAATATAAATGATAATGATATACAATTTGTAATGATCTATTACTTATTTTTAGAAAAATTACTAATAGAAATTAGGGGGGCAACTATATCGTATGCTAGCCATAAGTTAAACAAGAAACAATTATGAAAACAAATTATTAGATGAAATTTATCAAGTATATCAGAATTTAAGTGAGAACAAAAAAGAGAGATTAGTAGTTTTACAAAATGAATTGTTTGAATTAAGAAATATTAAATGTAGAAGAGCTATGATAAGATTAAGAGCATAGTGGATAGAGCACGATGAAACAAAAATCAAAATACTTTTGTAATTTAGAAAAAAATAATTGTTCCAACAAATCTATTCTATTTCTTCGAAAACCAGATGGCACCATGATCTTTGATCATGATGAAATATTTAATGAAACACTGCACTATTATGAACAACTATTATTGATCAAAATGGTATTTTGTTTACCATTGAATATTTAGAAAATATCACAGGATCCAAGGTACATTTTCTGCAGTACCATGCTTTAACCAGAGGTATAAAGATTTTTCTACGTAAACATAGCATTTCCTTGGAAAGTGGAATACGAATACATATTTCGATAATAGTACTATTAATTGGAAATCGATGTACAGTTATGTTTTTAAATGCACTAAAGATTTATATATACAGTGGTTTCAAACCAGAGTTGTCCAAAGAATTCTAGCAACAAACTCATAACTATTCAAAATGAAAATAAGCAACAAGGATCTTTATACTTTTTGTAATGGCAGTATTGAAACGATAGAACATATATTTTGGGAATGTTGTAAAATAAAACCACTTTTGAAATGTATAGAAGATAATCTACGTCTCATTAATTCTGAAATTGTTGTTGATAAGAAACTAATAATATAAGGTTAAGATAATGCTGATTATAAGATAGACTTGTTATTCCTCGAAGTAAAAAAGTACATATATTTATGCAAATGAAAAGAAATAATACCAACATATGTAGGTCTAAAAGGGAGCCTCAATTTTGCTTGGGAAATTATAAAGCAGTTACCAATAAATAGAACCGGAAGATAGTCAATTGTAAGAACTTTTATACAACAATATAAACAAAAGCTTGAAGAAAAAAAATACGCAGTAAAATATTTAAAATTAAAATTTATAAATTACAGAAAACGTTTTTTTCACAGCGAAACGTCTTTTATATTTCATGACCTTTCTATTAGATAGAAAGGATTTTGTTAAAAAAAAGAAAATGACAAACATTTGATACGTTCTTAGCGGTATGATACCATTGTTGATGTATATTATGTAAAATATGTAACTTATTTGTAAAAATTTACATGTCTTAATATAAAATTTTCATAGTTGTGGTACCGTATATGTTATTGTAGCATAATACATATTTATATATATCAAAAAATGGTATTTCTTTTTCAGGGATGTAATTTATACACAAAAGTACTGTTAATGTCGTCTTTGCAGGTCACAGAGCCTATTTGTACTGCTAATGTTGTATTTAAAATAAATGGGGTTACCCTAAAGGGGGCCTCAAATTTGAAAAAAAACACCAAAAAAAAAAAAAACAACAATATTATATGACCATATGTTGCAGGTATATCTAAGTTTATAAATATTCTTCAGTGGATTCTTTATTGTATGTTAAGTAACGTTGTTCGTCCATAAATACAATTCACTGCTTGTAAGTGGAATAACTCTGACGATGACTCAGACTTTACACATATCCACAAGCACTGATTAAGTTCTATGTTATTCTTTTTAATAATGTTTTATATACAAACATGATTCTTCTACTGTTTATTCATTATATTGTTGAAAAAGAACCAATTAGAAAATATCCCATCACAGTCTTATATATAATAAAGGTCAACAACGCGAGCGTAACGCTATGGGAGCTTACTCGGCATACTTGTAGACCAGTTGAAAATCAGAATTTACACACTTGCCAGATTTTAACAGATAGACATATTTGATGGACATTTAAAGTTTTGTCTATTTTCTTGACAGACATAATAAATATCTATCAAAAGAACAGAATAAATCCTGACAGACGTTTTTTTCCCTCAATTATTCGACATTGTAGTTATCCGTGAGCTGTATTTACTATATTTAAATACACAAGAACAAAAATAATATCAAACAGGGAATGCCACGTACCAAAAACGCAGCCTCCCCAAAACGAGCCCCACAGCACCCAGAAGTGCACACCACCAACACACACACACACACGACACACACACACAATCATGTACACACACACATATACACTACCAACACACACTAGCATACAAAGCAAACACACGAGGACAAAACGAACAATTAAAGGAACACAGTGGGGCACCGCCTTGGAACGGTCAGTGGCAAAAACACCACTGGGGAGCTTAAACCGGTTTATGGTGCGCACCCAACCTCACTCTTACCCCCACCATGTTCCAAAGTCATAGGACAAACACCAACAACAACAACAAAACTTTTATTTCATCCCAAATACAAATACTGTATCAGTATGGGGAAATGAGTGTAAATTCATGTCCATTAATAACAGCAGTATTGCATATTTATTTGTTATTTATTGGGTTAGTAAGGTTAAATTTTAAAATCCATTATATTATGATTAAATGTGTAAAGCCTGCAAGTGTGTACATTCTGATTTTCAAATGTTCTGCAAGTGAGCGGAGTAGTATATGATAATGTGCCATGGTTCTTTTTTCAGCAGAGTGTATGTATGTATTTTTTCAGTACCAAGTACCAAGGATAACACAATAAAGAGCAAGCTCTTATTTCCATTGTGGTCCTTTTTTTCTTTTTCTTTTTAAAGACAGAAGCAGATACAAGGGAATCCGGGTACCAGAACCCTAGCTCTTTTACGAATATACCCCTTGGTTCTTTTACATGCCCGGTGTATAGCACCGATACACGCGGGACTACCTCTGGGTTTCTAACCAGTTCATCTCATATAGGTGGGAAACACTGAAAAGCGTTTCTTTAATTTCCAGTGCCCCGGCCGAGAATCGAACCGGGGATCTCCGGATTGGTAGTCCAGAGCGTTAACCACTCGACCACCGCACCACCTATAGAGTAACATAAAAATAGTAGAAAAATCATGTTCTCATGATGTATAAAATATTCTTATAAAAGATTAATATAAAACTAAACCAGTGCCTGTGCACATATAAACAACACCATCACCACTTTTATTTCATCCTAATTGCAAATACATGTATCTGTACCAATATGGATAAATGAGAGAAAATTCATATCCACCAATAACAAAGCATACACAGTATATAAATATGTTGGTAAAAGTACAAACCGTTAAGATACCATTTTTTAGCAAGAGTTTTTAAATCATCAATGATATTAGAACTAAGTAAAGTACTGTAATAGTCAGGTAAATGCTAAGTCATGCGAATGCGAACTCCTTGGGGTCATTTAAATGTGTTCCTTATATCCGGAGTATTTTATATCCATATAACATCATCATATAAATTTAAGAAAGAAAATGCTCGGACAGATATAATTTGTTCTTTATATCCAGATTTTTGCTATTTCCGGAGTCGTTATATACGGAGTGTACTGTATTTCTAATTTCCCTAACTTTCGAAGCTCCAACTCTCAGATATGGATGTGAATTGGTATGATTGTATGTTAAAATAAGTTAAGTTGGAGTTCAATCGGGAGTTACAAGTTATATATACGTATAAAACAAAAAATGAATTGCCCTTTTTGCCCGTTCTGCGAGATGTTTCATTACAGTTGAAAATGAACTATTACATTGTACTTGTAAATTGTATTCCCAAGCGTTTGTATTTATCAATGATTTGAATGTCATCTTCAGTTAAACGAAAATGATATTTGCTTGTAACACATGCTCTTACTTTTTTAGTATTAACAGAAAGTTTGCATGTTCTACAATGTTCAGAAAAATAGTTCAATGCGTTTTTGAATTAATGCTTTTTGTCCGAAACTATAACCGTGTCATCAGCATACAAAAGAACGAGTAATTTTAACTACTGTTGTGCATTTACAAGTTGCAAATTGGAACCTTTGGCGCCAGAGAATATCATGGTAGACTCTAGGTTGTTCATAAACAGGGAAAAAAATTAGCCCCTAATAGAAGATGCTATGAGCTCTAGCCACACTCCTACTAGTCAAATGTTGCAGCAAAATCCATAAAAGCACAGAATAGCTTTTCTTCCATTTCTTTTCAGAATTTCAATAAGACTATGCAAAAGAAATAATTATGTAAACAGTTGTCAACTAGCCCGACGAAAATTCGCCTTTTTCAATTGACGGTCTCTTCAATAGGCGCAAATCACCTCAGCCGTCAAAATAAAACATTGACATACAAACAAAAACACCAAGGTAAGCTTCTCTTACATAACTCAAACTTAGAACTGTATACTACAGTTATTATCGTATAAATATTAAAATTGCCCGACTAAGTAACTTAATCGAACTTGTGATAACAATGCAATAAAGATACAGAAATGAGAGTCAATATGTAAAACTACAGTCTATGGTTTAATTAATAATTTACGGAGCATGTTTTCACACGTTTGCAATATTAAACACCGATAATTTATACAAATTGTGTGTACCATTAAAGATTGATCAATTAAGCAGTTTCATAGTTTAACACTATTCAATTTTGCTCTGGCTTTTACCTGCGGAGATTTATATTGACGGTGTTAAGATTTGGCGCAACCAAAGGTGACCGCGAATAGCAGTATATATAGTACTGGTTCTAGCCCGGAATCGGTACTATATATACTACTCTTAGCCACTTACTAAACAACTTCCAGGACACTTTACAGAACCTTGGAACCGGTATTATATATACTACCCTTAACTACTTGCTAAAATTTTACAAAAACCTGGTATTTTACAAACTGCTGTTAATACCAAGTTTAGAGACTTTTTTTTATTTGAATTCCTTATTAAAACACCTCTGCCAAAAACTTGTCACGAAGACAAAATTTTGGCGAATTTATTGGTAAATCTATGATTTTTCCATTGCATTTATTCACAACTATATTTTTTTACGCTATCGGTTGAAGGTTTAACAGTTTTATGTTGACATTTTTCTGTTAGCCGATTTGAAATAATTGACAACTGTTTGCTCGTGTTGTATTTGGTTATCGATATTAAATATTTTGTGCAATAAATCATACAGTTTTACATCACATTGAAACACTTTTATAAAACAATAGTAACCACATAATGCACTTGTTTTGTTCTGATATTGAATATTGTTGTACATTAAAACTTGGTGGCCCTAGCGCCGCTGTAAACCCGGATTGCATTTAATTACTTCCGTCTTCAATGGATCGTAATTATAGTAGTTATTGTAATAACAAACCCGATTCTTCCGGGTCCAACACTGTCATTTTGATTTATTATTCCACATTTATTTTTAAACAATGTCTTGAAAGATAAAATATTTCTACTAAAACTCCTTCGAAATTTGTAATACCACGCTGTTTCGCCCACTTTTCAATTTCAAAATTAGACAATGGCTTGTTTTTTAATTTTTTACACGAGGTATTCGGCTGTATGTCATTTGTTAAGAATTTATTTGTATTCCTTTTCCTGTTAACAACGACGTTATTGGAGATACTGTACGAGTAGCTGCAAGCATGCCCAAGAAATCTCCGTCCTGTTTCTGTTATGTTCTCATTAGTTGTTTTTACCCGGAGTGAGATAAGGTATTATTATGTTTTTATTATTACTTACTAAAGAAATCATTATATCGCTGAATATTTTACTTACAAGTTACAACAGAACTTGCCAAACCACTTAAACCTAATATAAAAGCTACTATTTTGGAGCAACACGTGCAGCAACCAGGGGGTAGATCGTAAAGTGGTTTCTGGTTTACTTAAATCGAGACAAATGTTAGCTGGTGAGAAAAAATGTCGGATTTTTGAGGCGGATGATGTTTCTTGTTATGGTAAGTTATATTTTTACGTGTTTTTGAAACAAATGACCACATGCAAGATGTGGCCAAGTTATTTACCTTATCGTCGAATCATTCATTTCGTGTATCTTTATCAGCAAAAAGGTTATTTCACGTCCAGGTGAATTGCTCGTGAGAAGAATGAGTGAATTATTTTGCTTATAAAATCCAAATTTCACCGATAATGGTCTGTTTTTCAGCTTACGCCATTCCCTTTACATGTAAAATAACATGTTTAACAATAAACGGCACGCACAATCGTTCTTAGGTGACATACTGTTAAAAAATCTACTTTAAACACTCGTTTGATATCTGGTGTTCACTTTATGCGGTTTTTGTTAGCTGGTTATATTACAAACCTTAACATGCTGTCGTTCAGTAGGCGAGAAACTGTATCATTTGTGTAGCGTTTTAAACAAACTCAAGCCAATGACATATTCTGAAAACGTCATAGGGTTAATAACATAAGTTTTTATTATTCAGGAAGTGAAACGTCTAACATAATAGCAAGAACCTTTGGTCAGCGGTAACCTCATAAATACTCTAAAAGTTTGGTCAAACATAGACGCCTGATATTGCAGTTGGCTTGGCCACCGATTGTGCAGTCTTTTAAGATCTTAAAACGTTTAATTAAAAGAAGTCCTGTTTATGCAGTGAATCATCTTTTAGAATTATTTACTAAGTTCTTGACCAAAACAAGAAAAACTATAAAGAACCATAAAATACGCCTTTATTGCTGTGCTTCAAATACATCATACATGGTAAGCTGTATGTACTGCAAAGTTACTCATTGTAGATGGTATATAAATAGTCACATTGAGTGTAACATCATTCTATAGTTGGATCTAACACAGATATGTATGCCTGAGTGTACAAGTCAAGCCCTGAAAATAAACAATACCAAAGTACCCTAAGAAATATGAAATATACAATATCTCATACAATCTGTTAAAATCATCAATGCTATATTTGCGTTCTACAGTCCATGCTGACTGTTCTCTAAAACTTCTTCTTAAGCACATTAACATAATGTTCATATCCTTAGTTAATAAAAGTGTCCGGTGGCCTTTAAATTGAATCAGTAATAAACTAAGGAAACACATTCTTATGCATACATACAGTTAAAACAATTATTACACATATATTTCAAATACACATATAGATTACATACCAATTTTGGATCAGACTTTTCCATCACACAACTCCAACTACCGCACGTGACTGTTACTATTCAGGTTACTTGTACATGCTGCAAATTACAAATTACCAGTGCATAATAGATAGAAACAGTGATTTCTTAGAACAACTGTTAAGAATAAGTAGAAAATATGCTGCCATCTTGAATTCTATCACTCAAGACTTAACTTTACACAAATGCCTGAATTTATCCAAAATGGTATTTAATACGATAAAATACAGAAACAAGTTGAAATATAAAATTCTAATAACAACAGAATGAGAACATACCAGTACACATCCATGCCAACCCCTTTATTTGACTGCAATTACAAATTGCCAAGAAGATGTGCACCCTGCACAATGGATGACCAAACTGATAACACTAGAGAAAAACACATCACGTGACAACTTTTGGTGGGAAGTATAACGCTTGACTGCACAGTCAATCACACAACAGACAAAGGCATTTAACTCACGAGAATCATCAAGTAAATGACCACGCAGTTGCTTCCCTTATAAAAACCTGAAAATACCGCTTGGTTACACATTTCCACCCTATTTGAAATGACGTCCCGTCATTGTCGTGTCGTTGTAAAAACCTATCTATGAGAATCATAGATACACTACACTACTGACTACTACTGTAATCGCGTTTACTACATACATGATATACTTCAAATTCGACATTCTCTCCCCATGTTCAAACAAACGAGTCCTCTTCGTTCATTGTGATTACCAGACAATATTGGTCAATATATTAAAATCAAAGACAGCAATTTTATATTGGTTCATGGTATGTGCTTTATTCAAACATAATTACAATAAAATCGATTAAAACATGATTCAAATCAGGACATTAGTGATGTCACTAATTTCCTTGCTGTGTCTATGTCCATACTATGCAATGCTCCTGATGCCATCAATGTCTCCAATGCTCTGAATCTAGAGTCGTATGGCGTATTTGTCATGGCATACATTTTGTAGTCCTCGTATCTTGTTGGTGGTTTCCTTGTCCTCTCAGATCTTCTTAGTGGATCTGGTGGCAGTTTCCTAGTTTTTCCTCACTTGTTGGTGTTCTTCTATTGTTGTGTCCATCTCATTGTCAAGTTCCATCTCTTCAACCTCTTCTCTCACATCTCGTTGATATAGCTGACTCTCTGTTTAACTCCTGTTCAGTATCAACTGTTTCATCTTTGTTCTCTTCCACGACTTCCTTAAGCCTGGTTTCATTTCAAATATCATTCTCCAGATCATTCGATCTCCTAATCACAGGTACCGCTTTGGTTTCTGTGTCTTTTTCTTCAATGGTTATGACTGCTTTGATCTTGTCTTCTGTTTTTGACAATTGATAGTTTGATTTATGGGCGTCCCCACAAAATCTTTTCTCTGGGATTAGATAATATCCATCACTATCATAATCAGAATCCTCATCAGTGATGTCACACTCTTTTATCGATGCATCTTTTTCACTTTTTCATTTTTTTTCACATTTTCATCTGGTCTTTCTGCAGATATACTTTCACTGACTTCTTCTATTGCATTTATTTCTTCTTCATCATCATCCAAGTAATTAACTGGATGTAAATGATTTCTATGCAATATTTTTTCTATTCCATCTGGTGATTTTACTTTGTAAACAGGAATCTCTTTCCAAGGTTGATCTATGACACTATATACTGCTTCCTCAAACTTATCGGCTAACTTATGTTTTCCTTCTCCATGGGATAAAACTTTCACCAGCACCTTGTCTCCTTTTTCTAGTTTTGCTCCCCTTACATTCTTATCATACTGTTTCTTTTGTTTACCTTTGGCCTTTTCAGTATGTTGTTTCACCCTTTCCAATCTTTCCTTCAGATCATCAATGTATTCTGTTGTGGTTTTTGTGTTAGCATTCTTTTCTCTCGCATCCTGAAATCTTGTATCTATTGGTAATTTTGGACTTCTGCCAAACATTAATTTAAATGGCGATATTCCAGTTGTTTCGTGCGGTGTGCAATTATATGCATAAGCTGAAGAAGAACTGATATACTTTTTCCAGTCAGTCTTTTGTGAATTTTCGAGAGTTCCAAGCATGCCCAATAATGTCATATTAAATCTCTCTGGACCTGAATTGCCTTGGGGATGATACACGGAAGTATGCGACTTTTTCATGTTTGTTATTTGTCACAGTTCTTTGATAATGTCAGACTCAAAATTGGCACCCTGGTCAGAATGTAGGCGAGTTGGTATGCCGTAATGTACAATGAACTGGCTATAGAAAGCCTCAGCAGTGGTTTTGGCTGTCTGGTTTTTAGTTGGTATGGCCATTGCAAATTTGGTAAAGTGATCTGTAACCACTAACACATTACCAAAACCTCCCTTTGATGTCTCTAGAGACAAGAAGTCCATACAAACTAGTTCCAAGGGGTATGTAGTATGTACATTCACAAGTGGTGCTCTAGCACTAGTATCTCCCTTACGTCTGAGACATCTATCGCATCTAGATACCCATTGGTCAACATCTGATGCCACTGAAGGCCAAAAAAACCTTCCCCTAACCAGTTTTAGTGTCCTTTCCTTGCCGGGGTGGCCAACATCATTATGTAGTCCAGTTAATATTTCTTCTTTGAATACATTGGGGATTACCAATTGATCTACTTTCTTATCATTATGTTCTACTTCTCTAAATAGAATCCCTCTCTTTATTCTAAAATTCTTAAAGTGTCTTCTTAGAACAAGGTCTCCTTTGTAGTTCTGGTAATTGTTGATCTATGACTGCTTTCCTCCATGTATCTATGACTGGATCTTCTCTCTGTTTTCTTCTGATCTCTCTCATTTCCAATTGTGCCATCGGTTCTCCTGGTATCTCGGTTGCTTCTAATATACTGATGTTCATTGAAGGTAAGGTTTCACAGTATGGTATCGTAAGAGTACTGCAAACTGCTTTTACCACCTTATTTTCAATTTTGACACCATTTTCTTCTCCGTATTATGTGGGTAGAGACTCATTGCATCTGCGTCTGTGTTCTTAATTCCTGCTCAATAAAAGATGTCAAAATCATATTCGCCAAGAGCAGCAGCCCACCTATGGCCCGTAGCATCTAGTTTTTCTGATGTCAATACATATGTCAGTGGGTTGTTGTCCGTTAACACCACAAAATGATTGCTTGCGAGATAATCTGAAAACTTTTCCGTTCCCGCCATTTCAAAGCCAAAAATTCCAACTTATATGCAGAGTAATTTCTTTCAGATTTGGACACGGCTCGACTGGCATATGCTATAACCTTCTTTTGATTATCTTGTTCCTGATAAAGAATGGCTCCTAATCCCTTTATTGACGCATCTTTGTGAAGTTCAAATGGCTTTTGAAAGTCAGGGTAAGCCAGAACTGGCGGTGTGCAAAGTATAATTTTCAACTCATCAAAACTCTGTTGTTCTTTTTCTGACCATGACCAATCTTTTGATACCTTCCGTGACCGTTTCTTTCCTGTTGGATGCGGAACAAGTTCCGATAATGGCTTTGTTATCTTGCTGAAATCCTTAATAAAACGTCTATAGTATCCCGCAAATGACAAAAATGAATGAAGTTCTTCAGATGTTTTAGGTGTTGGCCAATTTCTAATTTTGTCAATTTTTTATGGATCTGTTTCTATCCCTTCCTTACTCACAACGTGACCAAGAAAGGATAGTCTATTTCTGAAGAAGAAAAATTTCTCTGAAGCAAGTTTCAGAGCACATTCTTTGATTTGAGTGAAGACCAAATTAATTCTTTCCAGATGTCCTTCAAATGTTCTGCTAAAAATGATCAGGTCATCTAAGTAAATTACACATATGTGCATGTTCAAATCTCCAATACATTAGCCTCTGGTAAGTTGCAGGGCTATTGGTGAGACCGAAAGGCATCTTGTTATATTCGCAAAAACCAAGAGGTCCAGCTGTAAACGAAGTACGGGGTTTATGTTCTTCTTCTGCCTCCACTTGGTGGTAACCTGATTTAATATCTATGGTTGTGAAATATTTTGATTCATAAAGACAGTCAAAAATGTCTTCAATGCGAGGCAACGCATAAGAATCTTTTACGGTTCTTTCATTAAGCATCCGATAGTCAACAGAAAGTCTCAACTTGCCATTCTTCTTGCGAACTAATACAATGTTTGAAGCCCATGGTGACTTTGAGGGTCTTACAATTCCACATGCCAGTAGTTGTTCAAGATCTTGTCTCACGTCATCTATCATATTGAGAGGAATACGTCTATCCCTTTGCTTAAATGGGACTTCATCCATTAGGTCTATCATATGTTTAACCTTGTTGCATTGTCCAATATCTGTGTCACTGATGGAAAATATGTCCTTATGTTTCATCAAGAGATCTTTAAGTTGTTGTTTCTGATGTTCATCAAAGAGATTGCCTTCGTCCATATGTAATTCCTCTACAATCTTTGTCCTCTGTCTATCTATTTCATCTTCTTCGATTTTATTAAACACTTCTTCAGTGACCTGAACTGGCTGTATCTCACACAATATTTGTTTTGGAGATATTGTTGTTGTTGTTGTTGAAAGATTGGACATTGTAACTGTAATGTTGTCATGCTTGTTGTATTCGTATTTGATTACTCCTGGTGTTATGTTCACATAATTTGGAATTGTTGCATCTTCTGATTGTTGAATGAGAGTAGTTGTTACAGGATGATTCACCTTGTTATCCAAGTATGCTTTTATATCTATAGTCTATAGTTAATGTTCTATCTCTTACAACAATAGCTCTAAAACAGAGAAACCATTGTGCTTGCAAGTTACCCTTCTGTAAAAATTGTTCACCGAAGTTATTCTTACATTCTTGTAATAATTCATTCAGGATGTTTGTCCCAAAGATAACAGGTGTCTTTGACAAGTAACTTGTGTCTGGAACAACTAACAATAAACATGTCTGGGGTTTTGAATCAGGAAGACCTTTGCTAATTTCTAATTCTGTTTCCACGAAACCTAAGTATGGCAGGTTCTGGCCATCCGCACATTCTACATTTAAAATCTTTTGAATGGGTTGTAACTCTATTTCATTCTGAAGATGAGTTTTAAAAAAAACTTTGTGACAACACACTGACGCAGCTTCCAGAATCTAATAATGTTGTTTTTGGCTGATTATTTATCAAAATTTCTGCTTCATTTGTTTCTCCAACTAGTTTGGGATCCTTTATGTCGGTGCTCTCGTTTGATCCCCCAACAAGGGCACTTATTCTTTTAAATCTTTGTTGTTGTTGTTGTTGTTAGACTGAGTGTTCATTGGGCAGTTCTTAGCCATATGTCCTCTTTCGTTGCAGTTGTAACACGAGCCAGTAAATGTATTTGAAGCCAGTGGTCTATTTCGTGTATATCTACCACGTCCTCTTCCTCCTCTATTTCCTCTAAAGCGTCCTCTAAACCATCTTCTATCACCATAGTATGTCCTTCCTTGTTGTTGTTGTTGCACATTTCCAGCATCTTTCTCTTTCTGAAGTTGATCTACTTTGTTGTTAAGTTGCATCACAATATCCTTCAATTGCTCCATCTCGCTTTTTTCTTCTCTTCTATCCTTAACCTGCTGTGCGGAGTGGCAAAAAAAAACAAAAATAATATCAAACAGGGAATGCCACGTACCAAAAACGCAGCCTCCCCAAAACGAGCCCCACAGCACCCAGAAGTGCACACCACCAACACACACACACAACACACACATACACACAATCATGTACACAAACACACGTACACTACCAACACACACTAGCATACAAAGCACGAGGACAAAACGAACAATTAAAGGAACACAGTGGGACTTTGTCTTTGTTTCAGATGACTTCATATCGGATTCAAGTTTTCTCGACTCTATTTTGAATCGGTCGTAGTCAAAGGTGGTCTCACTTTTATACTGTGCCATATGTCTCAGTTCTGTAGTCAAACCTTGATACAGTGCATCATGAAGAAGACGATCATCCTTCTTTAAAGCTCCAAGTTGTAATGCTTGAGCATACAACTCCTCCAATTTTGATGCGTAAGTATTAATACTTTCTGTGCCTTGGGTACATGAATAAAATTTCCGAAGAATGGTCTGTTTGCTTTTTATATTTCCATATGTACTGTTTAGTTTTCTGATGATGTCTTTAACTGTGATCCCGGTGCCCAATCTCCTTACTATGTCATCTGCTGTTCCTTTTACAGCTCTCCTAATTCCAAAAAGTATTTGCTCTTCAGTGAATATATTGTCTGTTAACAAAGATTATATCTCAAATTTAAAAGTTTCCCATGTCACTTCTCCATTACTATCCTCACCAAAAAAAATTGACAACTTGGGGAAAATGGTAGTTCCCTGGTGTTTTTGGTCGGGCACCTTTATCCGAATCTTTTAATGAAAATATGGGTGTAAACGAGACTGGTGACGGAGTGGTGAGCAGATTAGTTGTCAACTTGCTGTCTTTAGGTGTTGTTGTTGTTGTATCATACTTGACTTCTGGCTCATGGTGTACCACTGTTTCTCTTTTCCTTTGCATTCCTCTCAAAAATTTGACAAGATCTTCAGGTCCTTCCACATCATGATCCAATTTCAATTCTCTAAAGGCCTTTAATAATTTCTTTTCATTTAGTGTTATATCCATTTCCTCCTTTGTAGCACCTCCTGTGGCCCCCAAGTATTTCGGCGTAGACATGACTTTCAGTTGAATTGTTCAGTATAGTGATATTAATTACTGTCACTCAATTCACTTTATAGTTACTCAATTCAAAAACACGAAGTTGTGCTTAACACATGTACATATAACACTTTTACATTGATCTATTAATAAAATTGAAATCAGAAATGAATACACAAAAACAAAAATAATATCAAACAGGGAATGCCACGTACCAAAAACGCAGCCTCCCCAAAACGAGCCCCACAGCACCCAGAAGTGCACACCACCAACACACACACACACACACACACACATACACACACACACACACACACACACACACATACACACACAACACACACACACACGCACAATCATGTACACACACATACACTACCGACACTCACTAGCATACAAAGCAAACACACGAGGACAAAACGAACAATTAAAGGAACACAGTGGGGCACCGCCTTGGAACGGTCAGTGGCAAAAACACCACTGGGGAGCTTAAACCGGTTTATGGTGCGCACCCAACCTCACTCTTACCCCCACCATGTTCCAAAGTCACAGGACAGTGTAAATAAATGTAATCCCTGCTAGGTGAATCTCTAACACACGCAGTGGAAACAAAAGGCATGGTATGTAAAACACAAAAATGCTCGTGTATAAATATATAAAAAGTAAACCTAGAGAACCAAAAAACGTATGTACTCAATGCCTTTGCAGAAGGCAGAGCACCAAGAGAAACACCCTTAAGGGCCCGACGAAACAGACCAGAGGACAGAAATCAAAACAAGTCCTTTTTTTAAGTTAAGTCAAAAAAATAAGTGCACAGTACACCAATTCAGTTTTCCACTATTTTCACTAAGTGCCCAAAACACTATTTCAGTGTTGCACTATTAGCATTCAGAATGTCAAAAGTATTACTTCACAAAGTATTTTGAATTCACTAAGTGCGTATTGACTTGCACTGAAATCACTAAGTGCTATTTGCTTGTACTAAATAATATACATAACACAGTACCAATACACAGTGTATGGCTTACTGCAACATCAACCCATGCAGTAAGTGCTAATTTCACTTTTACGATATGATAAGTCACAATTTTAACTTTTACAAGTACAAATCAAGATTCTAAAGACAATATGTTCCTGTACATTCAAAGCTTTCCTAATGCATTCATGATTGTATTGTGAAATAATGTATTACAGTTCTCACACACTCACAATGTATTTAGGCTATTCACTTAAATTGTAGCACAAAATATTGGTTGTATAACACAAAAATGTCAGTAAACACTCGTTTACAGATGTAAGTCCTTTTTTTAAAGGGTTAAACACCTAAGTTGTCCGTAAACACTCGTTTACAGATGTAAGTCCTTTTTTTTAAAAGGTTAAACACCTAAGTTGTGTAAATTAAGAGTTCTGTTTCTTGAAAAAAAAAAATTAAATCATGATTAAAAAAAATTGTTTAACTTCAATCAGTGTTGTTCTACTGAATAGAAAGCTACACGAAATGAATATACCAAATATTTATAGAAAAGTTATTTAAATTGTATATTCCCAACTATTATATGGCATACATTCTGTAATTTTGAAAACAATTAATCCTCTGAAAGAATATCAACAACACTTTAATACTAAAATGTGACTGAACTCAAATTTTTTTTAAGTGTGACTGCACTCAAACTGCACTCAAACTGCACTCAAATATTTTAAGTGTGACTAACAGACTGTTCAATGTCAAAACTTTGTTTAAAGTAAAGGCATTAAAAAATTAACACCAGTGAATTTATAATTCAATTGCCATTCTAGAAATATAAATTGAAATTCAATCAATTTTATTTCCCGCAATGTATTTTTTTTTCTTTTTACATGATCAGTAATTGTTACCGACAGCAGTCAGTTTTCCATTCAATTTATCACTAGAAGAACAGAAATTGAAATAAAATCAATTTCATTTCTCCAAGTATGCACTGAATTCTTTTATAAGTTAATGCATATAATACACACAAAAGTTTTCCAATAAATTCTCAATACACTACCTATATCTACTTGTAAGACAACTACATGTAAATTTCCAATAGTACACATTTATCAGGTCAGTGTGTTAAAGGTCAGTCTGATATATAGTCCACCAATGAAACAATTCGATATCTACCATGTGTTTATGACATCACACAGGTGAAATCCAACAACCAATCAGGAACGGAATTTCCTATGACAAAATTAACTCCACCACAGTTGACTGAAAACAGCTGATTTATCACAACAAATCCAGGGCTGTCACAACAGCTATTATTGTTCTAAAAGATACACCGTGTTTTGAACAATCAAGTGAGCTTAAATACACAACCTGACCAAGCAGACTTTTTAAGCTAAATAACTGCTGAAACTGTTGTAAATAGCACTTTTAAATTAATTTTACTAAACTTGTCTTTCAAGTAGAATTCAAAATAGCAGCATATCATACAGAATTACTTAGAAGGAAGATGCTTATTAGAAGACTGAGATATTATTTAAGTACCATCACCAGTTAATAAAGCATAAATTATTAATATAATTTGAATTATGCATGCAAAGTGAAACCTTTCTTACAATCTTTACAATAGCATACTGAAAACATCAAAAACTGCAGTTTTATGCACTCTGGCAATGCAAACTTAAACTTAATGTACTGAAAATTCAAATTAATAAATTACCAGTTGAAACTGCAATTTATGAACATTTTATCAAATACATTTTACTCACAACTCTGATGAAACAGGATATCTTGACTCTTGGCCACTAGAACACTTAGTAAATGTAAACGTTCCGTATCATACAGTATAAGCACTGTGTTTCTTCTTCCTATGTAAAAGTTGTGATTAAGGTATATGAATAACGTCCCAATGAATCCAAACGACCACAATCTCCAATAACGATGTCTTACCAGATCGGAATGTAGATACCTCCTTTTCGAAATGATGAGCAGTTCAAGAAACGATTAGGCCGACCCCATCTGCCTCGAATGTTATGTTACCGGCTTGGCCACCCATTGTGCAGTCTTTTTTTTATTTCATCTCTGAATGACTTAGTATCGTTTATGTATCATTTGTAGCAATGAATATGTTCACACTAACCGTTTATAGTGAATACAGACTCCACATTCAGACTTGTGTGTGAATATTTACTGTAGAAGAACTGTTTAGACTAAATTTCAGTGTAATCATGAAATTGAAAGAAGTCTAATGAATGAGAGACTCATAATTGTCGTCACTGATAAATTGTCCAACAGCTAACTTATAATATGTTATAACCGAACTGTCTATGTAACGTAACTTTACCCACAACAATTATTATAACTGTTCTGAAGTTCCAGTAGTAAATACACGACTACACAGCAAAATAACACTATTCATTGTTTTGTGTTTTTGTTTGTTTTTTTTAAACTGTCAACATCTATTGTTATTTACAATACGTAACTGTTCATCAGTGTTTCCTAGTTAAACACATGTGGGTTTCTATGTTGGGTGCCAAATGTTACCGGCTTGGCCACCCATTGTGCAGTCTTTTAAGACCTTAAAACGTTTAATTAAAAGAAGTGCTGTTTATGCAGTGAATCATCTTTTAGAATTATTTACTAGGTTCTTGACCAAAACAGGAAAAACTATAAAGAACCATAAAATACGTCTTTATTGCTGTGCTTCAGATACATCATACATGGTAAGCTGTATGTACTGCAAAGTTACTCATTGTAGATGGTATATAAATAGTCACATTGAGTGTAACATCATTCTATAGTTGGATCTAACACAGATATGTATGTGTGAGTGTACAAAAAAACAAAAATAATATCAAACAGGGAATGCCACGTACCAAAAACGCAGCCTCCCCAAAACGAGCCCCACAGCACCCAGAAGTGCACACCACCAACACACACACAACACACACACCCACACGACACACACACACAATCATGTACACACACATATACACTACCAACACACACTAGCATACACACGAGGACAAAACGAACAATCAAAGGAACACAGTGGGGCACCGCCTTGGAACGGTCAGTGGCAAAAACACCACCGGGGAGCTTAAACCGGTTTATGGTGCGCACCCAACCTCACTCTTACCCCCACTATGTTCCAAAGTCACAGGACAGTGTAAATAAAAGTAATCCCTGCTAGGTGAATCTCTAACACACGCAATGGAAACAAAAGGCATGGTATGTAAAACACAAAAATGCTCGTGTATAAATATATAAAAAGCAAACCTTGAGAACCAAAAAACGTATGTACTCAATGCCTTTGCAGAAGGCAGAGCACCAAGAGAAACACCCTTAAGGGCCCGACGAAACAGGCCTGAAACAAGTCAAGCCCTGAAAATAAACAATACCAAAATACCCTAAGAAATATGAAATATACAATATCTCATACAATCTGTTAAATTCATCAATACTATATTAACTTTCTACAGTCCATGCTGACTGTTCTCTAAAACTTCTTCTTAAGCACATTAACATAATGTTCATATCCTTAGTTAATAAAAGTGTCCAGTGGCCTTTAACTTGAATCAGTAATAAACTAAGGAAACACATTCTTATGCATACATACAGTTAAAACAATTATTACACATATATTTCAAATACACATATAGATTACATACCAATTTTGGATCAGACTTTTCCATCACACAACTCCAACTACCGCACGTGACTGTTACTATTCAGGTTACTTGTACATGCTGCAAATTACAAATTACCAGTGCATAATAGATAGAAACAGTGATTTCTTAGAACAACTGTTAAGAATAAGTAGAAAATATGCTGCCATCTTGAATTCTATCACTCAAGACTTAACTTTACACAAATGCCTGAATTTATCCAAAATGGTATTTAATACGATAAAATACAAAAACAAGTTGAAATATAAAATTCTATTTACAACAGAATGAGAACATACCAGTACACATCCATGCCAACCCCTTTATTTGACTGCAATTACAAATTGCTAAGAAGATGTGCACCCTGCACAATGGATGACCAAACTGATAACACGAGAGAAAAACACATCACGTGACAACTTTTGGTGGGAAATCTAAAGCTTGATTGCACAGTCAATCACACAACCGACAAAGGCATGTAACTCATGAGAATCATCAAGTAAATGACCACGCAGAAGCTTTCCTTATAAAAGCCTGAAAATACCGCTTGGTTACACTGGGCTCCTTGATGTTTGAACATGAATCAATGGTCATAAGTTCATTGCACTGAAAAGTTTTTGTAGAAGCACAATCGTAGTGCTTTACCCAACAAAAATTGTCATAAGATGCGATGATCATCCTCGGACAAGGACTTATTCGTGGCTGGATTTTCTCATCCTATCATGTAAGAGCGGGTGTAAAATCATAGGATCTGGTCTTTCGTTGCTAGAAACTACATGTATCAACTCACACGGTCAGTTGGCGTACCTTTTTGTCGTTATATACGTGAACCTGGCTATAATGCTGAATATGATGTTTCCAGAATTTATGTTGGTAGCCAAACCTGTAACATTTTGCGAGAAGTAACCAATAGCTTTTCAAAAGGAAAGATGCAGGTATATCTCAATTAGTATCTGCATATATTTGAAAATACTTTTACATAGACATGTCCGTCTACGAAGGACAATTTAACCATTGCTTTTGTAGGTGTTAAATGTTTATGTTAAATTCCACAAGAAGCATATTTTTACACCTGGTTAACTGCTTAATGTGACTATTTTTTTGAATTATAAATACGTTTCTGGAAGTGTCAGACTGTGTTCAGACACTTTCGTAAGTCACATATTAATCAATAAGAAATGAACCACCTCTGTCAGCTTTGCTGTTTGAAGAGCGGTTTTTCTTAGTCGAAGAAAGTTTTGTAAAGAGAAAGTCATCGTTCACGGACGGAATAAGTTAAGAATTTAATCCGTCGCAGTGAAAAAACGTTTGTAACTGATTGTTTTGGTGATCAACATTGGATATTAAGAATTTAGTATGTCGCCCTATTTCAGGCCACAATCTACCTGACAAATACCCAGAAAATTATCTGCTGGACGGAAATAACTTCTCACGTTTATGTTTTTCATTAGGGCATTTTATGCAGTCCCTTCTTTTGTTATGGTTATGCCACGATATGACTCTTCCTACAAAATTCACTTTCATTAAATAATGTTGTTATTATTAGTGTTCTATGTCTATACAATGTTGTCACAAAGGTGAGAAAGGAAACTATATAAAATCACAAAAAGCCATTCAGAGTTCAGGTCAGCCCGGTTAGCTCAATCGGTAGAGCACGAGACTTGTAATCTCGAGGTAGCGGGTTCGTTTCGCGGGGTTGACCAACTAAAATTACTAACAGGCTTTCGGATGAGACAAAAACCGAGGTCCCATGTATGGGTGCTATACACCTGGCATGTTAAAAGAACCAGGGCTGTCTCTGGAATTGGGACGCTTTCTGTATCTTACACTATCATCCGAAACCTAAAATAACTAACCTCTTCTTGGGGCGTTGGTCATGTGGGAAACCGGTACCAACGATAAAACCCTAATATACGATACGTTCAGAGTTATGCCTTGAACGTAGTTTTAGACAAAGGTTAGCGCACGCGCAAAGACAAGAACTCAGTCATGACATATGCCCTCAGGCCTTAAGAAATCAGAACTAAAAAAAAAGGGATTCTTATGTAGTTTGTTGCCAGCAAAACGCCACTTATGTGAAGATTTATAATATAACCAACAAAAACCGCATAAAGTGAACACCAGATATCAAACGGGTGTTTAAAGTAGATTTTTGGACCGTATGACGCTTAAGAACGATTACGAAGATTTACAAAACGAACTAAATAGCACTAAAGCTTATATATTGAGTCCTTCCGTTGAACAAAATGTGGTCACTGATCACATCAGTGAAGTTTCTAATTTGAAAGTTCGTATAGATGATCAACATATTAAACTTCCTACTATGTACTGGATTCCTAAATTACATAAACAACCATATAAAGCTCGTTTCATCGCTAATTCAAGCTCTTGTACCACTACAAATATTTCAAAACTATTAACGTCTTGCCTAACTGCTATAAAAGCCCACGTGAAAAGATATTGTGATAAAGTATACGAAAACTCTGGTAAACATTTATTTTGGTCGATCAAAAATTCTGGCGAAATCCTGGATAAGTTTAAAGTTAATAATTACAAAGTAACTTCAGTCAGTACATACGATTTTTCTACTCTGTATACCACTTTACCACATAATTTGATAAATGACAAGATAACTGCCCTAATTCAAAAGACGTTTGCCAGGGAGAATGCTACATTTCTCGCCTGCAATTTCGATAAAGCTTTTTTACTAGCTGTATTGTTAAACATTATACTATGTGGACCTGTGACAAAGTTTGTAAAGCCCTTTCCTTTTTATTGAACAACATTTATATAAGGTTTGGGAATGCAGTTTTCAGACAAGTAATCGGTATTCCCATGGGAACAAATTGTGCACCCCTTGTCGCAGATTTGTTTTTATATTGTTATGAAAGAGACTTTATGTTGAGTCTTTCTCCAGATACGCAGGCAGACATTATCACTGCTTTTAATAATACATCACGCTATCTGGATGATATTCTTAATATGGATAACCCGTTTTTTGGTCAATTGGTTGACACTATTTATCCCCGGGAACTCCAGTTAATTAAATCTAACAATTTGGATACTGGTGCTTCATTTTTAGATTTACATCTCTCTATTTATAACAATATTATACATACCAAAATTTATGACAAGAGGGATGATTTTAATTTAGTATTGTAAATTTCCCCCATTTTGATGGGGATGTACCTCATGCTACATCTTATGGGGTATACATTTCTCAGTTAATTCGGTTTGCCAGAGCGTGTAGTCATGTTGAGGATTTCAATGAACGTAATCAATATATTACAAATAAACTTCTTCAACAGGGCTACCGTTATTACAAATTGCGTAAATATTTTGCTAAATTTTACTATCGTAATTCTGATTTGGTTTTGAAATTCAATAGTAATCTAAAGACTCTTCTGCGAGAAGGTATTTCAAAACCCGATTTTTATGGGGATGTGGTTTACAAACTTCGTAAGATTTTGGGTCATGGCAATTTTCCAACTGTATTTGCTAAAATTATAAAACGTTTTGTTAAAAGAGGTTACGACCCTACTGTTTTGAGACACACCGCATGTTTGGTGTTCAACCCGTTTGCAGTTGGACGCTATGCTTCCCTCTTTGATTGTGTCTGACGGAAGAGGGGGAGGACTCTGTGATGGGCAATTTTTAAATCCCACTGGGACGAAACTGTTTTGATTTCTGTCCTCTGGCCTGTTTCGTCGGGCCCTTAAGGGTGTTTCTCTTGGTGCTCTGCATTCTGCAAAGGCATTGAGTACATACGTTTTTTGGTTCTCTAGGTTTACTTTTTATATATTTATACACGAGCATTTTTGTGTTTTACATACCATGCCTTTTGTTTCCATTGCGTGTGTTAGAGATTCACCTAGCAGGGATTACTTTTATTTACACTGTCCTGTGACCTTGGAACATGGTGGGGGTAAGAGTGAGGTTGGGTGCGCACCATAAACCGGTTTAAGCTCACCAGTGGTGTTTTTGCCACTGACCGTTCCAAGGCGGTACCCCACTATGTTCCTTTAATTGTTCGTTTTGTCCTCGTGTGTTTGCTTTGTATGCTAGTGTGTGTTGGTAGTGTATGTTTGTGTGTGTACATGATTATGTGTGTGGGTGTGTGTGTTGTGTGTGTGCGTGCGTGCGTGCGTGCGTGCGTGCGTGTGTGTGTGTGTGTTGGTTGTGTGCACTTCTGGGTGCTGTGGGGCTCGTTTTGGGGAGGCTACGTTTTTGGTACGTGGCATTCCCTGTTTGATATTATTATTTTTTTTACAGGTTATTTTACATGACAATGGCATGGCATGAGCTGAAAAACAAACCATTATCGGTGAAATTTGGATTTGATAAGCATAATGATTCACTCATTTTGCTCAAGAGCACATCTGTTAATAAAGATTCAAGCTTGAGATAATGATTCGACGATAGGTAAATAACTTGACCACATCTTGCAAGTGGTCATTTGATTCAAAAACACGTAAAAATATAACCATGAAAAGTAAAATCATCCGCAAGAAAAATCCGACAATTTTTCTCACCAGCTAACATTTGTCTCCATTAAAGTAAACCAGAAACCACTTTACGATCTAACAACTGGCAACACTGTTTTAAATAATAGCCCAGCCAAAGAACGAAGAACCCCCCCCCCCACACTCTCACACGCACACACACTTTGTGACTGTTTATTCATCTGCAAAGCTGAAATTTATATACCTACACCAGTTTTATATCTTTTAGCCTTTCCAATACTATTGATTTGTCTTTGTGTTAAAAATAGTTGAAAACTTCCTGTTAATTAATTCATGCTTAATAAAAAATCATGCGGACATTTATCTTTAACGATGAGCTAATTTCTTCTTTTGTCCTTTAGACAAACTTTCTTTATGTTCAAATAAATTTGTTGTCATTACATTTAACATAATATTTTTAAATTTGTTTATGTAATAAACATAGTTTATAAAAAACAGAATTACCTTTGTAATACAAACCAACTTCTTCATACTTACGCGAAGCAAACGTAATAATTGCCGAATTCCGACGAGTGTTTATTCATAATGGACGACGGAAACTCACGGAGATTCACGAGTACGGCGTTACGAATATATCGAATTTCATTGGAACGCGCACCAGAAGTTTATTTATGTTAATCGATTATGGATTTATTTTAGCGTCACGAAGATAAAAATAGTATCGATTAGGTCACGTGACGCATCGCGGCAATGTCATTGGGAGTCGCTGACCTAGAAATATGTAAACAAACATCACATGATTAATAGCAGCGATTTCATTGGCGGGTAGGTTAGGAACTTCAGTAATTTATGCTAGATTGTTGAGGACGAAGCCAACTCGTTTTTCGGTGTATATTATTATTGATAAACTTCCTGATTTGCATTCCAAATCTTTAAAGTTCGGATTTATTGTAGTTAAAGTGTTTTTAAACAGCGGATATATTATTTCAATCAATGGAATGACAATTACCACGCATATTTAACACTAAGTTTGGAAAATAAGTTGTGTTTAAACAATGGCGGCTAGACGGTCCCGTTCCGCTACCAAAACGTACGATCCAAACGATATCGAAAACTGGACTAATAATCAACAAAGAGAAGCATTACAGAAGAAATGAATTCAAGTTCCCGCTTCATTAGCTAAGAGTGTGTTAAAAGCTCTGTACAAAGAGAACATAAGAATGACAATACTGTGTCGGGGACCTCTGGCAGAGACAGAAGTTGGTCCCCTATTGTGCCTCGGGATACCGTGTCCGATTCAAATTCGACCTCCAGAGAGCAAAGTAATGCTTTCACATAATGCGTGAAGACATTAAATTTGACGTTGAGCGCTTTCACTGAGACAGTTAAACACTGAACTACAGCTTCCGTGAACGTACCTTCCAAGAACAACCATACGGCGATATCAAACGATTATCCAATCTTAAATGAGTTGTCGTCCGGTACGTATGACAATGCACTAGATAACATACGTCATATAGCAGTTAATTCCAAGAATGCAATCCCTGCTAACATGGTTTCCAACATTGACATTGTCAGTGAAGTAGTTAAGAAACAAATTGTAGATGGCAAAAATGTTAATCTGGCATCACTTTTGATCCCAGATTTCGAACGGGCACGTTCTATAGATGCAAAACCGGATAACCGCCTCACGATAGAACAATTCAGAATAGCATTCGGGAAATACCGACGGGTCATGGTGCCTAAGTGGCCACATAGACAACAAGAGCTAGACGCATATGAGACGGATATTGCTCTTATACATGCGTTCTACGGAAACCGATTTTATAATTACCACTTAGCTTTCGCCAGCAAGGCAGGGGAAGCTGTGAAATTGAGAATCACAGTAGACTAGTCTAGACGGGACACCGAACATTGCGTACATTGCTCATCGACTCTTCATAAGTCGAACTTCTGCAACCAGGATGCGGTAAAAGACACTTCAGCACAGTATCGCTACTCAGCTACAGGGTCACAAGCAAGCAACAGAATGAATACTCAAGACACGGATAAGTATGGCCGAAAAGTAATTTTTCACAATGGCCCTGTGGTATGTAATAACTTTAATGCGGCAAACGGTTGTAACAGAAGGATGTGTTCCAGATTCCATGGATGTCCCAGTTGTATGAGCCAGAACCATTCACGACTCATGTGCCCTACATTAAACAAAAAAGTGAAGACGGACCTTCAGAATGGCGATTCGAAGAATAAGGCATGACAATTTGAAGCGACTACACCGATAAAAGTGGCGGCATTACGTTTTGAACTTCGTAACCATCAAGATACAGCATTTGTAAATTATTTATGTGAAGGTTTACAAAACTGCTTTGACACTATGATGCAGTCCACGCCTGCAGACAACAAAGTATGTAAAATCTATATTCAGCATTAAGGCAACCGGACATAGTAGACAATTTTATTCAATCTGAATTAGACAATGGATTTTTACAAGGGCCAACCCAACCCCCATTTACAAAATTTCGTGTTTCCCCCAATGGTGTTGTAGACGGGAAGTACTCGGGCAAGACTTATCGTTGACCTTTCGTCGCCTCACGATGATATAAAACATAATAGCATCAATAGCTTAATTGACAAGGATATGTGTGGTTTGACTTATGTGAAAGTAGATGATACTATTCAAGCTATTAGAGAGCAAGGTATAGGAGCTCTTTTGTGTAAAACCGACATAAGCAATGCACTCTAACTAATACCCATCAAGCCAGAACAAATACCTTTCTATATTATTCAATGGTGAAATAGGTTTTATGTGTACTCTCGTCTTGTCTTTGGATGTCGGTCGTCGCCAAAGCTATTTGACACCTTATCACAGGCAATTTGTTGGATAGCAGGGAATAACTATGGCATTTCGATTATTTTTCATTTGTTAGATGACTTTTTGACTGTACAAAGTTCAAATTTAGATGGGGATATAGCTATGGCGTTGTTGACATTGATTTTCGGTAAACTTCTAATGCCTCTTTCTAGAGGGAAGACTGTAAGTCCTAATACAGTCTTGGAATATCTAGGTGTGGTGTTAGATTCAGACCAGTTAGAAGTTAGGCTCCCCATAGAAAAAATTGAAAGAATAATTCAATTCATACAGGCTCTTTCGCAACGCAAATCATGCACAAAACGCGAGTTGTTACAATTGCTAGGTCATTTTAACATTGCCTCACGTGTTATTGTACCAGGAGGAAGTTTCGTATCCTGCCTCATTAACATTACAACAGCTGTACGTAAACTACATCATTACATTCATTTAAATAAGGAGTGTAAAGAAGGTAAATGGAATGGTGTTTCCATGTTTTATGAAGACAAGTTTTGTACCTCTGATGAACTGAAGCTCTATATTGATGCAAGCTCAACATTGGGGTTTTCCGCTTTCTTTCAAAATCAGTGGTTTTACGGAGAGTGGCCTGACAGTGTCGATGCTGATGCATCTATCGCATTCTGTGAACTATATCCTATTGTGGCAGCAGCTGTGGTGTGGGGAAAACAATGGATGTGTAAACAAATTATTTTCCTGTGTGATAATGAATCTACTGTAAACATACTCAATAAAGGTCGCTCTAAGCGCCTTAACATTATGAGATTAATGAGAAATATGACTTGGTTGGCTGCCAGAAACAATTTCACATTTGAATCTAGACATATTCCTGGAAAGTCCAATATAATCGCAGATGCCTTGTCTCGATTCCAGATGCAGAGATTTCGCACAGCAGCGCCAAACGCCAATTTACATCCGGAAAGATGTCCATCCGAGACGGAAATATTTTCGACCTGGAAAAATAGTCCAGGATACTTTCTGATAACACGAAGGAAGTTAACGCTACTGGATTAAAGCAATATAGAACGTTCATCCAAAAAAGTGGTTATGAAGGCTCCACATCCATTACACCGCCTATTGTCGGAAGATTTATTGATTAAATTTATTGCTTATTTAAACAAATGTGTGCAAGTTCAGTATTCTAAAAGATTTACTTATTTGGAGTCCGACACCATTATATTCGACATGGAGTGAGTACACCGCTTAAATCTAAGGATACAAACGTCAGAATATATAATTTCTTGCATGGAGTGAAACTTAATGAGCCTCCTCAACAAACGAAACGTCTTCCAATCGACATTTCTATCTTGTCGAAGATTGTCAGTTATCTAAATAAAGGCTGCTTTGGTCATCATGATGACGTCCTGGTGATATCCTGCTGTACGCTAGCTTTCTTCGTTTTTTTGAGATGTGACGAATTTACGGTGAAGGATAACTTTCCAAAGAATGATAATTTGTGTTTGAGAGATGTTGTAATTGCACATGGTGAAATCATCGTTACTTTACAGACATCTAAAACTGATCCATTTAGACAAGGTGTTGATATGCACATTCATGCCACAGACAATGTTGGTTGTCCTTTGTGCATTACAAACATATTTAACAGTGCGTAGAGCACATTTACAAGCTCACAAGTCGGCAGCTCTCTATGTTACCAATGATGGGCTGCCTCTCACTAGGCAGAAATGTATCAGCAATCTTAAGTTTGTGAAACATTGTTTAGGATTAAATGATAAACCTTATAGCGGTCATAGCTTACGGATAGGCGCAGCAACTACTTGCTCTCAGATCAGATTGGAAGACTATCTGATAAAAACGTTGGGAAGGTGGTTTTCAGACTGTTATACTAGGTGCATTCAAATAAACCAGGATACGATTAAAGCAGCGCAGATTTCTATGTCTAAATTAAATTAGGACTATTCAGCTAGGACTATGCGCTAGGAATTATTCAGAATCAACTATTTATATGTCACACATGTGGTCTGACATTTAGTTACCTAGTCAGCAGATTAATTGTTTGTTGTCATTACTCATTTGTTCAAACATATATTCCTTACATTATATTATTATATTGTTGTATATACTTTGGCATTTCGGTTTGTAGCCTGCCATCGTAGGCTAGGTCTGCCATCGTACAATCTTGCATTCCTGTCTGGGGCCTGTCATCGTGGGCTGGGTCAAATCTTGCAAACCGCCATAGTATACTCTAGCTTTCCCGTCTGTAGCCTGCCGTCGAAGGCTTGGTCTGCCATCGTAGACTTGCATTCCTGGCTGGAGCCCGCCACCGTGGGCTGAGATGATATCGTAGACTGTTGCACTCCTGTCTTCAGTCTGCCATAGTAGACTCTTGCATTCATCATGGAAGCCTGCCATCGTAGACTGTGTCTGCCATCGTAGACGCCTGTATTTATGTACATGCTTTACTAAGGTTAATTCATGTACGTCTACATATAAATTTTGTTTTTTTCTATATTCGCATTATAATGTTATCAGGTCATTATCGTATTGCTCAGTCAGGAAGGGCATGTTCCAAATTCCTTTCTTGGGATGAACCTGTTCTGCTTCATTTGTCATATGTGCGTGTGTTGTGTGCTGCAGAACAGGTTCTTTGGGCATTCGGCTACTTTAAATAACCTTGTCCCCAAGAAAGGTGGAAGCAGGCTGGCTCGAGTACACCAGACTAATATTATGTCATAATAATGTTGTTTTAATATGTCTAGTCATGCATTTAGTCTTGCAATCTTGCATAATATTTACAGTGGCGCTCACGGTTTTGTTCCGTTTTTCGGCAGGAAAACGCGAGCAGCGCCCGTTTTTTGCCCGTTTACGAAACGGGACGTTTGCCGGCTCGCACCGTTAAAAAAACGCGTTTTTCTGCCCGCCCCGTGAAATAAAACGGCTGGTTGCACTGCACATGCGTAAACAGCGAGTTCATGCAGTTTTTTACCCGTTTTTGTTTCTTGGGGTATCAAATGCGCATGCGTGAAAAGCGAGTTCCTCCGTTTTTTGCCGTTTTTTCCGGGGTAGCAAATGCGGATGCGCCACATGTGTTTCTCAACTGTCTGAATTTTTGGTAAAATTAGGCCTATCCGTACAAACTTATAAATCGCGAGTATAATTATAGATGTTAAGTTTATAATGTGGTCAGATTAAGATTGCTTTTTTTGTTTCTTATTTTCAAAAACAGAGTATAACTACCACCAGCCTGTTACATCATTACTTCCGCTATTTCATCATAACCATTGTAAAATAAGCGTGTACATATCCCACAAGATGGAGAGCGAGGGGAAGGCCTTGTTATAGTTAGAAATAATTCAGCACCTCCAATGTCCCTATTATGTTACTATGAACAATCTATAACCAGTAGATATACATATTAAATTAAACCAGGTCGATCATATGATTTCAGTTATCAAAATAAAACTATAACACCGGCAGTTGAGAACATTAATGGCCATGCTTCTGGTTCAATTAACATAGATTCTTTAGTGTATGCATGTACAAAATTTCCATATTCTTGATAACAATTAAATCGCTCTCGAGACTAACTACTATAGGAATCGCTGTTGCAGACTTTTCATATCCTGATAAATTGCAAAACGTATAGCAATATATCAAGAGTTTTACTAACACGAGTGGCCATGTTTCCTATATAAACATAATAAGGTTGTTTAATATTTTACGATAAAATACAGTACTAAGAAAATTTATCAAAGGGCGATGTGCCAAAAAGGAAGTATTTGCTAGACGTATGTAAACAAGCCGTCCAATTGCATTTCGTGTTTTCAAGTTACAATGATGTACTGCTACAAGTTGAATATAGACGTGTAAGAAAACATTGTGCCAACATTTTATTGTTTAATCTAAAATGACTCACGGTTTTGTCTCTATATACAAAGAGTTGAAAAATTATGCTATATTAAACCATAAACAATGCAGGAACCGATATGCTGTAAACATGACATCATATTGCACCACATGACGTTAAATGCGTGTTCGCATAGAAAACGCTTTGCATTAATTCACCTTTTGTAATATCTGGTCATGTTAGAATCAAAATAAAATCCTTCTCAGCATTGTAATCGTCTTATAAACAATTATCTGTCGTACTGATGCGCTGTTAAAAACAACTCAGGCTTTCGGCCTTTTGTGGCTAATTACTGTGTATTAGTGCTCCAAATCATTGTTAATTAAACGATGAACAGTGCTGGAACGGATGTTATTTCATAAATAAAATAGTCGTTCAAATGCAAAAAATGAAATCACTCGTACTATGTACTCATTTTCTAAAAATTACTACGCATTTGAACTCCTGACTGTGTTTTATTCAACAACAAATACATGGACACATTTATTACTTCTTAAATAAAATTTACTTTGAAGTATTCACACTTCCTTTGGCAAAGTCATTAAAGTCTATTTGTTAACGATTGAATTATATACCGACAGTTATAAGTTACTGTCTGTCATTGCGTCACAGAAAAAGCACGCGGCTAAGAAATGACAGAGAAATTACAGCTTTTCACTTACTTGAAAGTACCACAGTACAGGTGTAACCATACCGGTATGTATCGAATCTCAAGGGAATTACCGGTCTTATCGCACACCCCTACTCATAACACGTTACAGATGGACTGAACCCCGAAAAGAGATGTGCATTGTTGCATGTAGAAGTATCTAAAATGTCTTGCCTAACTTGCCATAAGGATACTTCTTCCTTAATTTGGCATTGAAGTGATCAAACCCATGACTCTTGTATTGATGCAAACGCGCAATTACAGCCCCATAGCAGCTCTACCATTTAGCTAAAACTAGAATTAAGGCATGTATTACTTTTAACTTTGGATTTAATCTCAAGGCATTTAAACGAAGGCAGTGGTACGGTAGCCGGATACGGCTTCATAGACTTTTGGTCTAGGTTGCCGGCACTGTATCTCATATGGAGTTACACAGGATCATTCTTGAAAACATAATTTGTTTTTATAATTATGTGAGTTTCACTAAAATCAGATAAATGTATTTCTTGTAAGGCAACACTTGTATTTAAAATGCTACCATTGTTGTTAAAAAGCTTGCATCACTTATTATCTACAATAACTCGCTCACTTATGCAGTAAAACAAATAAAAAAATGAAGGGAGTTTATTCATAACCATACTGGGGCATGCTGATTATATGTGCATCTTCTTGAAATATTGAACTAAATACTGATAAATTTCAATCATTGACCGTTGAGAAATGGAGCTGACAAAGATTTTCTCAATGATTTACATTAAAAAAAGCACAAAAGATCCATTAGTCTATGGAAAATAATCACTTTGGAAATTGCCGACATTCCACCTATCTCCTATTTGAACTTGCTGAGAAAATGGGTGGAAACTAACGGAGTTCTATCTAATCAATACAGTACATTGTATAACTCTGTGAAAAATAATCGATCAAGTGGAACACGCTAGTAGTTGCTGTGAAATAGGTCTGGAACAAATGAGGGACAAAAGAATGGATGAACACACCTTAGACAAAGCATTATACAATGCCCCAACCCCTACCTCCATGTAGCATAATAAAATAGAACTATCACTGAAGGTGATGAATACCCCTAAAACCCCCATCACTGAACGCCATACTGACAATGTATTCTTAATTTATATCACATTTTGATGCTTATAATTGGACTATGCACAACGACTGTAGGTATGTTACTTATCTCTTCTATGTAACATAATTTTGACCAGAGAGTATATTTAAAGCTAAATCCAGTATACCCCATTTCACTTGTGCAACTGGGGTATAGAAACATTTCCGAAAGCCGAGACATTGGTAAATTGTTTTGAAGGTGACTGTATAAAAATTAGCCACTACAATAAACAGTCCTGTTCTTTCAGTTTTTTCTATTTCTTATTTTTGTTTTTCATACACAAGAAGATTATGACTGAAAGCTGCAATGTAGATTCATTCTTCGAGAGAACTGAGTTCTATTTAATTTGCTCATCTGAGCAACCAATAACATTGTTATAAATGTCACTGTAGTACTCTAGTTCTGTATTAACCAATACTGTATGTACTGCAGTACTAAATAGTATTCTATATTGCTGAAGTACTGCATTATTTTTCTGTATTGTCCAAATCAATTCAAAATCTCTCGATGCATTAAAAAGTTACAACCTGAAAAAATTGAAAAAAGTTCTCATGTGTCCATTTGTTTTCCAACTGCGACCTTGATATTTGAGCTTGCATTCACCATTCTGTGATTATAATCATATATATAAATTACTAAGGTTATCTCGCGTGCTTAATTCTTCATCATCAACTACTGTTCTAGAGTTTCAATGACTTCTCTCATAAAAACAAAAATTCACAGCTAGTGTAGCATTATCACTTCAGCTGCAACATCAACTACTGTTCTAGAGTTTCAATGACTTCTCTCATAAAAACAAAAAAACACAGCTAGTGTAGCATTATCACTTCAGCTGCAACTTGGGAATTTATCCAATATGAATGTTCAACAGTCTGGCCAAATGATGTTTCTTGTTAGCTATCAATTTGCTGATTTAACTGTTGTTCTTTCCTTATCTTCAAAAAATCAATGTACATGAATTCCAAATATAAGTAAACTCAGAAAAGTTCTTCTTTAATATAAACTGCATGTTGTCAATACATCAAGGGTCAAGTGTCCCATTGTTTTACCTCAATTATCAATTCTTTTCATTTGATGCTTTTGTTTTCCTGTTTTGTTTATTCCATTGAAACTGAAAAATCTACTATTAAGCATATGATGTCAAGCCTCATCATCAAGGTAATTTGATGAATCAAAAAAGAACTTCATCTTCTAAACTGATTCAGCCATCTCCACAGAATCCTTCAGTTAACAACTGCAATGATTGACTGTTTTCTGTTGTTTTCATATCTTGGTCTATTGAACTTCCCTCTTCACTGTACGTACATGACGCTTTTTTCTGCAACAAATTAAAAAGAAAAATTAGCAATTGCATTTTGTTTTCAATCTTACAATTAATAACTGATACACATACTGAAAATTTACTGACTGAATAGTTAACAGTGCAGGTTATGATCAGACTACATGGTTTTGATCTGCATAAAAGGCAAAAGTGTAAGCAAATTGCTAAAAATTAAACTAGATGCCCACGTGCAACATGTCGACTCCGGACCCCGGACGGAAAGCGATCCTAATAGCTCACTCTGGCACTTTGTGCCAGGTGAGCTAAAAAAGCGTCCCGCTGACCAATAGTTCTTCAGTATAGCTATAATATATATTGACCTTGACTATTGAATTACAGTAAGTATAAACTAAAATAATTACAGTAAGATCATACTAAATTCATGGTTCAGTGCTCAAAATTGGACTATAGTGTACTTTATGGTCACTTCGTCATATCTTTGTTATGTAATCTTACATAATATACTGACAAGGGGGAAATTGATGCAAAGGCTTAAGTAAATGCCTAAGGCAATAAAACAACTTGAATAAGCTGTGGATTAATGAGGGGCCAGCTTCATTTCTTAAAACAAGTGGATAAGATTAATTGTCCCAATGAATTATGGATACACTTGCTGTCCTAAAACAGACCCATATCTACAACTGTTACAGTTCTCATTTGACTTTGAAAGCACTATACAGAAACCAGGTTTCTTGTTTAGGATAAATAGAGTGTAATAAAAATAAGAAAAGGTTTAGAGTATATTCAGTAACTCATATGTGGCTTTCCTTAATAGAGATACATGTAAATGATGAGTGTACATTCAGATATTAAAAGTCAGGTCTTGAACCTGATCTCTTTTTGTGAGATCAGTGCTCAGACAAATAGAAAAAAAAATGTAGGTCAAAGCCACACATTTGTATAATGGCAGTAATGTTCCCTTCGAAAAGCAAGAAGTAATATGTAATCAAGATAGGTGAGTTTCCACCATGTCCATACTCCACTGTTTTTCTATTATTTTTTTAATGAAGGTGACAGCTATCAGAACTGCAGCATTTTGTTGAAATTCCCAAGTTCTTTAATAATACCAGACATTAATTTCTGCCTTTCTGATTCAAATGCAGACTATGATAAAAATCTGTCACTTAATTGTGATCTTATTCAACAGTGCACGCTATTTATTGGCAAATAAGTCTTCTTTAATAATGCACATAAAATCAAGTCCAAAATGTACATGGTGACTGCATATATATTGAATCTAGGGGTTTAAAAGCTGCGGACAACACACAAAGTTAACGAAACCTAAATCAATATGCAATAAGACCGTCACTTAAATAAAGACTGTTTCAGAAAATATCAAGTATATTTTTGGTACATTAACCTAATATCACTGGCACTGGACATTAAATCAATAGAAAAGTAAAGGATATACAGGTAACTTTGTCTATAACGAACTCATTGGGACCTTATCATTATCCGGAGTTTGTTATATCCATATAAGAAAAGTAAACTAAAGGAAGAATCTCGGGCAGAGAATAAGATATATTCCTTATATCCGGATTTTCGCTATATCCACAGTCTTACAAACAAATTTTACTATAAATCAAATATCATTTCTTTAATAAAATATCATAAAAACCGAAATACACAAAATGTAATAAACAGTTTTAAGAAAAACATTTAGCACTGATTTCTGTGTATGCTCTTTAAGAATGGTGTTGATTAATGTTATTTTACATTGAAAGGAACAGTCATCCCAAAAATATCCTGTCTGGCCGGTCAGGGAGAGAGGGATAAAATGTACATGTCGCCATGCAATCCTTCTATAAGTGGCTTCCCTCCATCGTTTCGAAAACAAATTTCAGTACATGTTTATTTACATGTACATAGGCTACAAGGTAAAGTGTGTGTTTATTATAGCATCACCCCTACTTAAAGGCCCAACCATTTCTGACTTATGACATACCTTCTTAAAGCACATTCACCTCCCGAATTCTATACTTTAACACCAGACACTGGTCAGTCAGGACTATGCACACGTTAACCATTATTTAACAAGCTGTCGGTTCCGCAACCGGCCAATTAGATCTAACCACTGCTGGGATTCAAAACTTTGCCCCTCACTCCACTCCCAAGGCGGATGCCACTATACCAAAATGACAGTATGTATGCATTGGCAAAGTCGGCAGGGAGGGGCGAGTTAGAGAACCAGACCCTTTCATTCTAACATGTGGGGGCAATTGAAATTGCAAGTGAAAATCTATCAGAAACTTTTCACCCATGTATAGCTATTTTATTGTTTATCCAAGGTCCGAATAGAAAAACTTGCTATGGTAAAGTAATCTGCCGTCATATTTAAACTATATGCCCACGTGCAATATGTCGAGCCGCCAGCTGTCAAAAGGACTAACTACTTACCAAGTAGAGATAGATCAAAATACACCTTAATATTGGATGTAACATGCATGTTGTACCACAGAAAAGTGGTCTCGATTTTTCTCTACGGCCAGTTATAAAAAAGTAACAATATAAGCTATTTATAGTAACAACAAAGAGAAGTAATTCTAAAAACAAGGGTAGCTCATGGTGGTTAATATTTGTGCCAAGTTACATCAAAATCCCTGGAGCCATGCATGAAGAAGAAATGCTGCAGACAAAGATATTTTTGAATTTGACCTTTAACCTCTAAGTGTGAACTTGACCTTAAACCTAGGGACCTGGTTCTTGCGCATGACACTCCTTCTCATGGTGGTGAAACTTTGTGCCAAATAACATCAAAATCCCTCCATAGATGAAGAAATGCTCCAGACAAAGTCATTCTTGAATTATTCTTGTATCTGGCCTTTGGCCTCTAAATGTGACCTTGACCTTGGACTTAGGGACACAGTTCTTGCGCATGACACTCCGTCTCATGGTGGTGAACATTTGTACCAAGTTATTTAAGAATCCCTTTATCCATTGAGAAGTTACAGCCCGGACAAGCTAAACTCGGATGGACGCACGACGGACGGACGGACGGACGTCCGGACGCACGCACGCACGCAAGCGGCTCGTAAAAAATTAATTTTATGATGAAAATTTGATTTAAATTGCTTCTTAGAAAAAGACGCATTTTGGTTAACAGAGGAGTCAATTTTATATGTTTTATTAATCATAAAGTCCCTGTGTCAGAATCACAATCATGGTTATTTCATTGTCAATATAGACCAACAAAAATGCTTTAAATTTGCATTGGTGCATAAAATTGTTAAACACTGCAATGTACTGCTGTTTTTCTTCCTCAGTAACCAACACGCCAGTTTGAGCATCCAGAAAGAAAAGCGTAGCAGTGACGGTCAATTTTGTATGACATCCTTAATGTTGTATAAACATGTTGCAGTTTTGTTGATGAAAGCTTTATAATAATAATGTCATGTAATTACTTATGTCGCTTAAAGAGGCACTCCCTACATCTGGCAGATTATATTCTCAAAACAAAGATTATGTGTTCAATGAACGCAAAATGATAAATAAATACAATTTCAAAGAAGAACCTATAGCGAAAAATACCTCATTTTACCACAATTAATCAATAAAGAGGTGTTCTGTAATAAATCGCATCCACCCATTAATTGTACAAAAACAACTCTACATATATTATTGAATTGTTAACTGTACTGCAGTATATTTTAAACCGTTGATTTTATCGATAATAACTGGAAATGCAAAGCTGAGTTTTTTAGGTTGAGTTGTAATACTTCTAAAGATTCTATAATTTATGTTTTGGAGGTTTTCATGTCATCAGATATAGGGTATGTCTCTTCTAAGGGGCAATCCCTACATCTAGCAGAATATATTCTTGAAACATAGATTATTTGTTCAATGAACGTAAATTGATAAATAAATACAATATCAAAGAAGAACCTAAGGCGAAAACTGCCTCGTTTTACCACAAGTAGGCTTTCTGTAATAAATTACATCCATCCATTAATTGTACAACAACAACTCTACATAGATTATTGAATGGTTTCCGGTACTGCAGTATATTTTGAACCGCTGATTTTATCGATAATGACTGAGAATGCATGTAGCTAAAACTTTTAGGTTAAGTTATAATACTTCCAAAGATTCTATTATTTATGTTTTGGAGGTTATTAATAGTTTGACATCAGTTAAAGGGTATGCCCCTTTAATCTGAGTTCATCCTCCATATTGGCTTTATGGTTGCGGCCATCTTGGATTCAGTGACATTATGGCATAAACACACAAATAAATTAAAATTTTTAATAAAATACAACCGCTAACGAAATTGATTAGAGGGGCGTGAATTCAGCACAAGTCACGGTCAGAGTTTATTTCGGCGACAGCTGATCACATCTTCAAAGAAAGCACAATGCTTTATTAAGCCGCTCCAATCAGAGCGACGCAATTTTATCCAGGCATGCTGTCAATCAATATATACTGATAACGTGATAAAATGTGTCATAAGTGTGGAAACCGTTACTTAGGTCAGAGTTTCAACATGTCTAGGGAATTGTTAAATGAATCCATGGCCATTAAAGTTATATTTTTGTCGGCGACGGTATTATAGTAGGATTTTGACTTGTGAGCTATGACCTATTCATAGAATATAAAAGTATAAAAGTGCAGTCACAATCTTACTATACCTCATTTATATCTTTACTTAACTCTATGATTAAATACCATCGATTTGACGCCATCTACAAATTTAGGACTGCACGGGAAAAACGACCATCAAGACTTTTTTACATGCACGCGACGGTTATTCTATTGTTTAAATTATCATATGATATTATATTTGTTATAATCAGAGCCTAATACCCGTTTTGAGTTGAACATATTTGTAGATACTACATAAAGCAGAAGATTCTATTATTAAATCACCGCTAGAAATAGGGGTGTTCAATACCTCAATAGCCAGGAATCAATCGCTGAATACAATTTGAGCTTTATGAACAAATATTGATGATACAGGTGTTAGAGGCCGAGTACATTTCATATATTGTGTCAATGTATAAAGAATAGATTTAAATGTATCTTTAACATGGCGTGAACAAATACCCTTCATGCAAATAGGTGATTCCCTGCAGAAATGTTTATTAATGTATGTCCGCGGAATTTGAAAGAGAGTTACGCATGATAATTTGTATTGTTTTTTTTTATTTGAAGTATAAGTAAGATACACATGCCATGTTTATCAGTATCGTATCTGTACAATTAACTACATTACACGTTAACGTATATATAATTATATTAAATGTCTCTCCGCGAACACGTTATTTAGTGTTTATACTAATAATTCTAGCTCGATTGTGAAAAAAGCTTGTAGCTTATCGAGTCACTCGCGAGTCCGCTTCCTGGAGAAATAGTACTGGTATCATATGAGGAGGTACGGTCGTGAAACCCAGTTGGACTCGAACCCAAAACGGCCTCCGTAATGAGCGGCAGACACCATAACCTCTACACTACCACTCCCCTCTTTCTTGTTTTTTGACCGCAGTGAGTTTATCCGATATGACATACATGTATGTCATAGAAATACAATAAATTACAGATATATGAAGGTAGGCAAAAACATAATTTATGTGTTCAAAGCCGATTCAGTTTTTCACCACACACAATTTTTCACCGGCGCTTTCCCGCCGTAAAAACGCCCGGCGTTTTATTGTTTTGAGATATTTTAAAAATGTTTTTTTTTATCGTTCGTACACGTTTCTACACCAAAATGTGAGCAATACCCGACACAATGATAGTTAGATGTTAAAGTTTGAGTAATTATCTGCCTCTACATGTTGTTACCCGTTCCCTCAAGTGTGTGTGTAACATGTCCATTGAATTGACATATGTTTCGGCAGCTTTCATTTAAACAAGAGACATAGAAGGGCCAGTATCGCTTAGTTTCCGCACCATAAACAGTCTAAAGTCATCACTAAAGACGCGTTATACATAAAGTATTAACTAGTATAGTATTGATCGGTAATTGTAAAAAGAAATTGATAAAAGGCGGAGTTTAGGAAACCAATATTGGGCGGTGCTTCATGCCTACTTTGACAGGCGAGTCGGCAATGTTCAAACATTTGTGCATTGCTTTTAATGTTATCGGTAAACCTCCTGACTCTAATCAATTTCGTTAGCGGTTGTAGTTATGATGTAAATCAATAAAATGAAAATGGTGTCTTAGTAGAGATATTAATGCACATCTATTTTTTTCTGTAGTTTTGTATCATCACTGAAACGCCTACTATTCTTTACTTGCACTGCCTATGGTAAATCATTATTAGTAAATACCGTATATAAGGCTAGTTGCATGACAAAATTATACAAGAGAAAGAGCAGTGGTCCCAAAATATTATCCTGGAGTACACCAGATTTAATGTTTATCCTGTTTGAATTATAACCACTATTTGCTTCCTATTTCCGAGAAAGCTAACACTCCAAAAAGCAAAGTTATTGAGTATATAGTCTTTCTCGCCTTCAGATTTCGGAGAAGTCTCTGAATCAAGGAGTGGACTGTGAATTTACAGGTCTGTAATTCAAATACAGCTCTCTCTGAATAACTGTAGTGTACAATTTAAAATACATGTACAACTAGATTTGGTTGTCTATACTTTAATATATCTGTTAGCAGTGGATACTATATACCATAAGGGGACTTTAGTAAATGTTCGAAGACTAAGTGGTTGACAAAGTGGTCAGGTGGCTTCTGAACAATTAAATCTAAATTTCCATCAGTACTGACCACTGTGGTGAATATAACACTATATTCTAGGCTATGCCTTTACGTCATACTGGCCGGTTAACCAATCAGATTATAAGAGTTCGTTCATTTCTTCATTTTGGTAAAAGATAAAAACTCAGTCTATACTGTAGACTTATATATCATATGCAAGTTTTTATTTAAAGGGAAGAAAAAGCCTTTGACAACATAGAGGTATTATAAATGTCATTCTCAGATAATATAAAGGATAATTGCTGGTTTTGGTGTAAGATCACGTAATAATTTCACCGAGTGGGCACCAAAAGTGATATTTTCATGAGCGGCGGAGCCACAAGTGAAAATAACTACTTTTGGTGTTCATAAGTGAAATTATCGTGATATGACATAGCAACCAACATCTTTTTGTTTATTTTATGTTTCAAACTCTAATTTTGTTGAGTTTGTTTCAATAAAATGTCAAAGATCGCGGGAAACGTCACCAGAAAGCATTGCATACATGACGTCATTTTAAAGACGTCATTGTCACATGGTTTCAGGCATTTATAATGCTTGGTAGGGCTGTAACGATCATACATTCAAATATTAAATTTAGTCGAATACATTTTTGTCCGAATGTTATTTGTCATTCGCCATGTTTTTTTATAAAACACCCCGACCGACAATCAAGTATATATAATACAAGGTATTATATACGCTTGATGGTCTGTCCGGGGTGTTTTATAAAAATGACTCTTCGCGACATAATCAAATTTACCCCGGACCGACTATCAAGTATATGTATTATATATACTTGATAGTTGATCAGTATTATATATACTTGATTGTCGGTCCGGGGTGTTTTATAAAAATGACTTTTTGGGGTCCAAACTTCATGTGACTGAGAAAAACATCCGATAAAAAAACAGGTCAAAAGGATGAGCCAAATGAATTAGTTGGTCAAAACAAAGTTGTAGGACCTACAGAGGTTATGTTGATTCACAAATACAAATTTTATTTAATGTCGGTACAGCCTTCTAAAGCCTGTATGACTGTCATTCTCATCTTCGCACATCCGCGTACTGAAAAATTATTTACATTCGGGAAAGGTGACTCCTCGGCTGTCTCCTTTCATTCTTGGTTTTTAAAATTAAAGATGGTTAGACACAAGTGATTAAAGCCGAGGAATCACCTTTCCTGAATGCAAATAAATTATCAGTACCCGGATGTGCGAAGCCGAGAATTCTTTTATGAAACATACGGGAAATCGTACATGCACGACTTAAGGACTACGCACGGCTTTAAATCAACAAACCACAGTACCAGTACTGTACAGGGATACCATTGTTTATGATCTGTTAACTAAATGTCTAAAACCTGACATTTTACCATATATCTGATGGTCTGATAATAAGATATGGATATGTAGGTGATATCCCTTACCTGAAAAAAACGTAGACCCCATGTTAAGGGGCTGTAAACTTGCAAAGTTATTTCTAAACCATTTTATTTAGATATCTTGTTGTTGTTGTTGTTTGTGTCGAGACCAGGTACAGTAAAGTGCCGCTCCGAATTAATGACTGTGTTATGTTGTAATCATCTACGCTTCTTCACTCTGGAGATTCTTGTAGCCTAAAAGAAATACTACTCAATAGCAGAGATCGACATAGTCTCTGACTATTAGTAAACGAAAACTTGAACGGGACAAATATCAAAATTTAACATATCCAAGGCCGGGATAGATCTACAGTAAAATCTAGAGAAATTATTAATGTACAGTATATCAATGTCCGTGTCAACTTTGATTAAACTGTAGATTTTATATTGATAAAACAGATCAGCAATAGTTGCATCGACGCTTACATTTCAATGTAAACAAAATCAAAGTATTCAGACAAAGACACGCTTCGCTCATTAGTGAAACGGCAACAGCCGTGAAAAAAGGCGCTCGGAATCTTCTGATTGGCTGCTTGTTTGGACACGCCTCTTTACCGGGGTACTGTTTCCATATTTGGAGTGACCCGTTTTCTTTACCGGCTATTCTTTCCATATTTGGAAATGAGCCGTTTTTTCGCGGTATAACGCGGTAAAACGCGTGAAATTGACCGCGTTTACTTAATTGCTTAGACATATGTTAACAAACATCACATGGTTAATAGCGGCGATTTCATTGGCGGGTAGGTTAGGAACTTCATTAATTTATGTCAGATTGTTCAGCACGAAGCCAACTCGTTTTCGGTGTATATCCGCCACCCATCACCACCACCTTCCTTATTGACCAATGCCGTACCGCGAAAAAACGGCTCATTTCCAAATATGGAAAGAATAGCCGGTAAAGAAAACGGGTTTCGTCAGGGCAATCGGTTATTTGAAATAGCCTTGTTTCCAAGAAAGGTGGAAGCAGGCTGGCTCGATTACACAAGACTAGTAGTATATCATAATAATGTTGTTTTAATATGTCTAGTCATTCATTTAGTCTTGCTATCTTACATACTATTTAGTTCATCTAGTCTTGGTGTATCTAGCCAGTTTTTGCCAAAAATAAATGATAAGTTTATACCACGTGTTTCATGTTCCCTTTAGTATGAAGTTGAGTATAAAAGAAATAATAATCTCGTTTCCAATAGTATTTAACCGAACCGTTTCTTCATACATAACAGAAAGAAGGAACAATTACTTGATGCAAGTTTTGCATTTTCTTCTCTTTTGCCTTGAATTTGAGTTTTGCTACTAGCAAACCCTTTTTTAAACCCGGTCTGATCTTCCCTGCCCTCAGTAGTAGCGGTAGTAGATAGATAGATAGATTTATTAGGTATTGTGTACAAATAATAAATTATGGCATAAAACAATGCATGAAATATAAAAATGAATACATATGCATGTATTAATTTAAACACTATAAATATAACAAACACAAATTTCAACAAAAATATGCACACCAATACCAGGGATAACACAAGAAAGATAAACCAAAGGTTTCCCTTATTTCCATTGCGGTCCATGTTATTGGTGGCATGACACAGTCTTAGTATCTTAATAAAACAATTTATTTGTTCCAGTTCATTCTGCATAATCTTTTGAATATTTCACCAAACGTTTCTCATTTATTGTTTTGTTCAAATTATTCCAACCATAATTAATATTTCCATTTTTGCTTGATCCATAAATACCCATAAAACAAGTCAAAGTAAGACGATCTGTCATTAATTGTAAAATTATATCCACTATTAATCTCCCAATACAGATATTAAAGCGGTATCCAATTGAATAGGTGTCATATCATACCTTTCATAATACTTTTTGATCTAAACATTATATAATATTTTGGTAAAACGATTTATGTATTCTGCTGTTAAAATCGCGAGTTGAGTAAACAACCCGAACCAGACAATAATTTATTTATTCTTATGTTAATTTTAGAGGAATTAACACCGTCCAACTTTTTTTAATTCTTTATCCGTTAATTCTCCAGGTTTTGGTTGTGACTCCACGATATTTGGTCTTTTAGCAGACTGCCCTTGTAATGTTCAATGAATTTTAATGTTAAACATTTTTACTTAGTTTGTTTCCTTTAAAATAGGCGTAAAACCCATGAAAATTAAACATTTTTCCAAATATATCTGTAATATATAGTTTAATTGAATTAATAATGCTTCTATTATTTCAGAACAATCAACTCTGTTTTGGTTCTTCTTAAACGGGTAAGCTCTTGTTAAATCTGCTGTACTTAAAGCATGTAAAACATCTCCGAAGTTTCCGTCCATTAACGAGTTGTCAATGAGATCACAATGAATATAAATTGAGTCTACTGAGTTAGTAATATTTGGTATACACACCCCAATTCAGTATTTCTTAATACTTCTATTTCAAACCCAAGCAACATATGAAAAATTGACATTCTTAAATCTAATAAAAACCCATTATTAATTGAAACTAAATTTTTAAAACTACTAAGATCAAATTCTAAACATATTGGAGCAATTACCGAGTCCCCATCAAAATCACCCTTGTAACGATGGATGGTCGGGGCTAAACACACCAAAGCAATCAAGCACACAACACTTAACATGTACAAAGATGAATATAAATATAAACAGTAAATAAGATGATAAGATGGAAATGTCTTAATGAAAGTCCTATTTCAAACACGTTACACTTTTCTTGAAAGTCCTATTTCAAACACGTTACACTTTTCTAAACGATACGAAAAAACACGTTCAACTATAACAAAACGACTGTCCTCGCCATTTGGATAAACATTTGCAAAATTTCGCAGAGGCATTAACTAATCCGAACGGCATTTTCCGGAATTGAAACAGACCTTGCGAGGTTTCAAATGCGGTCATTGGCTTTGCCTTCCCAGACAACAGAACCTGCCAGTAACCTTTACTAAGATCTAACTTAGAGAAATATCTGTATTTAGGCAGTTTTGCAAACATCTCTTCTATATTTGGTATAGGTTCTGCATCAAATACCGTGACTTTGTTTAATTGACGGAAATCAATACAAAATCGGATACTTCCATCCTTTTTCCTTATAAGGACAATAGGAGAAGAAAATGGAGCATTTGAGGGTTCTCTAACTTCAAACTCTAACATTGTATCTACTTCCTCCTTCACTAATGACTGTTAATGAAAAGGAATAGGATAACCCTTAATCCTCAAAGGATCTGGAGTTGACAACTGAATGTCATGCTCAACGAGATCAGTATTTACTGGAATGTCTTTCCAAATATCTGAGAATTTCTCTAACAAATGTTCTACCTCCTGTTTACTATCTACTGATAAATCAGGATTTATCTGTACGTCTGTATACGTTTCACCTTCCTTTTTCATAGGACACAACTCTATATCTCTCTCATCTCTACTTAACTCATCACAACTCTCCTCACTCGGGTAAAACCTACCATACATACTCAAGTCGTCCTCTACAGTCGCTGAACTAACCCTATTTAACACATCTCTATCCGGTAAACTGCTCTTACTACTGTCTCTTTCACAATACTGTTTCAGCATATTTGCATGAAACGTTTTCAACTTTCCATCAATCTCAATCTTATAATCTAATCTGTTCACAATCTCTGCAACTACATCAAGACCTTTCCACTGTAATAAGAACTTATTACGCTTCGTAGGTAGCAACACAAGTACCTTAATTCCCTTTTTAAATCTTCTATCCCTAGCCTTTCTATTGTTATACTTCTTATATCTAACACTACTCTTAGCCAACTGCTGTTATGCTAACTTACAAGTATCTTCTAACTTCTCTTGCAAATCCATGACATACTGGTAAGTCGATTTCACCTCATCATTTTCCGTCTTACCTGCCCATAACTCTTTCAACACAGTTATCGGTCCTCGAATAGTTCGATCATAAAACAACTCAAAAGGTGAAACCCCTAAACTTTCCTGTGGTACTGCCCGATACGCAACAACATAGCATTCAAGTACTTATCCTAATCTTTCGGTCTCTCACTACACATACGTTTCAACATCTGCTTCAGACTGCCATTAATTGTCTCAACTAAACCATTACACATCGGATGATACGGGTTTGTAGTCAGCTGTCTTTGTGACAATAACCTACTTACTTCTGCCATAAGGTTCGAAGTCAACTGTGATCCACAATCGGTAAGCATTTCCTCTGGAACACCTACTCTTAGACTAATATACATGTCTATCAAACTTCACTTCCCCACTACCTCGACATTGCTTACTCGTACCACTATCAGCCTTCTTCCTGCAAATGTTTAAAGAACTATCGCTCTGCTGTTTTCCTAGAAACTCTTCTCTAGAAATATCTAAAATTTGTGAAGGAACTCTAAGTTTAGATTGCTTCTTAGCTTGGGACTGTGCTCTAGTTTCAACCGCTGACACTAAACTACTAAAATGTGGTTCCACAGCACCCTCTATATTACCAATTATCACCTCATTTGTAGGGTTTTCTACACATAACGCTTCCACAGTACCTCAAAAAATAAGGACAATCTATATCAACTAAAGCTACATCTAATCTGTGTTCACTTCCATCTAAGTACTTACATCTACGGGATTTTTCCAAGAACTGACTTGAGTCAACTAACTCCCGTTTCACTATCACACATGTACATCCAGTATCTCTCATTGCTATGATAATCCTACCATTGCAAAACCCTGCTGCTGTCGGACACGAATTTACACTTAACATCCCCAAGTCCTCAACATCACTGAGTTCTATAATGCTATTACCACTTTCTGACCATTCGGAATTACTCTTATCTCCATCTTTATTTCTTCCTCGACCTCTATTCCTATCTCTACCTCTACCTCTTCCTCTGCCTCTGTCTCTATTCTCTCTCTTACTATCTTCCTGCACCTGTTCTTCCTCTACTGCTGCACTAGCCCTATTAGTCTTTCCACTTCTACAGTTATAAAAACTTTGCCCTAACTGTCCACAATTCCAACACTTGAGTACATCACGGGACTGAAAACCTCTACCACGATTGGAATTACTACCCCTACCTCTATTCACACTATTTTCATAATAACTACTAGGCGAATGCCTCGGAGGCGGAACATACACCTTACTGTTTCTGTCTCTATTGGTTCGATTCACGACCATCTTGGGACCTCCTCGAGTTTTAGCAAACAAATCTGCCTCTTCAGCTACATCTCTAGCGTTTAACAACTTCTTACTACTCAACGTTTGGTACAATTCTCTATTACATACCTCTTGAAACTGATCTCTAATCATAAAATCTAACAACCCTTCATATGTCTTTGGGACTTTACTAAGCCTAAGCCACCTATCTAAATACCTAGACATTCTAGCAAGATACAAAACAAATGTTTCATTATCTCTGGGTCTTTCAGTTCTGAACTTTTTCTTATAGCCATCGTCAGTAAGTTCAAACTGACGTAGCAAAGCGTCTTTCAATTTGTCATAGTCCTTCCGAACTTCTAACGGAAACCTATCAAAGACCTCTCTAGCTGTACCTTTAAGAAGAAACGGTAAATTAAGAGACCATATGTCTGGTTCCCAATTTTGCGCAGACGCATAAGTCTCATAAACATTCAAGTAGGCATCCATAGAATCAGTCTTTTCATCAAAAGGAGACATCTTAACCTTAACTTTCCCAACACTCTTCTTCCTTAATCCATCTAAATCTAACTTCATCTTATGTTCTATCTCTAACTTCTTACTTTCAGCTTCTTCTCTCTCTATTTCTAATTGCCTAGCATAAAATAACTTCTGCTTCTCCATATTAAGTCTATCTTTTTCTAACTGACTTTCATATTATACCTGTTGCTTCTGCAATCTAGATTCTAATTCTAACCTTTCTCTGATTCTATCTTTCCTCTACTATGCATTACCTCACGTTCTCTCTCTAACTGAATTTCATATTCTACCTTTTCCTTCTGTAATCTAGCTTCTAATTTTAACCTTTCCTTCTCTGCTTCTATCTTAACTTTCTCTGCAGCTGCTTCTGCTTCCATCTTAGCTTTCTCTTCTTCTAATCTACTCTTCTGTAATCTAGCTTCTAATTCTAACCTTTCATTCTCTGCTTCTATCTTAACTTTCTCTTCTTCTAATCTACTATGCCTTTCCTCACGTTTTCTCGCCTGCTCTTCCTTAACATTCTTACGTAACTCCTCACTTTCATAACCCAACTTCTCACCTGTCTTAGTTAATTCAACTATACTAGACATGTTGAAATACCTATGTCAACACAATATAATACCACCGTATACTACAACATCAACAACTTGCGACACTACTTTCACAACCGTGAGGCAATACTAGAATAATCTAGTTTATACAAAAGGATCTACAGTAACAACTTGTACTCTATACAAAATCAAAGTACTATACTATACTCACGAAGCATAAGTCACACAATAAACTAAAATATTGCACACTATACTGAAGTAAGTGTCAATTCAAAGTTGTCTTACATTCACAATGCACTATGACTGAAGGCAGTAACAACCTTAACCTCATAATAGTTTACTGTATTACGAGTCAAAACTAATGCCGTAAAATAAACAGGGTGGTCACCTTATAAAGGTATAACATAAATGTACATGTATAAGACTAAGAATGGGTATACAAACACCAAGAAAACAACCTTGCTGAGTAAATATTCTAAGTACTGTAATCCCTATATGAACATTGCAGAAATATCAACTTCCGGTAGAGAAAAGTAGGACGACAGAATCCCAAACATTATCTTTTACTAAAAGATGTACAACTCTGTCTTCCTCAGCCAATTATTTCGGAGGCTTCATCATAGAATGACACAGTTGAACAAAAAAGGAACGAACTCACCGAGATTCCTGATGTTTAGGTCTGTCTGTCAATGACCATTGCTGTTGGTTAACCCCAGCTGTCTGAGACTGTCGGTCTAATGTAGACCTGACGTCTGAAATATTTGAAAACAATTAGAACCGAACATTACAACAACCAAAATTAAACAGGAATCTTACAAGAAATAATCTGCTTTTCAGTTACGTAAGTGATGAAGATGTTTTGATTACCTGTTGTGTTCGGTCGACCATCCCACTTCTGACACCATTGTAACGATGGATGGTCGGGGCTTAACACACCAGAGTAATCAAACACACAACACTTTACAAAATTTACAACTTTAATTACAGTGATGAAAATTTACAAAGATGAATTGAAATATAAACAGTAAATAAGATGATAAGATGGAAATGTCTTAATGAAAGTCCTATTTCAAACATGTTACACTTTTCTTGAAAGTCCTATTTCAAACACGTCACACTTTTGTAAGCGATAAGAAAAAACACGTTCAACTATAACAAAACGACTGTCCTCGCCATTTGGATAAACATCTCCATAAAGGCTCCGGTACACCGGAGTTGGATATAAGTAGACCTTAATGTCGACTGCACCAAAGGTGTTTCCTGTGTAAATGGGGCACCACGTGGACAAGTCTGCGCTCGGGAATCAATACATCAGGGCGAATCTCGTAGTTTAACGACGTAACAGGTTGGTCTTCTCCAGGAAAGTCATCAACTGGCTATTCACCCATCCGGGCATTGTATCTTCCGGGGGAGAAAGCTAAAAGATATAACATATGGTAAATACCATGGCACATAAAACGTATCGGACATAAACGAATCCGACGGGTACACCATACCTTTGTAGGTTCCCATAACTGTGCGTACAAATATGTATGAACATGTGTTCAAAGACGACTCTTTGTGTACACCATACTATCTGAAGGTTACCCATTAGTAAAAGTGTTATAAAACGTGCTATATTCAATTGTGTAGTACGTCACTTCATACGTTCATTAATGAATCTTTCTCATTAACAATAACAACTTGTATTATTATTAAGAATGAAAGTAATATGAAATGAAACACAATTAAACTGAGTTAACTGATTTAAACTGCAGCTTACATTCATTATGTACAATCATTACATTAGACAAGAAAATCAATGATTACTGAAAACAAAGTAATCTTACAATGGCATTTGAGAAAGATTTAAAACAAAAACAAACTACCCTGATTCCTCGATGAACTTACCACAAATTCAGCAACTTTGAAATTTACGAAACCGAAATCATAATATGAAACAAAATAGCTTACAAAAACCTTTTACTAAAAATAATCTCTCTTCTAAACCAATTTACGAAACAAAATAAAAAGCTTTCAAAAATAAATTAATTTACCTTGATCAAGCTAAAGTAGAAACTTTACAACATCTCGCATGTTAAGTCAAAATACTGTGTGTGCAATTTTCTAATAGTCAGGCTTCCTTAAATAATGAATATTCCCGCCTGTCTATAAATTCACGGGGAAATCATAACCTCCGTGCAGGCATGAAATGCACGAATACAATTTATGTCGGTCAAAATAAGTTCTATAAATTGAGGTCCGTCATAGTTGTCTCAGTAAAAATGTTATACAACAACCAGAAATACGAACATATAACTTTCTTATTACTGAACCGAATTTAATGAAACAGACATGAAAATAAACGAAACTCAATACTAGAAAAAATGTCCTTACTTTTATAGGAAAAGTCTAGCAATTAACACAATAATCCAAACTGTACAAAAACAATGATAAAATTGCTGTCACTATCTTTATATTGGAATCGAGGCCCGTCTGTCAACTTTGTGACAACCCTTACTTATCACTGTTTCCTTAAAGTCCCATTATTTCTCAGGAAAAGGCATTTTCTGTTCATACATTTGATATCGGGATGTCAGTGTAGTATTTCTTTTAGAAGCCTTGTTCAGTTACATACCAAGGCATTGGTCTCTTACAGTAAAAAATCGATCTTATTTCACCTCAACTTTTGTTTACACGAAGCAATTTCCGAAAACACCCGATTGTTTCAGAGACGCGGATTTTAATTTATTCAGGGTATACGACATTTGATGACGTCATACACAGGAAAATGTCTTCGGTAAGAACTTTGACAAAATGTTTTTGTTTTTACGTGGGAGCAGTAGTTAGATATGAAAGTCGACTGTTTAATATATGCATCATTTATGAAATAACTTGTTGCACTTTATTAGTAAAAAAAACAAAAATAATATCAAACAGGGAATGCCACGTACCAAAAACGCAGCCTCCCCAAAACGAGCCCCACAGCACCCAGAAGTGCACACCACCAACACACACACACACACACACACACACACGCACACACACACGACACAAAGCAAACACACGAGGACAAAACGAACAATTAAAGGAACACAGTGGGGCACCGCCTTGGAACGGTATACGGCCTAGTAAAAAGGGGCCGGTAAACACCCGAACTTCCCGGATACATGTGTCATGACTCATGCATGTAGCTTTTGTTAACACAACAGTGTAGCCCTACATATTTTCGATATTCTCAGCGCCAAGCGTGTACTCTGCCCATAATAATCGCACGAAGTATGTGGCAGCTTTAAGAGATAGATCACGGATAGTCTCACTATTTCCATTTCGAATGCAATCCGAATTTACAGGTTGACATTTTAGACATAAACCGGTTTAAGCTCCCCAGTGGTGTTTTTGCCACTGACCGTTCCAAGGCGGTGCCCCACTGTGTTCCGTTAATTGTTCGTTTTGTCCTCGTGTGTTTGCTTTGTATGCTTGTGTGTGTTGGTAGTGTATGTTTGTGTGTGTACATGATTGTGTGTGTGTGTGTTGTGTGTGTGCGTGCGTGCGTGCGTGCGTGCGTGCGTGCGTGCGTGCGTGTGTGTGTTGGTGGTGTGCACTTCTGGGTGCTGTGGGGCTCGTTTTGGGGAGGCTGCGTTTTTGGTACGTGGCATTCCCTGTTTGATATTATTTTTGTTTTTTTTTTAGGTTTGACAGTTAAGAAATTTCAAATATTGACCGATTGATGAGGTGTATGTTACTTATTAACGGTAGCCTTTGTACTACAGTAATGCTTTTGACATTTATTTATAAAGTTTCTTGGAGTTGAACAAACATTTCAACAGTATTTAAGTTAATTACTGTGGACACTTTCCCTAAACCACATTTATGAAAACGGCACAGTAACGATGGTTATTTTCAGTAGTGTCCCTTGTAAATAACTGAAATAATGTTGAACCAGACGATTAATCCATGATGGGACTATGACTACAAAAATGAAAATGTATGCAAAATCCTATCATCATTATCAATTTCTACTTACCAAATTCTAAATGTCAATAGTGGTCTCAAAGCTTCCCATGACAATGTTCCTTTATTTACATTCAGGAAACGTACTAGACATTGTGAGACTCTTGAGCCTTGTACATTGTAATTTTGCGTAAGCATAATGATAGCCAATTATTGCTTTTAATTTTAGTCATCATCTACAAGTTCAGTTGATTGTGAAGTACAAACTTACAGTAGAGGACGCGGGAGAGGTCTTGGTCATGGTAGAGGTCGAGGGCGAGGAAGAGGTGGTGTTGCTTTGCAGCAACCATCGACAAGCTCTGGGAGAAGTGAAGTAGCAGAGGTCCAGAGAGGCGGTTGTAGTGGTAAAGGAAAAGGGCGAGGTAGGGGACAGGGTACAGAACGTGGAAGAGGGAAACAGGCAACTTCATTCAAATAGGGCAGATGAAGCATTACACATCATCCAGACACGGAAGGATAAATTTCAGGTGGCTATTTATTTTTAATACATGTATAAAACAAATTATATTTTTTTACAAATTAACCTAAATGTAACCCTGTTTTATTTCTTTAACAGAGTTGTCTTTTCACTTTGAACACTATCGTTTAGTGCAGATCATGATTAGAGTTCATGAGTGTATTGGCTAATCATGATCCTTGCTGGTCGGAAAGACATGGACATTTGCTGCCAGCAACATAAAAATATTAATTTTTAAATAAACATGTTTTGTAAATAGCATCATTTTGTTGTTTCATTGCGTAGTACATGTGTATGTCGGCATCAAAATGCAGGAGTGTGTAATAGTGCCTCACTGTAAAAATGCTTTACAGAATGAGCTTCAAAGTATGGACGTTGAATGGATGAAGGACTTGTTAATTGGTGTGTTAGACCAAAATCCAAGCATCATTTTGGACTTGTTTGACCTACCAGGAAGACAGCCTGGAGGTAATCACCCGTCACCAGACGATCAGAGTCCAGAGTAGTGCGTTTGCTCACATTGCCGAGAAATGCCAACTGAAGATGAGAAACTGTGTTGCCAGAATACTCCAGAGCATTGTGTTTCTCTGCTTCCTGTAAGGTATGTAATATATATGTTAGTGTAAGCAACACATTTACATTTTCTGTAACTTTTAGCTCACCTTATCTTCTCCTAGTTTGTCAGTAATCCCGTAAATATAGTCATGTCATATGAAGCTACTGCACACAACAATGTTAGCACTCGAGATCAATTCTAACGCTTATCTTCATCATTTGTCAAAAGAAAGTGTTACACAATAAGATTTGGCATTAACTACTGTGTACATCAAGCTATAGCACAAGAGGGCCTGTATCACTTTACTGATCTGTTACTTGATTGGAGTATCGTGTGTAGAAATTATCATGTACACATTGCAATCTTCCATCTGAACAAGATTTGTGAAAAACAAAAGTGACATGAAACCTGTACTAATTGCATGCAGTACGATATATTTTAGCGCAACTTGGTCAAACTACTATACAGATCATGTAAACACTGCTTAAAACCCATTGAACAAGTCTGTGGAAAATATGATCTATATAATGTTTACAAGAAAAAGTTATGGACAGACAAACAGATGACAGAGAAACAATTTTGTCAAGGAGTGCTGAAACAATACAAAGACAAATTTTAAAATTTTATTTGATTTTCATAAAACCTGAACATTGGTCCTCAGGTGAGAGATTTAAGACCTTTTACAAACATCTTGTAACTTCTCCCAAACTTATTCATACCTAGTACTTCTTGAACGAAGTGTAATACCATAACTTACATTTTATAAAGATGATAAAAAATAATTGTAAAAAACTATTTAACTGTAGACTAGTAATGTTTTAGTGGAATATTTTTGAAAATTTAAAAGTACTACAAAACAGTTGCTGTTTGTTGGCAGACAATTACTCAGTTTTTACATCTCGCAAGTATATCCAATAGATTGTACTGAAATTATTATGTTAAGTTTTACATGTTTTGTTAATTTTGACATTTTCTTTTAATCTTATGTTTAAAATATATCATTTTTAGAATTTAGGGGCACTCCCTACATCTAGCAGATTATATTCTCTAAACAGAAACTATGTGTTCAATGAATGTTAAATGATAATTAGATACTATTTTAAAGAACAACTTATATCGAAAAAAGCTTCAATTTTCCACAAACAATAAACATAAAGGCCTTCTGTAATAAATCGCTAACTACCCTTTTATTGTACAACAACAACTTTATATAGAGTATTGAAATGTTAACAGTACTGCAACATATTTTGAAACGCTGATTTTATCGACAATGACTGGAATACCTTGCTTAAATTTTTAGATTAAGTATAACTACTTGCAAATATTTTATAATTAATGATTTGAAGTAATTTAACTTGACATCAGTTGTAGGGAGTGTCTCTAGTGTTTGTATAAGGAGTCAAAAATTATTATGTGATTTATATTAAAAGACACACAATGAAAAAGTATCTTGATATAATAGATATTGCATGGACTTGGTCTTGGTCTTTGTGCCGCCATAGATGACTACATAGGAAAACAGCCAACACGAATTTTATTCTGTCGACAGAAACTATCGATGCCTTCACACATTGGTTATGGTTTATAAAAATGGTTCACTACTTTATTCTGAACTAAGTATTCCTGCTCACAAGAAGGATAAACAAACGTACATGTTAATGCAGCAGAACAGCTGTTTAATGTTGACTGTATTAGGCAAGCGGACAGAACATCTCGAAACGGACTGTTTTTAACAACTAGCAGATTATTATCTCAACATGCTTGAACTTAAAAGAATAGAAAAATGCTATTTTTTCAAGAGGAACATATATCGAGAAATGTCTCATTTCTGACCAAAATGCCAATATCAATGAAAATAGCGATGGCTATCCACCAAATAATTACGAAACAATTTGTTTTTAAGGTTTTCGGATGTACAACGCGTATGGTTCCTCCAGTTTGATTTAAGTGCACGTTAGCGTAGCGATTTTGAGGAGATGATTTTGTCAGCTTGATGTTTCCTCTAGCTTGTTCTTTAAGTAGGATGTTCCTCTTTAACCCCTTACAGTACAGCCTAACAGTGCAAGAAACATGGCTATGAAAGGCGCAAGTATTTAAATATAATATATTACTATAGAAAGTACAGAGTATCCATCCGTTGTACATTCAGTTTGTCATATATAATCATACAATTCAGTGAGCTCTGGCTAACACAATGCCTATCTGTCATTTAAAAAAATATGGTCTGCCTTTATGTGCTGTTCGGCTCTTTCGTAAATAATATAGATCGACTATAACATAAGTAACAACTTTAAGAAACTCTCCCGTTTTAATCGTTTATCCGTTATACATCTTCACATCAGTCGCTAGTGAGGCGATGCGATAGATAACTTGGCACCTGGTCAATACGGGTTTATCACACACTTCTGTGCATGCGCGATTTTAATAAATATCGATCGTGTTATCATCAGAGGGGACAGTTACACGGTCATTGTATAAGCGATATAAGTATCTATTGATCTATTATTTTTGTGTGTTCAATGAACACTTTGACGAGATTGTTAAAAGTCATTTACAGCTGTTTAATCATGTTTTATTCTTTTCAAATAGTTAAATATTTTTAATGTTTTTATCTTTGATGTCTAGAATGATTAATGAAAAAGTGAACGACGGAACAGTGGTTTTCTTTTAATACTCGACGGTTATTTTCTTTTGAATGGTACTGCAATGTGTCCTTCATTGTCTAAATGGGTGTATGTTTTTAAAATTATCATAATGTCTGTAACGATTTATCTTTTCGATATTAGTATTATTATGTATCTTCTAAAATTGTTTTATTTGAATTTTTAAAATAAGATAAAATATTGAAATTAGTAGACATTCATTTATTCTTTATAGATCTATATATACATATATATCACGCCAGTAGATAGAAAACGACCGCGCGCGTCGCGTTTTTCTTCTCTTTTTTTGTATCTCCATATGAGTACTGCTATCATTATGCTTTACAGTGACGACAATTTTAAAGCTACGAGACTTAAATTCGAGTGTTTTTTATTCTCTTGTGTCAAAAAAGACATAATTTTAAGTAAACATTTTTAATGATTAATATATCCACTTGTCTTGATCAAGGACGGGGGAATAAATTAATAAAAGTTGCCCGTACATCCGTTTAGACACTAGTGTTTTTTCATTGCTTCCTTTTAACTACTGTGACATCTTTTAAGATATTTTACAGAAGCTCTTTTGCTAGGTTTGCAAATGTGTCGTCTACATGGGGAAATAATCCTAAAAAATTTACCTTTACCAATCAATATACATTTTAGCTGTAAATGAACACCAAAATTTAACAAATTTAACAGAAGTCCAACCAGGAAAAATACAAATGTCATTGCTTCAAAATATATCACCCTACAAATGACCTGCATTCACGCTAACAGTGGCTATATCGAATATTGAATATCTGTGATTTTATACTTGTAGGGTGATACATTTTGAAGCAAAGAAATTTGTGTTTATCATGGTTGGGTTTCTGTTAAATTTTGACTAAACAGTGATACATGTTGTACTAGATTAAATTTTTATACTAAATAATTTAATAAAACATTTAACAGAGTTTTTTCTAAGTGTATGTTAGCATTTCTAAAAGCATTTTCCCTCTTTTCACTCATTATTTTATTGATATAATAACAATTTTCAAGATTTTTATTAAAACTTCTGTTATTTTTTTCATCATTTGTTCTCAAACTGATTATTAAAAAAGTTGAAATCTTAAATGGTACGTACTTTAAACCCCAAAGGAAAAATGTCAGACGCCTGTTTTTCTAACTACAATGTATTTGAACTCATTCACTTTCTTTATAATATTGTACTGACATCTTTCAAGTCTTCTTAAAGAAATTAAGTTTCATTAATTAGAAGATGGCAACATTATTTAAAAAATATTATCTCAAGTCTTGATTGATGTATATTTAGCCGTAACACGTATAGGTCCCTGACCGTAGAAGACGACAAGTAAGGAAAAAAGCTCTCACTTGCCATTTCTATTCATCATTAATTGCTTTCGTTTTTAAACTCACTTTGATATATTTTTAAATGTTAAATGGAAATTTACTTGATAAATACTGTACATATTCTTTTGTCTAGATAATTTTTTTTTACAGTTGACTGTATGGTTTTTATTCACAAAACGCGCTGTAGAGGATTTTTTGTTTGAAAAGAGACAACCCCCTCACTGCTTTCCGTTGTTTTTGTTTATGAAATACGTGAACAAATTCACTAAAACTTATTAAGAAATACATTTTTAATAATTTGTTAAAACGCTGAAATTAATTTTAATCAATTTCTGTTATAAATTATGTAATTGTAATCTGACGAATATAGCTGTGCCTTCGCCGGCGATTATTTTCTTTCCTCCGTATTATCACGGACCTATAAACACAAATTTAGGACCGTGGTATTATAGTTTCATCATTTTGTAAAATTAGATTACAAACAATAGTGATTTAAGTTAGGATGTAATGTGTAGTATAAATAAGTTATTAATTTAGCAAACAATACCATAATAAGGACTATTAAGTAATGATACATTAACAAAATGTAGTAAGTATTGCATTTACAGTATATATTATTTAAGGACAAAAGTTCTGCACGGTGAAATTAAACTAACACAAAAGTTGAGATTAGATCTCTGATTTACAATTGTAAAAAACTATAAGAATTTCATGATTGTCCAATCGATTTACGTTTTTCAGAATTTGGGACGCTGACGGAGACGTCGAATAGAATAGACGTTCGTGGACAGTTTACACACGTGCAACACCTGTTGTAGGCTCACTGGTCTCAAGTTGACCGTGGGTACCTACACATATCTTCTGAAAGTCATAATAACGCCATGCTTTCAGTATTTATTATAGTTTTATAGTTTTCGATATGACTTGTTAACAATCCAGTAAAATGTTTGTGATAAGGAAGTCCACAAATATACAAAGAAATAAAATATCTATAATTAATTTTTTATTGAACAATTTCCAGAACTTTTGTCCTTCAGATTTCAGCTTTGCATCTCCTTAACCTTCACATTGATTTCAGTTTTAGGAAATCATCAATATGGATTCTAGTTGTGCATATTACAACTTATTGTCATAAAGGCAAAAGGTCAAGGTCGCAGGGGCGTGAATTCGGAAAAAAATCTGGTCCGTTCTTAATCTCAAAACTACCTTGTTGGGTTTTCATCAAGCTTTCAATGATACTTCAGCAAGATGTTTTGTTATGCATATGACAATAATCAAGGTCACATGAGCCAGAAATGTGAAAAAAGTTTTCCGCTCTTCACCTCCTTAGACCATACTTGGATTTTATTTCTTGAGAAACATCAGTTTGAAGTCAAGCCGTCTTTATTACAATTTGTGGTCATAAAGTGAAATGGTCAAGGTCACAGGGGCCTGAAATGCAAAAAACAAATATTGTCTACCCTTTTCTCCAAAACTCCTTATTGAATTGTCATTAAAACCTTAAAGGATGTATTGGTATGAATTCTAATTGTGCTAAATATGATGTGTGGTCATGTCGTCAAAAGTAAAGGTCGCAAGGGCCTGAAACAATGAAATCGTGTTCGCTTTTAATCTCTCAAATCCCTTGTTTGAATTTCATAAAAACAATTATGAGAGCATGCGCGTAACAAGAGAGACGTATTCAACTTCGCTCTCGGTTATTTACGTTTTTATGATATTTGCAATGGATTAAATGTGAATATTTTACAATGGATGTATTGGAAAAGTGATGTATAATTGATAAATGCAATTTATATGTAAAAAAAACGTTGTAAAACGATTGAAAACAGACACCTGAACTCTGTTTTCTTTGTCTCATATGTTATTTTCTAATTTGAACAAAGCCCCTAGGTAAAATTGGAACTATTCAGTCAGATATGTTGTTAATGAAGCAAAGGCAAATTGCGGTGGAAAATTTACCATCAAAAGAAAAATGTGATCTTAAACTGTCTGTTCAAACATTAAGTCAAGATATTACAAGCTTTCATGATAAATTTGTTTCAGGGTGTAATATTATCAAGACTGAAATTGTTAAATTCAATGTGTCCGATAGCGTGAAAGAAATCAAACTTGATCTCTTGAGCAAAATGATAAAAGTTGAATCTTTACAAAGTCAGTTGATAAAAATGACTAATTCAGTCAGAGAAAGTTGTAAGCCTGGGCAAACATTAAACAGGGATAACCCGTCTATGTCGAAGCCATGTAATTTAGAGTATACGTTGAGCAGGGACCCCGCCAATTTGTCCCTGACAGAGTCACACGTTCCTGACATTACAGGCAATTCCGCCATTGACAATTTGTCCGTGATAGTGTCACGTGATCCTGTTTATACAGCAAGTATCGCCCCTGATAGTTTATCCGTGATTGCGTCACAGGATTCTGGTCATGCAGGCAGTATTGCCCCCGATAAGTTATCCGTGACAACATCACATGATCCTGGTTATACTGGGAGCAGCGCTCCTGATAATTTGCCCGTGGCAGAATCACATGATTCAGGTTATATCGGTAGTGTTTCCGAGAATACAGCATAATTATGTGCATGTAGCTCCCATAAAATCTGGTAACCCGAACGCTACTACTATTATACCGGAACCAACTGCCACTTCCTGTTCTCAAAAAGCCATTGATCCCCATGTGCAGCAGTCATTTATTCAGTTATTGGGACAAGGGGAGGTTGTAACGTCCCAATTCCTGTTGTTCATTTAGCCCAATCTAATGATGTACGCCAAATGAGATATGTTGAACCCACACAAGAACGTTCATATAGTGAAGTTGTCTACTAAAGCCCAACTAGGAACATGTCTTTTGCTAGAATTATAGCTGAGATTGGGACACCTTCACATCCAAAGGTACGACCTTCATACAGTAAGTCACAAAACAGAATTCCGGTAAGGGTGTCAGACAGAACGTATTCTGATCAGGCACACCCGTATCCAAATAATAAATATCCACAAATTTTTAAACAGAATTCCTGTAAGGGTATCGAATATAAAGTCGAATGTGACGAATCATACTCACACTTAAATAGCGCATCATGCGATGAAATAGAGTCTAACGCGTATTTTTTATTGCATGTTCGAAGTCGATCTAAACGATTTTATCTAGGGGGATTCAAGCCTAGGATTACTGAAGCAAACATTGCTCCATACGTAACAAAAAAGGGCCCTAAAGTATCCAAAGTCACGATTTATCGAAATCGAAAGCATAGTCAAGTTGTTATAAGATTAAACATAAGTCACGATTTATCGAAATCGAAAGCATATTCAAGTTGTTATAAGATTAAACATTACGGAAAATGCTGACCTGTTATTAGATCCATACTTCTGGCCCCGTCATGTTACATGCAGGCCATGGTTGTCACGTAATCTACTAGAAAGGGGTTATAATACAAATGGTCACACTCGTGACAGTTCACATAGGTCGAAGGGACAGCTTTGACTATTCGGAATACAATTTTGAATCAAGTAATGGGTATAGTGTACTTGACTGTGATGTCGATTAACAGTATGATAATGAATTTCTGTTCATGGAATGCTACTGGCATAATGTCTAGCTCTTCATATTTATGTGAAATATTGCATAAAGAGTCACTAGACTTTGGTGGCATTTCCGAACATTGGTTAAAAGAAGACGGTGACCTACATTTTTTAAATAGTATAGATAGCCAGTACGAGTTTTATGCGAGCTCAGATCATGATCTCTCAATTATGTCCATGAGAAAAGTAGGTAAAGGCGGAGTGTGTCTGCTTTGGAATAAAAAAAAAATAATAATAATAATATCAAACAGGGAATGCCACATACCAAAAACGCAGCCTCCCCAAAACGAGCCCCATAGCACCCAGAAGTGCACACCACCAACACACACACACACACACACACACACAACACACACAATCATGTACACACACACACACATACACTACCAACACACACTAGCATACAAAGCAAAGTACAGTGAGAACATATCAAGGTTACCATTAGATAATGAAGATCGTCTCATAGGCATAGAGGTTATGTTAGGACAAAATAATCTACTGTTTGTGTTTCAGGTATATTTACCATGTTCAAATCATGATATTAACCTATACAGGGAATATATTGATAAAATCGAAAATATAGTGTCCATGTATAGCCAGAGTATAAAATATACAAATGTTAATTATAACGGTGGCACAGAATCTTTGATTGATCATATCCTTATACCTATAGAAAAGGTAGATCTTGTTAGTAGATGTGAAATACTTGATGACCTTGCATTAAATTTTTCCAGTCATAGAGCTATAGTGTGTAGCATGAATATGCAATACTGTAGCTTTCCCCCGCAGTCCTATCCAGTGCATGTAGTGAACTGGAAAAAGGTTTCAGTGTGCCAAAAAGAAAAATACAAAGACCATTTAAATAATGATCCGTCTCTAAGCGCCTTGTTAGATTATGAAATTAAGTCAAAAACTGATATTAATTTCTACTATAAGCAAATCACAGAATGCATTTCTGAAGCAAATAATGTTTGTTTTCCTAAACCTAAATTAAAACACTTTTTGAAGCCTTACTGGGATTCGGACTTAAAGGAAGCCAATAAAAAATGTAAAGTCAGTAGATGGTCATGGATTCATTCAGGAGCACTAAGATTTGATCAAGAGTTCTCCGATTATTAAAAGGCCAAAAAGGCCTTCAAATATCTACATCGTAGAACAATTAGTCAATACATAGCGAAATCACATGCAGAAATAGATTAATATGCGGAGGTTGACAGTACATATTTTTGGAAATTAATAAATGATAAAAGAAAAATTCTAATACAGCTAGTGGAAGTGAACTCATTTTCGAAAATGTTACATACAGGGAACCAAGAGAGATAAACACGCAATGGAGCAATTACTTTTAAACTTTGTACAAGCCGTCAGAATCTAATAACTTTTCCACAAACTTATTATATCTCTGTTATGTCTGAACTGGACGTAATAAAGAATACGGTAATTAACAATGATATTGATCAATCTACGATACTTCCTATTAGTCAGCATGAGGTTATAGCTGCATGTACTAAAAGCAAATTAAATAAAGCTTGTGGACATGATATGTGCTATTACGAACATCTAAAATACGGTGGAGAAATTATCCATAAGATTTTGACTGTTCTTTTTAACGGCATGTTGTGATTGTCGTACACGCCAAATGATATGAAACAAGGAGTCATCATTGTATTGCACAAAGGGGGCAATAAACCAAAAAATAATCCAAATAATTATAAAGCTATAATGCTTTCCTCAGTCATTCGTAAAATTGTATGAATATGTTCTCTTGTCACGTATTGAACAAGATGATAAATACAATCTTATTAACGACTTGCAATGTGGATTTCGGAAAGGTATAGGATGTTTGATGACCTCTTTTATGTTTCGCGAATGTGTGAGATTTTCTCATGAAAACAACAATTCAGTTTTTAATTGTTTCTTAGATGTAAAGCAGGCCTTTGACCGCGTGTCACATGACATTCTAATGGTCGGACTATTCACATTTCGTCTAAATCTTGAAATATATAAGGCCATTTACAACTTATATCAGGGCATGACTAGTTGTGTACGCAGTAATGGTTATTTTTCCCGTTGGTTCCCAGTACTCCAGGGAGCCAGACAAGGTGGGGTTCTGAGTGCGTTTCTCTATCTGGTCTTCATCAATGACCTCTTGAATCTGATACAGGACAGTCCATATGGTATGGCAATGTATAACATAAACTGTTCATGTACAACATCAGCAGACGATATGGTACTGTTGTCTTTTTCTCAACGTGGCTTAACACAGTTAATGGAATTATGTTATCAATATAGCACCGACAATAGATATTTTTATAATGGTACTAAATCTGCAGCAATAGTTACAAACACGAAACATCTATGCAACAGAAACTGGATATTAGGAACTGACAAAGTGATTCAAGAATCTCAGTATGTATATCTAGGTGTTTTATTTGATAATTGTCTTGATGTAAGTAAAAATGATACTGTAAGTTGTCAAAAAATTTAAAGTACATTTGTGAGCATTTTGCACTGTGGAATTTACGAAGGAGGAATACATCCTGTGTCAGTAACACGTCTTTATAATAGTGGTGTACTTCCAAAGGCTTTATATGACAGTGAGCTTTGGTATTGTCTTACAAAAAACAATTTACATAAACTAAAAGGAGCTCATAGATTTTGTATTAAGTTTATGCAAGGACTTCCGAGAACTACAAACAATGGTGTATCTATACATTTACTTGGGTTTCTACCAATAGAGGCTGAAATAGACAAAAGAAAACTAACCTCTTTCAGTCAACTATGTCTATTAAATCCAAGGTCAGTTATAAAAAAAATGTTTTTGTTAATCGACTAATGGCGTATTTAAACAACCCTAGTATAATCACGGGGTTTATACCTGATTTATATCGTCTTTGCAAAAAGTATAATTTACTCTCTGTTGTAAACAATTTTATTATGTTTTTCAAAATGAATTTTATATGCATATTGAGTCTACCAATAATTTGCAAGACATTTTATTGATTCATGACATATCTCGTCATAACATCTATCTACAGTGGTATCTATACGCTTCTGACCTAACTTTGTTGAAGTTCATGCAGAGTTCCGTAAAAAGTATCGGAGCACTTCTCTCGAAGCAATACAATGTCGTCTTTAGAAAATGTAGCACAATGACAGATAAACTAGCTAAACATCTTTTGTTGTTTTGTTCTTCGAACAACAAAAAAAGGGAGGAACTGTGGTCAAAACTAATTAGTGGGTTTGGTTTTAAGACATACAGTGAGTTAATGGAGATGCAACCAGATAAACAATTATTGTCCGAAACGTCTGGCACTCTATCCACAGAGGAATCCTTGGAATGTATCCAAATAGTCAGTATAGCATTCATTTATATGTATGGTAAATGGGATAGCTAGTTTCTTTAACTTAATCCTAGGGAAATGCTAGTGACAATCCACAGTTAAATAATCAATATAATTGTTGAAAACGGAATAATTATTATGGGATTTTTTCGGTAATTTCCTATCTAGCTTGTATTTCGTTTCGACAAGTTACATGGTTACTGGTGACATTCAAAATTCCATTCCTTGTTCTGGAACTGAGCAAAAGCTTGAATACATTTTTTGTTCGACTTTTCTTTTGCTTTTTTTTCTTTGCGTTTTATACGTGATACATTGTATTAACATTTTATATCTATATTATAATGAGGTTATATATTATACAATTTGACTAAATGTGTTCTGGAATTAACTTATCACATACGACCACACATCACAATTATAAATCTTAATCTATATAAACTTAATTCTACTCTAATATGTTGTTTGTATATATGTAATGTAGATGCATGTATCTGGTAATGATATGTTTGTATATATGTTTGTATTATGTTTTGTATAAATGTTTGTATATGTGATGTGCTCTCCCTATGAGGAGGTAATAAAAGATATTTATCTATCTATAGACCATACTTGGATTTTATTTCTAGAGAAACATCAGTTTGAAGTCAAGCCGTCTTTTTTACAATTTGTGGTCATAAAGTGAAATGGTCATGGTCACAGGGGCCTGAAATGCAAAAAAAAAACAACAAATATTGTCCACTCTTTTCTCCAAAACTCCTTATTGGATTGTCATTAAAACCTTAAAGGATGTATTGGTATGAATTCTAATTGTGCTAAATATGATTTGTGGTCATGTCGTCAAAAGTAAAGGTCGCAAGGGCCTGAAACAATGAAATCGTGTTCGCTTTTAATCTCTCAAATCCCTTGTTTGAATTTCATAAAACTTTTATGGAAGCAGAAGTTGTGCATAATTATAACAATTTGAGATCATATCGCCAAAGGTCAATATTATAGGAATCTGAAACTTGAACATCCTGTCCGCTCTTAATATCATACATCCCTTGTTTGATTTTTATCAAACTTTATTTTGAGCAGAAATAGGAAGTGTAGATGTGCATATTATTATTTCGGCTTTTTTGGTCAATAGAAACGGTCACAGGGGCCTGAAAGTTAACAGTTGTGTCCCCAATTCTTCTCCTAAACCTTAAATTAAATTTCACTGACAGAAAACACTATGATTACTAAAAAACGGTTGATTATAGTACCAAGTAACTTGGTAGGGTTATTGTTGATAAGTTATGAATGACCCTTATTGGGTTTCAGGTCAGTTGGTCAAGGTCACTTTGGGGAGACTCTGAGTTGGGGAGGCATACGTTTTTCTCGAAACAAGTTTCTAGTTTAATTTATACTAATTTATTTATTCTCGATTGCGAAACAAGTTCTTACAACTTATATTAATCGCTCTCGAGACTCATTCCAGATGGAATCAACCTCGAAGAGAGAGAGGCAATGTGGAATTATTTGTGTCTTGCCTAGGGACACTACCGACATGGCTACGGTAGGGATAGAACCCGGGACCCTTCGATCCTGAGACGAACGCTCTAACACTGTGCCACGGCGGCTCTAAGTTTCTATTTTCTGACTTAATAACATAAATGAAACTGTGTCAAAACTTGGACAACAAATCATATCTTAGAAACCGTTTTAAGTTCGTACCGCAGGCCATATTTCTTTTCCTTATTTTTATAAAATTGCTTAGAATATTTGCATCAATGTTCAGATAATATGTTGAGAGCCTTGAGAAATCACTAATTAATTTTCAAGAAGACATTTATCAATTATTAATTCTATAAGAATACAGAGCAATGCTACAGCTGTAACAAAAAAGAAACTCAAAAAACCCGTTTCAGTCCTATTGAATATACAGTAAATAGGTAAAAGTCTTTATAGACTGTAAAAGGTATATGTTTATTTACGCCTATCACAGATAAGAGAAATAAAACAGTATAACTCAATTGTCGTTTTTCGAAAGTTTTGCTGTGTCTCAATCTTGATTCTTTACAAAAATTAAGTATCGCCATTCTAAAGGATAATACAGCTTTAATATTAGTCTGATGACACGGATCACGTGACTAATCCTTACTTTGAATATTATGTCGGCTTTTCTTAGCATGGTTGTGCTAGCATAAACCAAGATTTCCAAAGCGTATTAATCTATTTGTATAACTTATTTTCTTAAGCTTTTTACGATGGGCTTCAAATTGAAGATAATGTCCATTTATACCATCAGAACAAAAAAAACAAAAATAATATCAAACAGGGAATGCCACGTACCAAAAACGCAGCCTCCCCAAAACGAGCCCCACAGCACCCATTTTCACTCTAAACAAGGCAAAGTCGACAAACAATTTTGTTATAAATCATTTATACCATCAGAACAAGCCTCTAAACAAGGCAAAGTCGACAAACAATTTTGTTATAAATGTAAACACGAATGTATTCAGCTTATACGAACAAACCTCAGTTTGATAACGAAAGTCCTCGAAGCTTTTTATCGTTTCAAGATATCATCCAGCTCGTGCGAGAGAGGCTGTAAGTTTTTCATCGCTACTTACCATTTACAGCTGAGTAGGTGTGACATTAGTTTCTTGTGCTTGGGCTAGGATTCGAACCCAGGACCTCCTGTTCACAAATTACAAGTCTTATTAAGAACAGCATTGAGCGTGCTAGCTGAACTCCAGCATTTCACAGGAAGATAAAAATTCACACAACCAACATGAAAAACATATTTAAGTTTTGGATTTGAATTTTCTTTAAAACATGAACTAGCTTGGTTGAGTAGTGTCTGGAAGTTTGGAAATATTAATAAAAATACAGACACGGTCTACAAGAGACTACAACATGCGCAATCTGTTTATACAACACACATTAAAAGACATTATATTTACCAGTAAAACTACATTTTTCAAAAAAAAGTTGTAAATAAAGATTCTGTCTCAAGTAAGCAGTCATAGATAGGATAGTGTAATAAACACTTAAGTTTACTATAAAACAAAAACGTGCTGGACAAAACACTTTGGTATGCCCTATTTAGAGTTAAAAACAAACAATTAAAATAATTTTTCAAAATAAATGTTAAACAATTGCAAGGTAGTGTGCATAATATTATGTGTCTGTGATTGAAACAGTCAAACATTACTGTTTCTGAATAGGTCTTTCAACAAATGTGTAATGTTTACCAAAAAAGATAAATGCAATTGTTGCCATGAATTCAATCATTTTTTATACCAGTACCTCAAAAATAATATCTACTTTAAACATGTTTCATTTTCAGACGAAGTGCTTTATATCTACCTTTCCAACCCACTGAAAATAGGCAATATTCCACTGGTACAATGTACATGTATTCCCTACAAAATTAAACACAGTCTCTTGGAAACATGCAGCATTTTCAGAAGTGCATTATTATATGCTTTTTATTTATTTTCTTAAGGTATTTACAATAGGCTTTAAATGCGGCAGAATTTCCATTTGTACCACCAGGAGAAGATCTAAATATGGCGATGTCGCCAAACTTGAAATTATGGTTAGATGAAAATGATTAAAATTTTTATAAAGCATAGTGAAAAAAAGAGTCTGGAGTCGAATAAATGTGCTTTTTTTTCTCAAAGACGAAACTTGGTTTAAAGGTTCAACAAAAAAATGTTTAGTTTTATAATCAGGCAAATACTGATTCAGAAACACAAATATTTTGGTCAGTGGCTAAGACTGCATTTGTCCGTGAAGCAATAAAAAGTATTTGCAGCTTATTTATCTTTTGAATTTAGAATATATCAAAATGCTGCAAGACAGCAATAATTGCTTTGAATGAAGTGCAACTCAATGTCTAATGATCAAGGAATACTTAAATTTCAAAGATAAAGTAAAATTCGCGTTATTGTTGAACTATTAGTATCGACATATCTTAAATTTACAAAATACTCTGTTTAATTTGATTTTCCATGATGAGCAATAAATACGAGGGGTGTTTAATATATAATGCAACTGGGCTTCCTACGCCCCTAAAACCCACCCCCTTCTTCTGCAATGCACATTTGTACATAATATATTGCGTAACTACAAAAAAAACAAAAATAATATCAAACAGGGAATGCCACGTACCAAAAACGCAGCCTCCCCAAAACGAACCCCACAGCACCCAGAAGTGCACACCACCAACACACACACACACACACACACACGCACACACACACGACACACACACGGCTTGACAATAAAACTATAGTCATGGCTTTTTTGTGCACTAAACTTTTCTCATTGTTCTATATTGATAAATGAAGTATCAATAATATTATTGATTCCCTTATAAGCTTTTTGAGTAATGCTCAGCACAAGAAAAAGTAAGTCAGGGCCCTAAATCTAAAATAAGTTAAGCGAGTTTTTGTTCTAGTGCACTGCACTTTCTCTTCGTTGTCTATCAATTTATGAAGTATCATTTGATTCCATTCTATTCTTTTAGAGTTATGAAGCGCACAAGAATAAGTAACAAAAGGGCTGTAACTCAAAATATAAGATTCTTCAACTCTAACCTATATCAAGATATATTACGTATCAATTAATTTCCTTTAATACTTTTAAAGTTATGCTGCCCGAGGAAGTAGGACAGATGGATGTATGTACGATGTGATCACTATAATTTATGCCACTGCCTTTGAGAAGGGTACTAGTAATAAAAATAGTGTTGGTCATATCAGGGCAACTGGTATATACATGACCTTGAACTATAATGTAACAGTAATCTTTTTCAGTCAATACTGATTATTTAGTTTAAACATATTTATTTATCATAATATATGTACATGTACAAGAAACACCACAAAGAATTATCATACACTTATCATGATAAGTGCATCGAATTGAAAGCTAATAGCTGACATTTGAATTCCCTTTGTAATTAAGACATCTTTTGACTGCATGATTCGCATAATATAGTAAGGGCACTGCTTCGCAATGTAGGTTCGAATTCCTGCTTTTGAAGTTTTTGAGACGCAGGTAACATCACCAGATTGGACAGGCTGGTTTTCTAAAAAAATATGACCTCACTATGCCATCATCTGTGCGGCTGGTTCAAATCTGTGCATTACTGATAAACTGAAAGAGAACATTTTCATGAGAAATAATGACATCACTGGGATGATGTAACCTTTCATTGTTTGGTCTCTTGGAATCAAAATACTGTGACCGTTAACTCTTGAAATTAAGGTTAGCAAGATGCAGGATACTGTCACAATCAAAAACAATTTTTAGTTTCTTAATCAAAACTGTTTCATGCAACATGTGTACAGTGTAACCTCCACTAACTGTCACCTCTCACCAAAAGCCACCTCCTTACAACAGCCAATTTGAATTCCCATAATTGGTTTTTCTAAATGTTTTACCTCCCACCAACAGCCATCTCTAAATTCTAGTCAACATCAACTATTTTTAATTCCGAATTGACAGAAAACCTCTCAAACAGCCAAGGAACACAATAATCGCCTGTCAAACTTTTGACCGGAAAAGCTTTTCAAAAATCATCGTCTGTGCATCTCAACTATTAAGTTCATTTTCAGAGAAGTTACATATAACCATTCCTTGGTCTGACTTTAACATTAAGATTTAATTAAATAATCAAGACATTCTCTCACCTTTATACGAAAGCTTTTTCACAATGTTTAGTACCAAAAAAAAGCATAAACCCACAAAAACAACAAAAAAAGCTGATCATAAATATTAACTCCAAAAATTCCCTCTGAGCAACAGCCACCTCTGGACAACAGCCCAATTCCAGTCATGTGGAGGTAGCACTGTATACTTACAGATTAGACTTCTATTTCTATAGTGCTTTCTGCACGGGAATACATGTAAATTTGAAAAGTCAGATGGAGCTACAACCATATCCATTTCTGAGTGCTTATTCATGAGAGTAAAAATTCCATAGACATATTTGAATAAGGAATATTGATAAACAAGAAACACTGAGATGCAAAGTATCACAGCGGGCCCACAAACAAAACTGACATGTTTATTTTGGAAATTGGTGATGGTTGATGTTGAGGCAATTGGCCCCAAAAGAACTCAAGGAAACCAATTCTGGTTGAACAAGCAAAACCCGAAACAACCTGTAGTAGCGACATTTTACTGTTATCGAATAATATGTATACAGTATGTGCCAATATCCTTATTTAATTTTGTTTGACATGAATATAAGATTTTAATGAATTAAAAATGGTTTAAAAATGAAAATGATAAGTAAAACAGAATATATTATTTTTTTAAATGGGTTTGGATGGGATTCTAATTCATTCGTAGAGTAGGCTGGTGTAGTTACAGGACTGGTGCAGACACCTTTACCATTACACTACGGATGACGACTACAACAAAGAAGGAAAAATAAGATAATATAATATTGTACATGATTAAAAAGGCAATCGAAGATTATTCAGTAGAATGTGTTTCGTTATTGTAATGTCAAAAGCTGTAAAGCATATTTCCATTTTTCTCAGCGAAGATGGCACCTGAAACATGAAACGCCCTTTTCGCTATTAAAGGAACAACAACTCAAAAAGGAACGGCAACTCTTGCATTTCCAAAAAAATAGACTGTGTCTACAGTTTCAGTCTCAGAAGTACCTCAATTTTTAAATGAAGAGAGACACATATATTCCATCTAGAGCTTAAGTCTCAATGTATCTTTTCTTAACCCGAATTAAATATAGCGGGCCGCCACTGTGCGCCCCCCCCCCCTCCCGTCCCCCCACGCAAGAAACTGGAATTTGGTGATTTTTAGTAGCTGTAGGAATAAATACAGTATTGTATAAAAGATCTCTGTTGCAACAAGAGCAACATACTGATAGTAATTGGACAATTTTACTCAAAGTTAAAATGAATAAACTTAATTATTTTGTCAATGACAAGGACATATGTAATTCTTGCAATCATTTTGGTAACTGAATAGCAATTGAATCTTACAACTAACGCCACATAGTTATATATATAAGCATACATATGACAATGCATTCACTGTCTAAGGTACATTTCCACTGCTAAATGTAAATCTGGTCATGAGACTGACAATTCATAATTGTAGTAAAACATACAATAATATAATAGACAATATTCCTGAGACAACAATAACTTGTTCAAAAGGCCTTTATAAAAACTGGCAACAAAACAAAGCCTCTTTCTTTTTTTATCACTGAAAGAGATTATGATTGAAGATACTAGTACATACTTGTCTGAGCAAGCTGTATTTCATGTGGTCATTTCATGTAGTCAACAGTGAGATCAATATTACTAACTTAAAGTTAATTGTATAGTACTGCAGTGCTCTATAATTCAGTTATTGCAGAACTCCTCTGGTGATCATGGTGATATACAATCTCAGTTGGATCAGTCTTAGTAGAAATAACAGAATCTTCTGGTATTAATCATATTAAATTCCTCTTCAAAATTTTATTTTCAGTGTATATTCTTACCATTTTATATTAAATTTACAGTTAGCATTTCATTCCCATTTCTGTTGCAAATACTTGGAAATTTATCTTATCTATCAGGCATCATTGTCCGCCAAGTGTTTCTAGTGAACTATTTAAAAAATTGAAATATTTATATTCAACTGCCTTAAATTTTACACTTTTTCTGTTGTCTTCTTTAAATCTATCTAATCAATTTTCTAATTCAACAATATAAACTGATCGCGTTACTCAAAGTTATAACTCCAGCATTTATCCTTAATTGAATCACCGAATCAACACAACACCTTGCATTGTATATCCATGTACACAAAACTGACACTAAGTACTCTTTGTACATGTAGGTACATTACATTTCCCCATCATTACCTTCATCATTCATTTCTAATCCAACTTTTTTGTTTGTTCTATCTTGGGAGTTTTGCGTTATTTATGTCTTCTTGACTCTCTCTATTTACACAAATAATTGCTACTGAAATAACAAAATCTTCCCTTAAGTGTGAATTCCAACAAAATCTTCAATTCAGAACTTCGATCTTCTAAACTCTTTCCAGGTTGAAGGATCTTCACAAAATACATCATTTTTCACACTGCAAGGATTGATGGTTTTTCTGCAGCTTTCATTTGTTGGTGCTTTGAACTTCCCTCATCACTGCATGTGACACTTATTCTCATCATGCTAATAGGCATGATATCTACAAAAAAATATAAAGAATATCAGCGTGTCTTTATTTTAAAAATCTTTTAATTAGCATAGAAGAACAATTTCCACTCTTTTTTCATATTTATGATAAATTCAGCAAAACAAATCCCTGACTTAATCCCTTCTTTTGATGCTTTCAATAATTTCCTTGGATTTAATTTCTTAATAACATTGTTCAACTATGTTTTGGGTCAGTGCTATATGGCAAAGCAATGGGGTCAACACTACCCTGCCTTGTGATCATGTGGTTTATGAGGGTATGTAATCTTGCACAACATACTGATAAGAAGGTTTTCAATACTGCCTTGGGCAATCAATAATTTTTAAACTGCAACAATAAAAAATTAGGGGTCTCATCTTTCAACAAGAGAAGGACCTTTATTAAACAAAGAAACAAAACAAAAATGATTTATAATCATGTTTTCATGATAAAATTAGAGAAAACTCAAGAACTAGTATGTACTATTCTTAAATAGGACAATTTCATATGCCAAATATATAAAAAGGCAGATCTAATATAAACCAAAATAATCAGGTATAAAGTAGATTTCAAAACTAACTTAAATCTATTAATGAGCAAAATACATAGATACACAGTATTATTTTTATTGCTTTTCCTGAAACTTACTATTAATAGAATTCAAAACATGCAAGGTAAAATTCTGTTTTATTTATAATTTGAGACAACTTTCTTATAATTTTTTATACTGTCCTTTAAACATAAAATTATCTATCATCCCTTCTTTCAATTTGATCATAGTCTACACTGCAACTTATTCACTGGCACAAATGTATGATAAAATTGAAAAATCTATTTTAAAATTTAAAAGAATGATCAGTCATGAATGTACCCCATTTAAAATTAATTGTTAAAAGAAATTTCTAAAAAGACTGTCTCAAAATACCTAGTCCGTTAACTGTATGTCATGACTGCTGTAACTGTTAATTTCAATTAAGACCTCAAATAATTTAGTTTAGTAAAAGGAAGTGGTGATGTAGAGGTTAAGGTGCCTGCCGCTCATCCCAGAGTAAAGTTGTGTAAAATTTGTAAATTAATAGACAAGTGAAGGACATTACTTTTTGTAACTTATGATTAGGTTGAGACAAAGTGCTGAAACTATAGCAGTGTTAGTTTGAATGAATGCATGGTGTCAATCTGGTGACTACTGGCATTTTAAAAATGCTGTCATACAAATTAAACACACACAATAATGCATGATCCACAAATGTAGCAAAAGAATAACATCATATAAAAAAATACATTTAGTACAGATTTTAATTCATACTCTTTATTTCTGATATTTAAGAAATATTTCTCCCAAGTTCAAAAAGTAAGCATCTTTCATGTATTATGGCCAATCTCAACAGTAATAATTTAGATAAACTGAAACATCCAAAACTTTCAGAAATTTTCATTTATCACTGCATTATGTGCATAAGAAACATCTTTTAACCGTTATCTCTCTGGTAGCAAGTGTTTTCTTTGTTACCAGCGCAGATCATGATCATTCTGACAGAAAACGCCTTATATTTTTGTTTGAAATTTTTAAACATCTACAGAGAAAAATTTATTACTATCTTACATACTTTGACGTGGCAGATACTATCCCGAGGGTTTTTCACAGACTGAAATGACGTCACATTCACCAGTAATCAAGGAGGCCTGAAAAGGGATATGTAAATCTTGGAATTTTAACACATTGAGTAGCAATCCCCATACACTTAATTGTCATGTGTATATAAGCTGAAAATGATGGCATTGCATACTATCAATAATTATTGAAAATATACATTAGCACCTATTGTGTAGGTGGAAATTAGCCATTCCATTAAATCATTTTGCAAAGGTGGACATACGCCACTTCGTGAAATTATCTTTCTGCATCCAGCGGTATATATAATCATAATAATCAGGCAAATCTAACATAACATAACATAATGTGTTTCATGTGAAATATTCAATTTAAGACTTTCCTTTAAAGCTGCTCTCTCTCAGTTGCCGTTGATTTTTTTTTTTAAATGACACACTAATACATAAATATAAAACTAAAGGCTAGAATCAACAATAGAAGTAAAAATCTTTGTAGGAATTTGCAAAAATCGCTTGAAAATGCTGGTTTTCGCACCTCTACACTGTATGTTGAAATTGGAATTTCTAAAGCATTTGCAACGCTTTATTATTTGGTACAGTATTATTTCAAATGTACAGATATAAGTGACAGGAATTTATACTCGAACCTTTTTATATGACTATAATGTTCTAAAATATGTTATTTTCAATCAGTTTGAAGAACTTTATTTTTTTAGCAAAATCTTAGAGTGAGAACATCATTCTGATTTTTTACTGTTGAAGAGTAAAGGGGCTATTGTCCGCCTTTGCAAAACAAAAAGGGTCGTAAGTGTAACTGAAATCTTTCATTGGTCCTGAAACATGCCCTATTACGGTAACATGTTTTCAATTAAAGTCTTAGAGTGATCTGACTGCATGTACAATAAATACTGGTTTAGGTATTATATTTATGAAAAAACATTCATTCCAGCGGTGTTCATTGTTTAATAAACAATGATTCGGAGTACTGATATGCGGTAATTAGCCATGAAGGCCGGAAATTATTTTATAAAACGATAACAATACTGAAAAGAATGTTATTTTGATTCTAACATGACCAGATATTACAAAAGGGGAATAAATGCAAAGGGTTATTTTCTAAGCGAACACTCATTTAACATCATGTTTACAGCATATATATTCCGCAGTAAATGAACATTATCCCCTAGGACATTATCCCCTTAGTTCAATTTTGCACAGGAGGACATTAACCCCTTCTTGACTTTGCAAAGGCAGACATAAGCCCCTTCATCAAGTTACCTTTCTAAAGGCATCTGCACAATAATTATCACTATATTCTATGACAAAATTAATATATCTAACTAAAAAACCTTTCAATTTCAAATTTATGAAGATATTAAATCACATTTTAAACTTTAAAGAGTGAAGGGGAAAATGTCTTCCTTTGCAAAATAATGAAGGGGATAATGTCTGCCTGTGCAAAATAGAAGTAAGGGGATAATGTCCTAGGGGATTATGTCCTACATTGAATTTCCTATTCCACCATTATTTATGGTTTAATACAAAATAATTTTTCTACTCTTTGTATATAGAGACAAAATCTTGAGTCATGTTAGAATTTTTCTTACATATTCTCCTTATTATACTACGCTTTAACAGAACAGTTTAATAAAACATTATTAATTCATTTTATGCAAAACAGAACTCTGTTCTGTTGTTTAGATCTGTATAGATATATCTTTTATTAAAGTGACAATTGTACATCATAGCAAATAGAACGTCATACAATTAAATATAATACAACAAAACAAATTAAATTTCTGATCTGAAAACAATAAATGGACAATTTAAATAGTTACAGAATATATTGTTACATCAAATATAAATTCGGTTTGAATTAGCAATGAGTTAGAGACCTTCGCCTAGAAAACGCACTTGAGAGATATTTAGCTGTTTTTCTCGGAAAGTTCACCAATAAAGTTTTCATAAGTTCTTCACCTGACTGTATATTTAGATGTGACATACTCTGCTTTGACTACTAGTATTGATTTACACTGATTGCCTCAGGCTAAAATGAAATCTTTGTGTCATTCTGTCTTATCAGTATGTTATGTAAGATTACATAATTGCTGTATGTTATGTAAGATTACATAAACTACTGTATATCACAGGATCATAATGCAATATCACTGGATCATAATGCAGTCTATTTATAAATACAGTACACAGTAAATCACAGCCTACAGTAGACCAAGTAGATATTTTGTAATTCTTAAAGTGATATTACCCTTTAAAGTGACCATCATAATTGTAAGGAAAACAATAATCACTTATTTATACTACTTAAAATATGAACATTGCCAGTGTTTTAACAAAAGTATACGAACAATATAGCAGTTTTAGTCCCATTGAATATAGAAAAAATAGACATCAGTCTTTTTTGACTATCCTAGTCAAAAATAGAAATTCGGTCCTTTCTGTTACATACATTTTGATTTATATCTTTCAATTAAAGAAAGGCTCAGCTTAACTCACTTTTAACATGTTTTCAAAACATTTACTAAGTTTTCACCTTGAAGTTCATTCTTGATCATAACTCATGAATATTTTTAAGGGTAATATAACTTTAAGAAAGGGAAAAAATACTGAACAGAATGCAAGTTTTAATTAATGCAAACTAGTAAATAAATTATAATTTCAATTCCAAAAAAATTCTTTCTGTCTCCCAAAGATCTGTCTTAAAACACTGAAACCCAGCAGTAGTCTCACGTGTATCAGTGCTATACACTGGGCATGTTAAAGAACAAAGGTATCTATTCGTAAAGGAGCTAGGGTCTGGTACCCGGGTTCCCTTGTATCTGCATCAGTCTTTCTTCAACCTACGCCTGTCAGGAGTCTTGGCAAGTTCACCCAGGGAAAAGACCCAGGGTTGGCTGGGACTTATAAACAATCAAAGAAAAAAATCAAAGCACTAAAAGAACTGATAGCCATAACAGCACTTAACCTTTTTGGTTGCTGCATTAATACTAAATAGAAATTTCATGATGCAAAAAATCAAAATCTTTGAATATTGATGTTTGAAAAAAAAGGGGGACATGCATTTCTTCATACAAAAATTAAAGCTGATATGTTTGTTTCTATACATACTCTGTTTAACATTTACAATGTGTTCTTATCAGATCTGTTCGCTGTGCATTGAGGCATTTTTATTAAAACACATGAGATATGACTTCTTGCATGTCCTGTAGAAATCATTGCTGAAAAAAAAAACTTAAAATGCAATTTAAATATAATTATCAAGTTTTTCAATTATTATTACTCTAATACAGTCTAACCTGACCTAAGTAGTCAGTCAAGGGAAACAGCCAAGTTGACCATTTAAGCAAGGTGATCACTTAACGAAGGATCGTAATTCAACTTTGACTTTTGATATTCTACACAAATACTCCACCCACCCCTTCTTTTTACAAACTCACTAAATAGTACAAAATGTGTAAGCAACTAGTGATACTGCTGTTTCTTTTTTATTATTTCATGAACAAGAGAGTAACATTTAATGAGATTTTGAAAAGTTATTTTGTTTGCCAATATTATGTTCAATGGTACAAGCAGACGACATGTGCCAGGTTATAGCAAAACGCCCATATCGGATATCCTGTAAAATGAATTGTTGTATGCGCGCGACAAAGGTTTTTTTCTATTTCGGTTTCTTCACATTGCAATCGCCCTGTCTCAGTAGTTTTAATATTTGGAACAATACATTTATTAGCTACTAGAATCTACCCCAAGGATACTTTTATACCTATTACCATGGTGACAGTCGGATTAGCTGACACTTTTATTGAATGTGTATTTCTAAGGTGCAGAAATGACAATATGATTAAAAAATCCTGTCAGATGAATTGATCAATAAATTCAAGTAAATTTGTACCACTAATCATCAATAATTGGTAGCTGTTTTGGCGGATTTTAAGTAATGTTCCTTCGATTTTAAATTTTTTTTGAATCATTAACAACAAACTTTTTAACACCTATCAGCACCAACGCAGCCCGTTTAATTGGTAATTACATGAATATGCACTTGTGTGTGACTTCATGATAAATTGATAAGCAGTATGGTCAAGCAAATTTGCAGTTAAAGAGTTTGCCCTTATTTTGCGATATTCGTTAATTGTTTTGAAAAATTCACACTTGATTCGAATGACATGTGGCCATTTCATTCGGTCCGATTTTAACGGTCTTTTAGCGAGCGGGAGGCACTAAGACTAGCTGCTTGCCGCAGACGGCAGGTGACTGTTTAATCAAGATGTAATATAGAAGGATTTTCGTCAGGGGCGTCCCAGGGTGACCGTTTATTGGAGTTCAGACACGGACTGTCCTTGGGGGTCAATTCAGAGGGTGTCTAAAAAAAAAATTCAAAAGTGTCTATAATAGTGTCCATTTAACTTATTTCTGACATTTATGCACAACTAGATACTTCAAAATGTAATGTGTTACATTATACACAATGATCGTACAGGTGCAAGACAATGACTGAAAGTGTCAATTATTTAAACAACAAGGCCGCATTTAAAAAAGTCTTTATGTATGTATCTTTATGTAAAAGTAGTGTATGTGTGTGTGTGTACATGATTGTGTGTGTGTGTGTGTGTTGTGTGTGTGTGTGTGTATGTGTGTGTGTGTGTGTGTGTGTGTGTGTGTGTTGGTGGTGTGCACTTCTGGGTGCTATGGGGCTCGTTTTGGGGAGGCTGCGTTTTTGGTATGTGGCATTCCCTGTTTGATATTATTTTTGTTTTTTTGTTGCTGTCTCCCAACCCTCCTTTTTGAAGTTGGGTCTAGGTAGGTAGGCAATTTTTTTTTATTTGAAAAAACAAAAACTACAACAGTATCTGTTAAGACAAATAAAAGAATAAAAATGAAACATACAATTTTAAACTATCATCTTCATTTGTCTCATCCTCAAATGTCCATGTCTAAATGATTTTAAAAAAATAATAATAATTGACCAACGCGGTCGAATAAAAATATTCGGAGCGCAGCATTTTAAGCTGGTCGGTTGAGAAACAGCAAACAAACCTATTTTTAATTTGGCCCAACTTGTTACAATGTTTGCAAATTACGGTCACACTTTGCATCAGTAACACCTGCTATCGACAGACACAAAGCATTTAGGGTCTTTATACATATTATTACTTAACCTTTTTGTTTTTATACATATTATGCCGCCAGTGATAAATGAAAAGGAGTTATTAACCTTGAAGAAAATAGCCTTTTAAATAAACATACAATTCATATTGATATACTAATAATTCCAGATTATTTCTATGATTTATGATGACAAAGATGGTTTGAAGTGTCAATACATCTGGTCCTAAGTGTCTATAAATATGGTCCGAAGTGTCTATAATTATGGTCCAAAGTGATTGGTCGAAATTCTCCGTGGACCAAAGTGTCCGCCCGTAATTCCTTGTCAATGGGGGATCATTACGTAAGACGGCTTGTCCAGGAGAAGGGGAGGGGGAGGGGGGTCATTTCAGAGAAAAATGCCTTCATAGGTTGTTCAGGGTAGTCATTCTTATACCTTAGTGGCGTTAATGGTTTGTCCAAGGGGGGTCTTCAAAGGGTTTGCTCAAGGGGGCGGGGGGGGGGGGAATTAGGCTGAAGTGCCTTCCATAGGATTAGGGATGTAATCGATTCAAACGATATCGATATATCAACGATCAAACACTTTCGATTCAATATCGATTACCGTTTTGAAAAATCGTATATCAAATAATGTTTTACTGTGCCATGATCTACAGTTTCACGTTCGAAAATTTCATCAAACTGAACCGGAACATGAACAATCACTCTACCCTGAGTTCCGTGTTTTTCTAACGAATGGTAATTTAATGAAATGTGGTCTTATAGGCAAAAACATTTCATCACTGCAAAGGTTGATATATATTATAGACCAGAACCATATGTTTAGTACAAATATAGTCCAGAGATTTGGTAGAATATATAGTAAGTGACTTTTTTGCGCCCGTGTATCGATATATCGCTGTATCGTCGATATTTCTAAATTGATATATCGATACAAAAAATTTAATCAATGACATCCCTACATAGGATGGTGTTATATTTTCTGGAATTGCTACAGGAAGTTGATATTTTGTCAAAAAATAAAAACAAACACCCCTCTATACAACATAAACACCAGGAGTGCAATGCCTTCCGTACCCCACCCGCTTCTCCGATACAAGAATATTTTTTGTAACAAACTGACAACTGGGTTTTCTGGTCTAGACAGTTAAAGTGTTTAAAATCATCGCAGAATCTATCCTTACCTTTAATTTATCGTTGTTTATACTATTGAAAAATCATCTCTTCTACGACATTTACCAACACGTCGCAGCCATGACGCGGAATAGCCAAATGAACACGGCCCTAAAATACAAAAAACAATACAATGACAAAATTGTACTGTTGTTATGACAAACGAACAAACGATGAAGTCTGAAATGATATAAAGTGGTATAGTTGTAAATTACCCAATAACTACCTTGATTTAACGTTTACCGTAACAGTGTGTTTCTTTCTCGCCCAATGTTACGACTACAAATGGAGTAAGTTAAACAAAGGGAACTAACTATGTATGTAAGAAGAAAAAATCGTGCTGTGAACTGCTTTATCCCTTACCTGAAAGTCTGTAAACAGATATTGTAAAGTACATTCAACTTTTCCAGATGTCAACATTATACTGGTTGTTGTATAAGAGGACGCGATATTGATCACTAGTTGTATTGTTATCATCTTCGCCCCTTTTATGCATCATGAATCCAGAGAAATATATGGCCGAGAAAATAGTAAACGAAATCTTGAACGGGACATAAATTAACATTTCCGGTAGATATAAAGAGAACTTTTTTATAAGATATAAAGAGAACTTGCTGTTTCGAACAGGAGATTGAAGACCTATGAAGTAATGTTGTTAATGTTAATTTAATGTTAATTTCCATTACGTTATCACGGTTAAATCGTTAACCCGTTTTCTCGGGTTCAAACCCGAGAAATTAACTGCGTTAGCCTGGCGTTTCAAAGCTGTAATAACCATTACGAAACCATGAGGTACAAAGCCGTGATCGCCACTGTATCTTGTATTTCAGGTTGGAAAATAATTTCATTGTTTCCCATGGGTCGCAATTAAACAATATTTTAAACAGCCGAATTTGGAAACTGCTTTTATTAAACGAACTTTTAACAGATAGTTTAAGAGTAAATCTAATTTGATATTGAAATAATATAATATTAGGAACGAATCATCTTCATTTGCATTTTTAAACGATATATATATATATATCTCACTCCTGTCGACAACATTGAATACTTTTCTTACTCTACATACAATTGTACAAACAGAAATGAAGTATAATTTCTACATAGATCGGCATATATATTCCAATCCTAAGGATTTTAACTTTTATTCTAATTGGATATCCAGTTGGCACTAGCTAATAAATTCCAGTTGGAATTCCAATTGGATTTGTAGTTAAACGTTCCAATTGAAATTCCAATTGGACTGTATCAATCCCATTGGATTCAGTCCAATTGGAATTCCAATTGGATCATGCAATTCCAATTGGAATTTCAATTGGAAAAAATCGATCCAATTGAATTTTCTGATTTTCCAATTGGAAAATGGTCATTTTTCATGGTTTGGAATCTTTCTACAAGTTTCAAACATAGACGTTTCTTTTTGAAATTTGAAATATTTATTCCTTTGATAAAGACCTTTGCATAGACATATTACTCATAGTTACAAACCAAAAACTCTTCGATTTCAATTTGGAAAATTTTGGAATTCCAAAAATTCGCTTGAACGTGTTTGTATGATATTTTGAATGGTGGCCCGAAATAGGGGAATGAATTCCAACAGCCACTATTTATTACATTTTACACATTACCGTCAAACTGAAAAAAGGTCCGTAGATGATAGTTTTCATCAATTCAGGTTATGAGAATCGAAATAATCTATGGTTGGATTCCTATGTCGAAAGTGAAGCATTTCCCGTCGATAATGAGCCTGCGTAATAATTCATTGGGAAATGCTTCAATTTCGATAAAGCACTACAAGCCATCAGTTATTTCTTAATTAGTAAAGATTCTTTAATTCAACAATGATCATTAAAAATCTTTGCTTAAAAATTTTGTCCCACATTTTGGTCACGTTGGCAAGTTAAAAAATTAGATTTTGCATAGGCCATATATTACTTTTTGTCTGATACGGGTTTAACCCATATAAACAAATATGTTTCTTACGACAAATTTATTTAACATTTGCCTGTAACTTTTTTAAATGACTATTTTTTGGGGGTAGCTGAGATATTTGTGGACTTTACATGGACATTATCCTCTTTACGTTCAAATTGAATGCTCAAACACACGAGAAACCGCTCGGGCAATGTACAATACAAACAGGGTACATGTCCAGACGTACACGGCACAATCCCGTATAACTTATAATGTTCTAATTCTTTTATTTCTGCTTATATCATTTTTGCTTGTTTTTTTATACACTATGGTGAATGACATTCAGAAGAGTAGCGGCTTAAGCGGTAAATTTAATGCACGTATTACCAGAGCAACTTCAAATTACTTCCACTAAAATACATAATGGTTAATTGTGGGTTTCGGTGTAATATTGCTTTATAATTTTACTGAGTGAGCACCAAAAGCGATGTTTCCAAGATTGGCTCAGCCACAAGTGAAAATAACTACTTTTGGTGTTCACGAGTGTAATTTACGCGATATTACATCAAAATCAACAACATTTCTGTTTATTTTTTTGTTGACTTTGTTTCAATAAAATGTCGAAAATCGCAGGAATTGTCGTCAGAAAGCATAGCACATATGACGCCATTTTAACGACGTTATCGTCATTCGGTTTCCGGCGTTAGTTACGGTTGGCATACTTTTTGACGTCAATACGGTTTAAAGATTTTGATATTTTCACTTTGAACGGTAAAAAAGAACAATTTTATTTCACTGATATATTTAAATAGTTTACTGAAAAGCAAAAATAAAACCTTTCTATAGCAACAGAAGATCAACACGACATGTCAGTCTTTTGTTGGCTGATGTTTTGTACAGTTGTCACGTCATTGTATCATATCCACAGAAAAATATCCCATCAATTTGGACTTTTAAGGCAAATCCTTGAACAGAACAGTAATGAGGTCATAAGACAATGAAACAAATTATTGACAGAACGTACATATATTGTATTTAAAAGAAGGTACAGCCTAGGCAAAAACCCGCGCGTATGCGTCTACGCGGCGTGAAAATAAGAGACTGAAAGCGTGGAGCCGCGGTGGAATATCGAACGCGTGTATCTTCTAAACTTGATCTGCTTTTGACAGTGATTGATGCTATGGGCTATTTTATGTTTAATACAATGCTACAATTTTAACAGTAGCAAAGACAATCGCTTAATATATAAAAATAAAAACACATTGCTCTATCATACATGAGCTTTATTATAATGTCCTTCCATCCTGACAAGCATAAATCCAACAATTTTTCAATAAAAATTCCTTTCACAGTTTCAAAGTCACTATTAGGCGGCGCACACACCTTCTCGAACGTGAAGAGGTAACTTACCCTTAATATTGGGCTACAACACAAAGTGGGTACATATCTAAATGTACACAGCAAAAACCTGTATAACTAATAATATATGAGACAAACGTATATAAATTGTAGCTGTTTTAAATGGTATATACAGTCAAACTCGTATTAAAGACAATCTCCGAATAAAGACCCCCTGCGAATAAAAACAATCATGGAGATCAAAGTATACCTCTAATCTATAGTAGAAAAAACGAATAATAATAATTATACAGTGGCGCTCACGCTTTTGTTCCGTTTTTCGGGAGGAAAACGCGACCAGCACGCGTTTTCGCCCGTTTTCGAAACGGGGCGTTTTTCTGCTCGGACCGTTTAAAAAAAACGGGCTTTTCTGCTCGCCCCGTTTAAAAAAAAAACGCTGATCGCACTGCACATGCGTTAAAAGCGAGTTCCGGCGTTTTTATCCGTTTTTTTACCGCGGCAGCGTATGCTCATGCGTGAAAAGCGAGTTCCTGCGTTTTTGTACCGGCCAGTTAATGCGCATGCGTATGTAACAATCGCTGTGAAAATGTTGTTAACCAGAGCCGAATTAAATAACCAAAATATAGATGTAATTTGATACGCCTCTTAGTCTATAATGTGGTCAGATTAAGATTGTTTTTTTGTCGTTATTTTCAAAAGCAAAGTATAACTATTACATTGCCACCCGCGTATTAGATCATTACTTCCGCGTTTCTATCATAACCGAAGTAAAAGAAACGAGTACATTTCCTACAAGGTGGAGAGCGAGGGAAAAGGCCTTGTGATAGGTAGAAATAATTAAGCACCTCCAATGTCCCTTTAATGTAACTATGAACAATCTATAACCCGTAGATATATATTTAATTAAATTAAAACCTGCTCGATCATATGATTTAAGTTATCAGTAAACTGTAACATCGGGACGTTCCTGATAACATTAATGGCCATGCTTCTGGTTCAATTAGCATAAATTCTTTAATTTATACATGTACAAAATTTACATAGTCTTGATTACAACTTAATCGCTCCCGAGACTCACTACTAGGAATGGCTATTGCCAGACTTTTCATATCCTAATAAATCGCGATACGTATTGTAATATAATTAGAGTTATACTTACACGAGTGGCTGTGTTTCCTATATAAACATAATAAAGTTGTTTATTATTTTACGAAAAAATACAGCACTTTTATCCAAGGGCGATGTGCCAAAAAGGATGTAGTTGCAACACGTATGTAAACAAGCCGTCCAATTGCATTTCGTGTTTTAAAGTTACAATGATGTACTGCTACAAGTTGAATATAGATCGGGATAGTTTTCAAAGAAAATCATTGAAAATGACGTGTAAGAATCGTAATAATAATTCATAACCATACTGGGGCATGCTGATTATGTGTGCATCTTCTTTAAATATTGAACTTTCCTACTAAATACTGATAACTTTCAATCATTGACTGCTGAGAAATAGAGCTGACAAAAATTTCTCAATGATTTACAGTCAAAAAACACTTAAGATCAATAACTCAATGGAAAATAATTACTTTGGAAATTGCCGACATTACACATATCTCCTATTTGAACATGCTTAGAAAAAGGGTGGAAACGAACGATGCTCTCTCTACTCAATACAGTATAACTCTGTGAAAAAAATCAATCAAGTGGAACACGCCAGTAGTTACCGGAAACATGGATCATGCACATCAAGGCATGGTACCTATCATTTCAATAGAGAATCATTTAATTCTAACCAGGGGTTTTGCAGGTATTGCAGTCCAAAAGTGTACGGATGGACGGACATACAGACAAGCTGAATCCAGTATACCACTTCACACTTTGTGCACCGAGGGTATAGAAACATTTCCAAAATTTCCACAGGCTGAGACATTGGTAAATTGTTTTGAAGGTGACTGTATAAAAATTAGCCACTACAATTACCTGTTCTTTAAGTTTTTCCTATTTTTTATTTTTGTTTTTCATACACAAGAAGATTATGACTGAAAACTATAATGAAGATTCATTCTTCGAGAGAACTGAGTTCGATTTAAGTTGCTCATGTGAGCAACCAATAACATTGTGATTAATGTCACAATGTTTTGAATCATACTGTAATACTCTAGTTATGTAGTAACCAATACTGTATGCACTGCAGTACTCAATAGTATTCTATATTACTAAAGCACTGCATTTCTGTATTGTCCAAATCAATTCAAAATGCTATAGTGCTTAGAAAGTTACAACCTGAAAAGTTCTCATGTGTCCATTTGTTTTCCGAGTGTGGCCTTAATATTTGAGCTTGCATTCAACATGCTGTTATTATAATTATTACTGAGGTTATATCACGTGCCTAATTCTTCATCATCAGCTACTGTTCTAGAGTTTCAATGACTTCTCTTACATGTATTTGAAAACAAATTCACAGCTAGCGTAACATTATCACTTCAGCTGCAACTTTGGAAGGTATCCAATAGGGATGTTGTATGGCCAAATGAGCTATCAATTTGCTGATTTTACTGTTGTTCTTCCCTTGTCTTCAAAAAAATCAATGTACATGAATGGTACGTGGCATTCCCTGTTTGATATTATTTTTGTTTTTTTGGTTTCAAATATGAGTATATTTTGTTCAGTCAACTCAGCAAAGTTCTTCTTTAATGTTAACTGCATGTTGTCAATACATCAAGTGTCCCATTGTCTCACCTCAATTATCAATTATTTTTATTTGATATTTTTGGTTTCCTGCTTCCCTCCTTGATTGTGTCCTCTGGCCTGTTTCGTCGGGCCCTTAAGGGTGTTTCTCTTGGTGCTCTGCCTTCTGCAAAGGCATTGAGTACATACGTTTTTTGGTTCTCAAGGTTTGCTTTTTATATATTCATACACGAGCATTTTTGTGTTTTACATACCATGCCTTTTGTTTCCATTGCGTGTGTTAGAGATTCACCTAGCAGGGATTACTTTTATTTACACTGTCCTGTGACCTTGGAACATGGTGGGTGTAAAGTGAGGTTGAGTGCGCACCATAAACCGGTTTAAGCTCCCCAGTATTAAGTCAATACGATTTTAATTAAATATGATTATCGATGCCCTGAATTCATTGAAAATCTGTTGCAGGGATTATTGCCACACCAATGTTACATAGTCGAAGTTCATTCAACATAGTGGCAACATAGTGAAACACTGATTTCTTGACATCTGACGTATGCCCTTTAAGAATGGTGTTGATTAATGTTATTTTACATTGAAAGGAACAGTCATCCCAAAAAGTGCCTGTCTGGCCGGTCATGGAGAGAGGGATAACATGTACATGTCGCAATGCAATCATTCTATAATTGGCTTCCCTCCATCGTTTCGAAAACAAATCTCAGTACACGTTTATTTACATGTACAAAGGCTGCAAGGTAAAGTGTGTGTTTATTATAGCGTCACCCCTACTTAAATGAGCAACCTTTTCTGACTTATGAAACACCTTCTTTAAGCACATTTACCTCCCAAATTCTATACTTTAACACCAGACACCAGTCAGGTATGCATACGGTAACCATTATTTAACTAGCTGTCGGTTCAGCAACCGGCCATATTAGATCTAACCACTGCTGGGATTCAAACCTTTTACCCTCACTCCACTCCCAAGTCGGATGCCTAGACCACTAGACCAAAAGTGACGGTATGTATGCATTGTTAAAGTGGGCGGGGGGGGGGGGGGTCAGAGAACCAGACTCTTTCATTTTAAGACGTGGGGGCAATTGAAATTGGAAGGGAAAATCTATCAGAAAAGTGTCACCCATGTATAGCTATTTCATTGTTTATCCAAGGTCCGAATATGAAAACATGCTACGGCCGTCATATAAAAACAATTATTTGATGAAAATTTTATTTAAATTGCTTCCATGTTTTATTAACCCTAAAGTTCGTGTGTCAAAATTACATGGTTATTTCATTGTCGATATATACCTACAAAAATACTTTAAATTTGCATTAGTGCATAAAATTGTTAAATACCTCAATGTAGCGGCGTTGACATCCTTAATATCGTATAAACATTTTGCAGTTTTGTTGATGAAGGCCTTATTCTCATGTAATTACTAATGTCGCTTTATCTGAGTTCATCAGTAAAATGAAATGGTGTCTGAGTAGAGATATTAATGCTCATGTACTTTTTTATTGAGACCCGCGCATATGCCTCTTGTACGGAGGTCTACCGATTGAGTGGGGCAGACTGTAGTAAGAATTTATGAGAAAAAAAGAAGGGCCATTACGCATTACATTCCGGTAATACCAGCCTACAGTGAAGTTTCATGTCCTTTTGGTCAAAACAGATTGTTTTGCATTTCTGTGTGTTGAATCGAAATGGCCAGTCTAAATTCCTCCATAAAACAGAACGTTTCAACTTCATAAACATGGTACATTGTAATATTGCTATATCTTCGGAATTTGTAACTTTGTAGAGTTTTGTATCATCACTGAAAAGCCTACAATTCTTTAATTGCACTGCCTATGGTAAATCATTATTCGTTAATATATAAGGCTAGTTGCATGATACAATTATATACAATACAAAGAGCACCGGTCCCAAAATATTACCCTGGGGTACACCAGATTTAATGCTTATCCTGTTTTTAAATTTTAAAAACATCATCGTCACATGATTTCAGGCATTCATTATGCTCGGTATACTTTTTGACATTAATCTGTGTAACACATTTTGATAATTTTCACTTTGTGGACAGTGAGTTCATCGGAATATTATCCACCGTTATATTTCGATAAAGCACAAATAAACATAAATTAAAAGCTAATGGTAAGCAGTCGTCTTTTTCATTTCTATTTTTGGATTTTGTACATTTTAATATTAAAGATGCATCTAGAAACCAGCGAGGAAAGCCGAGGAACTTAATTTCCCGATATAAACATGACAAATAGTTTATCAGTACCTGGAGAGTAATACCATTGATATCCCCATTCTGACGAGCTGTAAATGTGTACCAAATGATTGATGGAAATTGAGTGTTCTCTCAGCGTTTTAAATTTGGGATTGTCATAAAAAAGCTAGTGTAGTTAAATTAATACAGCTTAGGGAGATAGATTTTGGATATGCGCTTTCTCCGAGGTTTGACAACTATAAAACATCAGATAAAAAATCCGGGTCAAAACGATGAGCCAAATGAATTAGTTAGTCTCTACACAACAGTTGTAGGACCTACAGAGGTTATGTTGATTCATAAATACAATTTTTATTTCATGTCGGTACAGCCTACTACAGGGATAGAATTGTTTATGAAATGCGCTGTTAACTAAAACCTGACATTTTACCATATCATCTCATGGTCTGATCATAACATATGGATATGTAGATGATATCCCTTACCTGAACAGACCGTAAGCCCAAGGTTAAGGGGCTGTAAAGTTCATTCTAGGTTATTTTATTTAGATTTGTTGTTGTTGTTGTTGTTTATGTTGAGACCAGGTAAAATCCGCTCCAAATTAATGACTGGGTTATGTTGTAATCATCTACGCTCCTTCACTCTAGATATCTTACAAAGATTCTTGTAGCCTAAAAATGTTTTACTGTATAACAGAGACATAATCTCTGACTATTCGTAAACGAAAACTTGAACGGGACAAAGATCTAAATTAAAATATCCAAGGCCGGGAAATATACAGTATAGATCTACAGTAGAGAAATTATTAATGTACAGTAGGTTTATATCATAACATTGTCCATGTCAACTTTAGTTGAACTGTAGATTCTATATTGATAAAACATATCAGCAATAACTTCGACGATTACATTTCAATGAAAACAACAACATAAACATCGTTGAATGTCTCCTGACAAAAACACGCCTCGCTGTATTATCGTGTGTGCGTGCGTGCGTGCGTGCGTGCGTGCGTGCGTGTGTGTGTGTGTTGGTGGTGTGCACTTCTGGGTGATGTGGGGCTCGTTTTGGGGAGGCTGCGTTTTTGGTACGTGGCATTCCCTGTTTGATATTATTTTTGTTTAAATGTTTTTCTTAAAATTGTTTATTACATTTTGTGTATTTTTACGATATTTTATTAAAGAAATGATATTTGATTTATAGTAAAATTTGTGGATATCGCGAAAATAAGGAATTTTTCTTTATTTTACTTTTTTCATGAACATGTTATATGGATATAACAAACTCCGGATAATGATAAGGTCCCAATGAGTTCGTTATAATCGAAGTTACCTGAATGTCCTTTACTTTTCTATTGATTTAGTGTCCAGTTCCAGTGATATTAGGTTAATGTACCAAAAAATTAACTTGATATTTTCTAAAACAGTCTTTATTTAAGTGACGGTCTTATTGCATATTTGTTTAGGTTTCGTTAACTTTGCGTCTTGTCCGCAGCTTTTATACCCCTAAATTTCATATACAGTCACTCTGTACATTTTGGACTTTATTTTATGTTGATTATTAAACAAGACTCATTTGCCAATAAATAGTGTGCACTGTTGAATAAGATCACAATTAAGTGAAAGATTTTGTCAAGCCGCTTGCGAAACCTCGATATAGTTGTCCAAATGGGTGTTCATTGTATGTGCGTGCGTCAGTGCGTGCGTGCGTCAGTGCGTGCGTGCGTCCGTCCGTCCGAGTTTAGCTTGTCTGGGCTGTAACTTATCCATGGATCAAGGGATTTTTTAATAATTTGGCACAAATGTTCACCATCATGAGACGGAGTGTCCTGCGCAAGAACCAGGTCCCTAGTTCCAAGATCAAGGTCACACTTAGGGGCCAAATGTCAGATACAAGAGTAATTCAAGAATGACTTTGTCTGGAGCATTTCTTCTTCATGCATGGAGGGATTTTGATGTTACTTGGCACAAATGTTCACCAATATAAGATAGAGTGTCATGCGTAAGAAACAGGTCCCGAGGTCTAAGGTCAAGGTCACACTTTGAGGTTAAAGGTCAAATTCAAGAATATCTTTGTCTGGAGGATTTCTTCTTCATGCATGGAGGGATTTTGATGTAAATTGGCACAAATGTTCACCACCTTGAGCTTTCTTTGTTTTTAGAATTACTTCCCTTTGTTGCTACTATAAATAGCTTATATTGTAACTTTTTTATTACTGGCGGTAGAGAAAAATCGAGACCACTTTTATGTGGTACAACATGCATGTTACATCCAATATATATATAGGTGTATTTTGACCTATCTCTACTTGGTAAGGAGTTAGCCTTTTTGACAGCTGGCGGCTCGACATGTTACACGTGGGCATCTAGTTTTATCATAGTCTGCATTTGAATCAGAAAGGCAGAAATTAATGTCTGGTATTATTAAAGAACTTGGGATTTTCAACAAAATGCTGCAGTTCTGATAGCTGTCATTTTCATTAAAAAAACAGTAGAAGAAAGTGAACTGTACAATAAATAACTTACAGGGAAAGTAATAACAGAGTATGGATATGGTGGAAAGTCACCTATCTTGATTACATATTACTTCATAATTTTCGAAGGGAATATTATTATATATTACCGCCATTATACAAAAATGTGGCTTTGACCTAGAATTTTTTTCTATTTGTCTGAGCACTGATCTCACAAAAAGAAATCAAGTTCAAGACCTGACTTTTGATATCTGAATGTACACTCATCATTTACATGTTTCTATATTAAGGAAAGATACATATGAGTTACTGAATTTACTGTAAACTTTTTTATCATGGCAGTTAGCATGGCTGTTATTCTTATTTTTATTACACACTATCCCAAACAAGAAACCTGGTTTCTGTATAGTGCTTTCAAAGTCAAATGAGAACTGTTACAGTTGTAAATATGGGTCTGTTTTAGGACAGAAAGGCTGTCAAGTCATTTTTATCCATTATTCATTGGAAGAATTACTTACAGTACAGCACAGGCGAAACCCCACGCATATGCGTCCATGCGGCATGTAAATAAGAGTCTGAAAGCATGCAGATGCGGCGGGAAATCAAACGCGTGACGCGACATCGCAAATTGTATGCGGCATTCAATTGCCGCATCTGAAAGACAAAAAGCAATCAAGCGCATTCAAGCGCGACAACGAGTCCCGCCGCGTGATGCCACGTGTCGCGACGTTATGCGGCATGTCATTTTCTATACAGGTAAAAGCGATGAAATAAAAAATATGTACTACATTGTATTTTACACATGTACAGTATAAAACTGTGTTTTTCAATAATGATGTACAATGTATTCCATATTGTAACCAATAAAATTTCAGTCTTAAATGTTTTAGTAATTACATGTGTATACCAGTAAGTTTTAGTAACCATAAAAACATGTATGTAGAAACGTGTTTTAGAACTGTGAGATGAAAAAGAAATACCTCAACCCATACGATTATTTTGAATGAATTATCTTAATGCAGAGATCGACAAATACAACATTAAATGACAGAGTACGACCAAGAAGGCAAATGTTAAGAATAATATTAAAACATCGTGATCACTTTAAATGTTGATAATTGAAAAAAAGGATGCTTAGAAGAATCACAATAGAACTAAGTATTTACTGTAAATTAACGCTGAAATACATGAGAATGGGATTTCCTTATCCCCTACTGAATGGACATGGTAGATTTATTTTCACCTTCAAAACTGCTATAAATGGATAGAAAATGATCTCATTCAGAAAAAGAATACCCACAACCCTATGTTTATTTTTTTAAATAGTTTTACAGTCATTTTTCGTATGTATGTGATGTGCTTGCTGCTTTTAGTAAATATAGCCCAGCAGCGATGAGAGATCATTGCAGCAGTTAAGTATAAGGTTATCTATCACCGGTATTGGGTGGAAATTTGTATCTCGTAGATGAAAACTTAGTACCGGTATACGGTAAATTCTGCTTAGAACGAACTCTCCGGGATCTATCAAATGTGTTCCTAATATCATTGAGTTCCTTATATCCATATATCGACGTTCCTTATATATATCGAACTAAAATAATATCGAACACATATTTTTATAGTCAAATCCCAACCATCAACTTACAGTTGCTTTTGATTTTTCTACCACCTTTTATCTATAACTGTTATCCTTTTCTATATCCGTATGTAAAATAATTGCAAAGATTAATAAAGCATAAAAAAGATGGTTCATGTTTTCATTGGCAATACTGAAACAAAATAATTTTGTATTTGATACAATTGAATAAAGTCGATTTTCACTCAATAGCCAAAATAGCCAAAATATTATCACTTGAACATCGTACTTAGCAATTGTGTTGGTATTCTCTTTTAACTAGTTTATCAAAAGGTTATACATGTGAAATGTAGAAGACTATATCCGAAGTTTCCTGATAAACGGAGTACGATATAACCGCATATTTTTACATTTAACAAAACTTGAAAAGGAAAAGTCGGACCCAAAAGAAATGTTCGTTATATCCGGAGTCGCTATATACGGATATTACTGTTATAAGGTAAACTGTCCGTCCGTTAGAACGACCGAAATACGGCTGGAACGGATGTACTTTCCTTCTTGAAATATTATTCAGTTCAAATCAAATTTAACTGTTTTGAAATAAAACCTTAGCACGAGGTGTTTATGTTACATGTGTGTATGACAATGTTTGATGTTACGTCAGTAAATTTTACTTTCAACAGTGCGATCTTATAAAAAAAACACATTTTTATTAATTTCATAAAACACCAAACACGTATACGTAATAAAGCCGGTTGTGATCACGGTTCATAGCTCATAGGTAGTTGGTAAAATGTTGGTGTCTAACTCCGAGTGTAGGAATTGATATGTATGATATGTATGATATGCATGTACGTACAGAATCCGGTTGTGCCCCCGGTTCGAGCTCTCACAATGAAGGTGGTTGATAAGTGGACGTACAGTATTTAGGCTGTTACTTGTATTTTTGTGAAGTTTAGTTCTTACATTAATCTACTGATTATGTGCAGTCAGCGCTGAGAGATTGTTGTTTTGATAAAGTAACAATTTTCATGCAAGCATGAATTTTCAATCAGTGCAGATCATGACCAGTCCTGCACCGTACGAAATTCACCAAATTGAAAGTTGGAAATGTCCACTTTAGCAGCTTAATGTAGTACCGTACATTTAAAAAAATTGATGCCGATTTGTTGTACATTCATATATTTATAACAAACATATTGTTTTGTTGCAACGTATGACGAAAAAAAAGGAACATACGTAACTGATACATTGTAATAGTTAATAATCGACAGTTTGCGGTTATCATCTGTTTCAGTATTTATTTAAGATTATTGTGTCTTTGTAGCTCAAATCAGAGTCCAAGAACGAATAACTTATTTAGTTTACCTCGATCAGTTTCTACAATAAACTTATTAATAAAAGAGTTTTAAATACTTGACACTAAAATAATCCTGTCTTAACTACTTCGACAGTAAATTGCCAATGATATCTGTTTTAGCTGATTGTCTTACTTTATGGTTGTTTATGATTGTCTTACTATCATTATTCCCTGTTTGATATTATTTTTGTTTTTTTACTTTATGGTTCATTAAAATGAAATACATGCTGACAGTACTGTAGACAATGGCAATCATCACCCTTTGTTAATATTAGCAATAAGTGTCTACTCAATTAAGATGTGACACTAATTATCCCCAACTTCAAGGCAAGCGTCGGAATCAATTTTGTTTAAATACATACATCAAAACGACGACAAATTATTGATAAGCAATAATATTATAATTCTTGCGACAAACAACGATATCTGTAATAAAAAGTTTAGAATAAAAGAACAAAGTCATGAAAATGTTACAACTTTTAATTATATACAATGATTATTTTTTTAAACATACTCGAAAGATAGTAAACTGCAGTAACTCATGCAAAAATTCTATAAAATTATACCTTATAAAACCTTTTATAGAATTACATGTACATTGTGCAAAAGACATTAATTTTTAAAGGAAATATTAATCCTTCTCGCCGCGTCACGCGGCATGGTACTTGTCGCATATCGCAAATGACACGCGGCATATACATGCCGCATATGCAATCATATGCCGCGTGATGCGACATGGTTTTATTACTCCCGCGTGGTAAACCCTCCCGCGCTATAGCGCGGCGAAAACGGAATCCGCCTGTGCTGTACTGTATATCTTCTTGTATTATGATAAAGCTGGTCCCTCATTAATCCATAACCTATTCAACTTGTTTTATTGCCTTAGGCAGTACTTAAACCTTTCAAGGTCAAATTTAGCTATACTGAAGAACTATTTGTCAGCGGGACCCGTTTTTATTTTATATTTGCACAATTTGTTCAGTTTTATTGAAATGCATTTAACAACTGTATTTCATAATCAGTTGATTGAACCGCAGTTGGAATTGCATAATTATTTTTGGAAGTTTCTGATTGAAAAACATTTATAGAAGATTAAAAACTAAACCGAAGAAGCGTTGTTCTATGGGACATTTTGAATAAATATCAAGTGGTAAAGTCCTTTTTAATTAGTTCCAAGTTAGACACTATGTAAAATATGACAATCTTCACATGATCACATCTTCACTTGGGGTCACTTGGTTTTACATAGGCTTATATAGGAAAAACTTTAAAAATCTTCTCCTCTGAAACCACATGGCCTAGAGCTTAGATATGTAGCATGTGGTATTGATTAGTAGACCTCTACCATGATTGTTCAAATTATGATCCCCGGGTCAAAATTGACCCCACCTGGGGGGTCACTTTGTTTTACATAGGCTTATATAGGTAAAACTTAGAAAATCTTCTTTTCTGAAACTACAAGGCCTAGAGATTAGATATTTGGCATGTAGAAATGCCTAGTGGACTTCTACTAAGATTGCTGAAATTATGACACCATGGTCAAAATTAACCCTTCCTGGGAGTTGGGGAGGTCACTTGATTTCATATAGTATGATAGGCTTATAAAGGGAAAACTTTGAACAACCACAAGGCCGACAGGCAGAGAATGAATATTTGGAATGTTACTTAGCATTATGTTGTAGACCTCTACAATTATTTCAGAATCATGACCCCTTTTGTAATAGCCAAGGTAGTCAGGTGAGCGATATAGAGCCATTATGGCCCTCTTGTTACGGTGCTATTGCAAAAAATAGGAAACGTGTTCTGAGAATGTGTTTAGTGAGGTAGCGGCAAAGGTATGAAAGGAAAGTATACATCGATATCGCTTTAGAAAAGGTACAGAACACTGTTCTATCATTATTCAACCTGTAAATTCATTGTTCTATATAAAAGCATGAAGAGTATTCAAAGTGCTCCTGGGACTTAAAACTTTTGTCATAGATTGTCATCAGAATTTTTATTTTTACCATGGTTAGTGATGTTGCAGAAAACACCATAAATTAATATTATATCACATCAGAATTCTGTTTATTATACCACCGAAACAAAGTTGTGGGGGGCGGGTTATAGTAGTCACCCTGTGGTCGGTTGGTCAGTCTGTTGCATTTGTCCATTGCATTTTTCTTGTCCGGAGCATACCCAATAACTTGAAAACTATTGTTTGGAATTCAAAACAACTTCATACAATGGTCAAGCACAATAAGAGGAAGTGCAGTGTATAAAAACCATAAAAAGTCACTATCTTGACTCAGTACAGAGTTATTACCAAGAACCATAATTTTATTTTAGTTTTTTTACAAGATTTCTGCCACTAATAACTTCTTCAGCTGCCAAAGCAGTTGTGTGGGGATATAAATCACATTTAGCGGTAGGTCTAGTTTCTTTCTCTTTTTTATCCCTGGTTTTGATTTTGTATTTAGTTTTCAAAGATTGCTCTGGGGTTTATAAAAAATGTCAATGCAAGGCAAAATTTTACACAAACTTATGACTCCTTAAAAGACAAAAATTGTTCAAGATATGTTTTTAATATTTATTTTGATAGTATGCAATGTCATCATTTCCAGCTTATATACGCATGGCATGGGGATTGCTACTCAGTGTGTTAAAATTTCAAGTTTTACATATTCCTTTTCAGGCCTCTTTGATTACTGGTGAATGTGACGTCATTGCTGTGGAAAACCATCGGCAAAGTAGCTGCCAATTCAAATTAGGTAAAGATAGTAATAACTTTTTCCTGAAAATATTGGATGGTTTCTGTCCGGGAAGAATGATCATGATCTGCACTGGTAACAAAGAGGGGTAACGGTTAAAAGATGTTTCTTATGCTCATAATGCAGTGATAAATGTAAATTTCTGAAAGTTTTTGATGTTTCAGTTTATCGCAATAATTACCATGATAACAAAACAATTAAAAAAAAACATTTTAAATTTGTTTGTTAATATGAACGTTTTAATTGTATACTATGAAAAAAATAGATCAATTTTTATTAGTGTGAAACATTGTGAAATGAAGCTAATAATTTAATTTAACTCATTTTCAGGAGAAATTAAATTTACATGTTTCTTTTAACCATGTTAATATTATGCAGTTATGAATTTTGATTTGAATATTTTTTCTTGCCTTGTTACTGTTCATCTCGACATCCCTTATTTTCACTATTAAAGTATTATTTATAAAATTTGAATGTAGGGTGGTTTTTTTTAGCTTTTTAGAAGAATGTTTCAGTTGTCAAGCACCTAGCTCATATATAAGCAAACAAAATACTATTAATCTGTTGCCGACTGGCAGATTCTAAATGTACTTTTATTGGAATTCACAAGTAAAATCAATTAGAAAACAAGATGATGCTAGTACAGTAGTTGGTATATTGCTGTAGAAACTTGTCCCCTTTCTAGATTAGTGTGACAGACAGTATGATAATCCCCTGAGGGGCATTTTTGGCCACCTGTTGATTAATGACCAGTATTGTCATGAAATTGTGCAGTACAGTGTAGTAAACCACCATTTCATTGTGTTCTTTTTTAACACAGGGCCTTTAATTATAATAAATTTAATGGTAGGTGTAATTTGTTCCCAATATTATTTAGATGAAGACAATGGTACATATTTATTTTGACTTTTCAAGTTATAAAGTTCAGATTGACCATAATACATGAATGTCAAGAACAATGCTTACATTTAGAAATAATGTGAGAAAAAACTTTCATGAATTATCTCTTATTGCATTGTATAAGCAGACAAAATTGAAATAACCTTAAAACCTCATTGATATATTTAATAAGTATAATTTTATATGTGGCCTTTTAGACAAAAAAACACTTGACTTAATATATAAACAAAATGTACATGAAATCTGACTTTTATATATTTGGCATATGAAATGGTCCTTTTAAAGAATAGTACATACTAGTTCTTGAGCCTACACTAATTTTATCATGAAAACATGATTATAATTAATTCTTATTTTGTTCCTCTGTTTTATTTATAAAGGTCCTCTTGTTGAAATATGAGACCTCTAAATTCTTATTGTTGCACTTTAAATATTATTGATTGCCCAAGGCAGTATTGGAATCCTTCTTATCAGTATGTTATGTAAGATTGCATAACCTAATAAACTACAGGATCACAACGCAAAGTAGTGTAGACCCAGATGATTTTGTCATATAGCACTGACCCAAAGCATAGTTGAACAGTGTTATTAAGAAATTAAATCCAAGGAAATTATAGCACTATTAAAAGAAGGGATTGTCATTGATTTTTTTTTTTTTTTGCTGAATCTATCATAAATATGAGAAAACAGTGGAAATTGTTCTAAATAGCTTATACTTGGTTTTGTTACCTGAGACACTGTGTCTTTGTACACATTTTTATCTAATTAATGTTATCATAGTTTTGAATCTTTACTCTGCTGGTAGCAAATTATTCTGCTTTTGTATTAGTGAAGTTCAAGATCAGTCGACACATCCAGCCAGTCTGCATCAAAACTGCACTGTTCACTATTCAGTCAATACATTTTCAGTGAAACTTAATTGAACCGTAATTCTTCTATGCAAATTGGATGATTTTTAAAATATAGACATACTGATATTCTTTATTTGTTGTTATTTGTATTTGTCATGCCTATGAGTATGATGAGAATAAGTGTCACAAGCATGCAGTGATGAGGGAAGTTCAAAACACCAACATATGAAAACTGCAGGAAAACAGTCAATCCTTGCAGTGTGAAAAATGATGTTTTTTGTGAAGATCCCTCAACCTGTAAAGAGTCAAGAAGTTGGAAGTTCTAAATTGATGATTTTGTTGGAATTTACACTTCAGGAAATATGTTTTATTTCAGTAGCAATTATTTGTTAAAATAGAGAGATTCAAGAAGACATAAATAGAGCAAAACACCCAAGATAAAACAAACAAAAAAGCTGGAGTAGAAATGAATGATAACGGTAATAATGGGGAAATGTAATATACCTACAAAGAGCGACTTAGCGTCATTTTTGTACTCATAGATATAATGCAAGGTTTGGGGAGGCTGCGTTTTTGGTACGTGGCATTCCCTGTTTGATATTATAAAAGCATATTTATTTATTGCGCCTGTCGTTTAAGGTGCAAACAACTTTACAAGAAACAAAAGCCAGCTGTTAAACTTTCAGTGGCCGCTGCATCACGGACCCGACTACGGGATGCTTTTTCACTGGCCGGTGACCGCGGAGGCAGGTGACTGCTGTTCCCAGCCTTTTAAAGAGCAAATTTGGATGGGGAGGGGATTCAGACTGGCCGTTGTCGGCATATATAATAAAACAGAATCGAAACATATATGGAAACATATTAAAAATCTTACTAATTCAGATAAAGGGTACATAACAATTCCTTGTAAACTTATTGTTGAAGATGAAGAAATAACTGACAATCAGAAAATACTTTACACCTTCAACGAGCATTTCATTTATATAGCCAACTTCCTTAGCAAAACTACATTTTCTGAAATTTCGTTCAAAGGTCTCGAAAGAAAAATTGACTTGCATTTAGGAACTAAATATTTTGATTTGAAATACATTTCACCTCTTGAAGTTAAAACTATTATAGATAAATTAGATATTTCTAAGGCAACGGGAGAGGACGGTATTTGCCCGAGAGTTTTAAAACTGTGTGCAGACTACATAACCATACCGATTGCAAGTGTAATCAATAATAGCATTGACTTAGGAATATTTCTAAACACGTTAAAGTATGCCGCAGTCATACCCATATATAAATCTGGACCAAAAGAGGATCCAAACAATTGCAGACCCATTTCAATTCTTAATACAGTATCAAATATATTTGAAAGACATGTTGCAAACCAACTAAACGATTTTCTTGACGATACAAATATTCTGCATGCAACTCAGTCTGGTTTCCGCAGGAAACATTCATGTCAAACTTCTTTGACGTCCATGGTTGAACAATGGCTGAAATCTTTAGATAATGGAAAACTTGTAGGCAGTATATTTCTTGATTTTAGAAAGGCTTTTGATTTGGTCGATCACGATTACTTCTGCATAAATTAAAGCTTTACCATTTTTCTGACAAATCATTATGCTGGTTTAAATCATATCTGCGGAACAGACAACAAGCCGTCAAAATCGGTGATAAAAAATCTCATAATTCAACTGTAATAACCGGAGTTCCCCAGGGTTCGATTTTAGGACCTTTGCTTTTTCTCATTTACGTAAATGATCTTCAATTAAATGTTTAGAGCTCTGAAGCTGGTATGTATACCGATGACTCGACAATTTACTACTGTTCAGAAAACATTCAAGATATTGAATCAAACTTACAAAAAGACTTAAAAAGTATTGAAAAATGGTGTTCCTTGAATAATATGGCTTTAAATCCAAATAAAACAACATCTATGCTTCTTTGTTGTAAACAATAAATTAAAAGTACTAGACCCTTGTCACTGTATGTAAATAACATTTGTCTTAAAACGGTAACTGACCAAAAGGTTTTGGGTTTACACATAGATCAATCATTAGAATGGAAAACACACGTAAACGCAGTGTATAGTAAAGTTAGCGCTAAAATTAGTTTATTTAAACGAATATCTAAATATCTGACATTGGACATGAAGAAGTTATTTTACAACGCATATATTATGCCAATTTTTGACTACTGTTGCACTTTATGGTCAACGCAACCAGTCAAGCAAATATAAACTTGCTAAACTCCAGAAAAGAGCCGCACGACTAATATTATGCATACCATACAAAACACCTTCATTTCATATGTTTAAACAATTATCTTGGTTGCCAATCCTGGTGAAATTTACATATCACATTGCTATTCAAGTTTACAAGGCCATTAATAGGCTAGTTCGTGAATGTTACTGCAAACTTATAACGTTTTCTGAAAACAAAAGATATCCTTTGCGATCACATGATCAAAAACAGTTAACCTGTAGGAAACCACAAACTCAATATCTTATGAAAATATTTGGTTACTTACGAATGGCTGTATGGAATGCATTACCGCTGCAAATAAAGGAGCAAAAAAAACTTAAGCAATTCAAACTTGCCCTACATAAGTAACATAACTTACTTTTGTCAAATTTATTCGATGATATCCCATCGCTGACAGTGCATGAGTCACTACTAAGAATGAATAAAAATATATATATATACTACTCAGTAAATGATTGTATAATATAATAAGTTCTGCTCAATATTTTAGTGTGTATGTGAGTGTACGTGTGTGTGTGTGCGTGTCTGTGTTGGTGCGTGCGTGCGTGCGTGCGTGCGTACGTTGTGTCAGTTTTTTCTTAGTTGATGTATGATTATAGTTTTCTCAGTTGTATATTATCATTGTTAATAGAAGGCCTCATGGTAGATAAGAAATATGTTGCTTTATGTACATATGCTTAATGAGCTAGCTTCTTTAAATAAAGAGATTATTATAATTTATTATTATTATTATTATTATTATTATTATTACTATTATTATTATTATTATTATTATTATACAACACTTAGTTAGTAATATTAATCTCACTGTTGACCACATGAAATACAGCTTGCTCAGACAAGTATGTACTAGTATCTTCAATCATAATCTCTTTGGGTGATAAAAAAAACATAAAAAGAGATATAAAAGGAAAGGTTTTGTGTTGTTGCCAGTTATTATAAAGACCTTCGAAGGTTCATAAAAATTCATTGACTTCATGTCCTTTGTTGTGTCGCCCTTTTGGAGAAAAGGCAATACATAGGGATCACTTTGATTGTAGGTCAGTCCGTCACATAAAATTAAGTTGGCTATAACTTTGTCATTTCTTAATATTTCTTTATTAAACTTCGCTATTGCATTGCTTATGATGAAAGAGTCGTCATGACACCAAATTGTGTAGGTCAATGCCAATTTGACAGAGTTATGCTCCTTTTTGTGCTTAGATTTTGTCACCAAAACTTAACGTTGGCTATAACTTTGCCATTTCTTAAGATTTCTTAATCTAACTTTCAAATTGCATTGCTAATGACATAAGGGTTGTGATGCCCTCAAATTTTGTAAATCAAGGTCATATTTGATAGAGTTGTGCCCCTTTTTGTACTTAGATTTTGGCTATACTAATGCCATTTCTTAAGAAGTCTTGATCAAACTTTACAATTGTATTGCTTATGATGAAAGAGTCGTCATGCCGCCAAATTATGTAGGTCGAGGTCATATTTGACAGGGGTATTCCCCCTTTTGTCACGAAAACTTAACATTGGCTATAACTTTGCCATTTCTTAAAGCTGCTCGCTCTCAGCTGCCGTTTGGATTTTTTTTTAAAGATTGACATGCTTATTCATTAGTATAAAACTAAAGACTAGCAAGAATCTAGGTAAGAATTTGAAGAAATCGATTGAAAATGTTGGTTACACGGCAATGCTACTTCATATGTTTATATTGAATTTGCAACGCTTTTGAATTTGGTAGCGTATTTTTTTTTAATTTAGAGATATACGTGACATGAATTTATGCTGGAACCTTTTTATATGACCATATGTTCTAAAATACGTTATTTACATACAATTTGAAGAACTTTATTTTTTTACCAAAATCTGAGAGCGAGCAGCTTTAACCTTAAATTTTCAAATTGTATTGCTTATGACAAAAGGAACGTAATGCCACCAAATTTGTAAGATCAAAGTCATAGGTTACAGAGTTATGCCCCTTTTTGTACTTAGATTTTGTCACAAAATTATTGGTTATTCTGACAAAGTGTAAGAGGGCGACACAAGTGTTCTATTGAACACCCATCTTAGTTTAGTTAATACATGTATTATCCAGACGCATCTGCTGAAATGTTGATGATCATATAAATCATAAAGAAGAACATGACTGTTTGTTGTTGAAGCTTCCCTTATAATTATCACTTATTGTACTTAAATTCAAAGTCTTGTGTGATACAGGGCACTGTCATGCACATATTTCAGTAACCACTAGAAGTATTAATTTAAAACTTTGCTGTAGTGTTCAGGGTTACTCTTGACTTATATTTTGCTCTTTACGGCCCTTCTTTGCACTTGATAATACACAGATTCTTGTCTTTGCATTTTACTGCTCAAACTTTTGTTTTATTGGTGTGACCCTGCCTCCATGGGCGAAATAACAAAGTTTTGTAGAGTTGATCACAATTTAATATATTCTATCCGATATAAAGTACGTCATCAATATCGTCACTACATGTGTATTGTCTATTTATCTCCTGTATAGTGTAAACAGATTTCTGCAAAGATTTCCCGCTACATTGGTAAACACTGAGAAAAGTTGAACACGCTGTCTTACGGACAGCTCTTGTTATGCATTGAAATAAGTTATGCTAATTTAAAACAAAGCATGATGTTACTTTGTTGTTTTTATGGGGTTGGTCCAGATACAATGAGAGTCCTGACACTACAGACATTACTGGTTCTTTTACAACAGAACATGCAGCCCCGGGTTAACGACTTCATCCGCAAGATAACTCATAGTATTAGTGTCAGTAATGGAGCCGGAGATCAAACTGGTGAATGGTGGCTTACTAGTGGTGTTTTTGCCACTGACCGTTCCAAGGCGGTGCCCCACTGTGTTCCATTAATTGTTCGTTTTGTCCTCGTGTGTTTGCTTTGTATGCTAGTGTGTGTTGGTAGTGTATGTGTGTGTGTGTGTGTGTGTGTGTGTGTGTGTGTGTGTGTGTGTGTGTGTGTGTGTGTGTGTGTGTGTGTGTGTGTGTGTGTGTGTGTGTGTGTGTGTGTGTGTGTGTGTGTGTGTGTGTGTGTGTGTGTGTGTGTGTGTGTGTGTGTGTGTGTGTGTGTGTGTGTGTGTGTGTGTGTGTGTGTGTGTGTGTGTGTGTGTGTGTGTGTGTGTGTGTGTGTGTGTGTGTGTGTGTGTGTGTGTGTGTGTGTGTGTGTGTGTGTGACTTCTGGGTGCTTTGGGGAGGCTGCGTTTTTGTTACGTGGCATTCCCTGTTTGATATTATTTTTTATTTTTATTTTTTTTTACTAGTCCAGTGTGTTATATGATTGGATTATGGATCCAAATATAAAGATCAGTTAGGTGTGATTTTACAGTGAACATGAATATAAAGTTTTGTGACAAGAGAAGAGTAGGTAAATGTGTTGATAAGAATTATAAGCTAACAACAAATGCAATACTGTACTGATTCTTATACTGAAATATGTTGGTGGCGCAGTGGTTTACGCTCTGGAATACCAATCTGGAGGTCCCTGGTTTGAATACCGTATAGGGCACTGGAAGTTTCAGTGTTTTATACCATATAGAGATGAACTGGTTAAAACACAAAGTTAGTTTCGCGTGTATCGGTAGAATACACCGGACACATAAAAAACCAAGAGGTGTCTATTTGTAAAAGAACTAGGATCTAGTACCTAGATTCCCTGTCATTTGCATCTGTCTTTTAAACCTGATTCTGAGGGGAGTCTTCACAGTTCATGTACACCAGGGACAGGGTCCTTATAGTAATGTATGGACTCTCCCCGGGGAAAATCCTAGGGTTGACCGAGACTATAAAACAATCTAAATTAAGTTTAACTTTTATCAGATTTTATATATTTCCAAAATTACATTAAAGCGAAGAAGAATTTAGAACTATAAGCAACTTGCTCTATGTTACTTTTTTGTTTCTGATAGTAGGCCCATCGATAGCCATGAGAGGTACCGGTTTATTGCAGAAATACTTTGCGAGATTCTGGTCATTCACTTATGTCTCAAATGTGTTTTTGGCATTCAAATGTTTGTAGATTATCAGTTAAATTAGGAATGTTATATTTGCACTGAGTTCCAGCTAAAGCTAAGTGACTAAGGCGTGTGGCAATAAAGTGATTACTGCCTGAAGTTATTTGGCTAAGTGTGACACAATTTTATTGTTTATACTTTACTTTTTATCATTCTTTATTACATCGTAATCACAGTGAAGGTGCTGAATAATTTCCGCCCATCACCAGTCCAGCTCCTTAACCCCCTTTATAGGTCTAGCCTAACTGGTCATGACATTTTGTAACATTTTAATATATTTAAGATTTTGATGATACTTCAAGTGTATTATACTAAAATTGGAGGTATAAAGGGTAAACTGACTTAAAAATTAAACATTTCCGAATTTGTAAATTTAAAGCTTTTTTTTATTTAATCAAATGTGCAAGTGTGACCAGTCATTTTCTTAGTTAGAACATTTCCGAAACGATGGTCACTATTTCGACCGAATATATTGGACGGTTAAGCACTGAGAATGATGTAAACGAATGGTGAAAGCTTTAATGAATATGCCCTAAAATGAATATATATAAATGCGCATGCGTAATGTCGTTTTCTCGTTTCACGCGGCGCTTGGCAAATGTAAATTCACGTTTCACGCTACGCATGCGCAGAACGGAATTTTCGTTTAACGGTTACACGGTTAAACGATTTCCGCATGGTAAACGAACATAAAACGTTTTTTTTTTTCACGAAAACGCGGAAGTGAAACGCTGGCGGTACTGTATATAAACCTTGAGCAGCATTTTATAGATTAGAAAAAAAATTGAATGAATTTACTTACTCTGTGTTTAAACTTTGTGTACCTAGTGAAAGCCTAGACATTTCTAATTCTTTGAGACTCTTAAACATATCTGGACTTAATGTGAATGATTGAACTGTTATTTAAATAGAATAAAAGATTGTCATATTTTACATAGTGTAAAAAGACTTTACCACTTGATATTTATTCAAAATTTCCCATAACTTAAACATTAAGAACAACGCGTTTTCGGTTTAGTTTTTAAACTTCCATCTATGGTTTTCAATCAGAAATTCCAAAAATAATTCTACAATTCCAACTACGGTTCAATCAACTGATTATGAAATACAGCTGCTAAATGCATTTCAATAAAACTGAACAAATGGTGCAACTATAAAAATAAAAAAGGGGCCCGCTGACGTAGTTCTTCAGTATAGCCTGAATTTGACCTTCATGTCTTCCTTGTGTTTTACCATTGAATAACAGTAAGTATAAAATAAACTAATTACAGTAAGATATTAGTAAATTCATGGTTCAGTGCTCAAAATTGGACTATAGTGTAGTTTATGGTCCCTGTGACATATCCTTGTTATGTAATCTTACATAATATACTGATAAGGGGAAACTTGAAGAAAAGGTTTAAGTACTGCCCGAGGCAATAAAACAACTTGAATAGGCTGTGGATTAATGAGGGACTAGTTTCATTTCTTAACACAAGAGGATATAATTAGTTGTACCAATGAATAATGGATAACAATGACTTAACAGCATTTCTGTCCTAAAACTGATCCATTTTTACAACTGTTACAGTTCTCATTTGACTTTGAAAGCATTACACATAAACCAGGTTTCTTGTTTGGGATAAATAATGTGTAATAAAAATAAGAATAACAGCCATGCTAACTGTCATGATAAAAAAAGTATAGAGTAAATTCAGTAACTTATATGTTTCTTTCTTTAAAAGAGAAACATGTAAATGATGAGTGTACATTCAGATTTTAAAAGTCAAGTCTAACTTGATCTCTTTTTGTGAGATCAGTGCTCAGACAAATAGACAAAAAATGTAGGTCAAAGCCACATAGTTGTATACCGGCGGTAATATATAATTACATTCCCTCCGAAAAGTAAGAAGAAATAGGTAATAAAGATAGGCGACATTCCACTTACGTCATACTGGCCATGTAACTAGTCAGATAATAAGATTACGTTCATTTCTTCACTCAGTCTATACCGTAGACACATATATATCATACTATGAAAGTTTATTTTTATTTGAAGGAAAGACAAAGCTTTTAACAACATAGAGGTATTATAAATGCCATCTTCTGATTAAATAGAGGATACTTGTTGGTTTCAGTGTAAGATCACGTTATAATTTCACCGAGTGGGCACCAAAAGTGATATCTTTTCGAGCGGCGCAGCCACAAGTGAAAATAACTATTTTTGGTATTCACGAGTGAACTTATCGTGATGTGACATCGAAACCAACATGTTTTCTATTTATTGCATGTCTCAAACTCTACTTTTGTTGAGTTTATGTCAATAAAATGTCGAAAATCGCGGGAAAAGTCACCAAAAAGAATCGCAAACACAACGTCATTTTAACGACGTCATCGTTACATGGTTTCAGGCATTTATTATGCTCGGTGTACTTTTTGACATAGATCTGGGTAACAGATTTTGATAATTTTCACTTCGTGGACAGTGAGTTTATCGGAATATAATCCACCGTTATATTTCGATAAGCACCGACAAACATAAAATAAAAGCTAATGGTAAGCAGTCGTCTTATTTCATTTTTATTTTTGGATTTTGTACATTTTAATATTAAAGATGCATCTAGAGATCAGAGAGGAAAGCCGAGTAACCACATTTCCCGAATATAAACATGATAATTAGTATTTCAGTACCTGGAAATGCGAAGTAGAGAATAAAACCATTGATATCCCCATTCTGACGAGCTGTAAATGTGTACCAAATAATTGATGGAAATTGAGTATTCTCGCATTGTTTTAAGTTTGAGATTGTCTTAAAAAAGCTCGTGTAATTAATTAATACAACGTTGAAGCTTAGGGAGATAGATTTCAGATGGGCGCTTTCTCCGAGGTTTGACAAAGTATTATAAAATATCAGATCTGTGAAAGAGGTCACACTGAAACGCCAAACTAATTAGAACTGTAAATGTGTACAAAACAATTGAGTATTCTTGCATCGTTTTAATTTGAGATTGCCTTTAAAAAGCTAGTGTAATTAATTAATACAACATTGAAGCTTAGGGAGATAGATTTCGGATGGGCGCTTTCTCCGAGGTTTGACAAAATTATCAGATAAAAAACCCGGGTCAAACCCATGAGACGAATGAATTAGTTAGTCTACACAAAAGTGGTAGGACCTACAGAGGTTATGTTGATACACAAATACAAATTTTATTTCATGTCGGTACAGCCTACTACAGGGATAAATTTGTTATGAAATGCGCTGTTAACTTAAAACCTGACATTTTACCATACTATCTCATGGTCTGATCATAACATAAGGATATGTAGGTGATATCCTTTACCTGAACAGACCGTAGGCCCCATTGTAGACCATTGTATTTAGATTTCTTGTTGTTGTTGTTGTTGTTTATGTCGAGACCAGGTAAAATGCCGCAATGAATTAATCACTGGGCTGTGTTGTAATCATCTACGCTTATAATCTTACAAATATTTGGTAGCATAAAAGAAATACCATACTGCATAGCAGAGAAATTTTCTCTGACTATAGTAAACGAAAACTTGAACGGGACAAAGATCAAAATTTAAATATTCATGGCCGGTAAATATATACTGTAGAGAAATTATTAATATACAGTAGATTTATATCACAACATTGTCAATGTCAACTTTAATTGTACTGTAGATTCTTTATTGATAAAACATATCAGCAATAACATTGACGATTACATTTCAATGAAAACATCGTTGAATGTCTCCTGACAAAAACACGCCTCGCTGATTGGCGAAACGGGAGCAGCTGTGACAAAAAAACGCACTGAGAATCTTCTGATTGGCTGCTTGCTTTTGACACGCCTCTTTACCCGAACGCTACTTCCATATTTGGAGTAACCCGTTTTATTTACCGGCTACTCTTTCCATATTTAGAGTTAAGCCGTTTTCTTCGCGTGGAATTGACCGCGTTTACTGGGCGTTTTCAACGCGGTAACAACCATGAGGTAAACGGAACAAAAACGTGAGCGCCACTGTAATAACAATAATAATCTTATTAGTTAGTGACCCCGGAGGCGGGTAAGTGATACTTCCTTGACCGCGAAGGCTGGTTAGTGTTATTTATCTCTTATTTTTAAGTTTCTGTACAAGCGTTGCAACAATTTAGTATGTCTTCTGTGCCATTTCTCGATGCACATCACGAGTTAGAGACTTCCAAGCTGTGATATCATCATATAGCTTCAGCTGGTATATATATTGATTCAAACTGTTTCTCATCAATAACTTAATTCACTGTATAGATCTTTAGTAACATATGTACAATTTTAAAACAAGTATACAATGTGCAACAATATTCTAACTTGGAATAGGAATGTATATAAATATCTGTGTATAAAAAGTGAGTCATGAGATAGGTAATCCCTGCCCTGTCCACACTCCATCCCAACACCTTTCAAACGTGCGAGATATCAATCAGTTAATGTAGTATCATATACTGATATGATGTCATTTGTAAATATCAATTACAAGGAACAGCCATATTTATAAGACAATAAATAATAATAATCTTTATTTATCGAAGGTTACTCATTAAGTCTATAGGTTGAAAACAAAACTTATCTATCATCAGGCCTTCTTGGAAAAAAACATAGTATGAACAAAACAATAAAAACAATTTACCAGAATACATTTTAGCAGAACTAATTCCGAAGCCAAATTACATTTACACTGTGTCAAAGTAATGTCAGCGATCTGGATTCTCGATATGAAAATGAAGGTTTGAACTGCTTAAGAGTTTTACTGTTTCTCGTTCTTACGGGAATCTCATTTTAGAACCACATTTCTGAATATTCAAATGCTTTTTAAAATATTGTGATTGAGGTATGAAACTTGTAAGATCTCTATTTGCCGTGGACCGTAAAATGTAGATATTTTTATAGACTTTCTGATTAACCTACAAAAATAGTCAGCGGCTAGCTTGTTAACTGCCTTGTATACAAGAGCGCCAATGTGGTACTTTAATCGTACATCTAATGGTAACCAAAACAGTTGTTTAAACACGGTATATGAAGGAGTTCTGAAAGGAAGTTGTAGATTATTCTAGCTGATCTTTTTAGCAGTTTTGATAATTTGTAAATATTTGTTTCACTACAAATCCCCAATATATTGAAGCAATAGTTAAACATTGACAGAATATAGGGATTGTAAAAAATCTTTTTTGTCCGTTGTTAAATACTGTGATATCCGTTTCAAAAGATTCAATTTTACATTTATTTAACAGCAATTTTCCTTTACTTGATAGTTCTAGTCCAAAGATCGATCTACAGTTAATACAAGAAGTTTCTGATTTTCAACATCTTGTACATTGAATAAAGACCATCTGCAAGTAAAGACCACATTTGTACCTTCCCAAAACAGATTCGACTTTAGCTGTTTTAAACGGTAATAAATATTCTAATAGACACAGTCACGAATGAGTTACTAAGTAGCTTTGCACACACATCGCAGGCTTATCATTTACCCTTAGCTAGATTTTTCGTCGTAACGTTTCACGCGTTTGTCACCAATTTCCAACAACTCCTGTGTTTATCATTAATTTCCAACAACTGCAACTAGTTCATACTTCCTCTGTTCTATATGATCGTACAATTTAACTCAAAATATTTGATAAGAAACGTATTACGCTGTAAAATATCAAATGTTTCAAATGTAGTACGTACGTACATTTTGTATTTGCATGGGAATTCTGAAGTTTTTACCATGTACAAAACACGTTGATAGTTTCTTCTTTCTTTTTTTTCTTCTTTCCACGTTGTCCTGGTAAATCACCATTACCTTGGGTCTATGCCATATTCATTGTTTTATGTCTTTTCCGCAGAAAGTGAACAAATGTCACGTCGTTCATTTGCATATATTTGCAGTCTAGTGCGGTCACATTGAAGGAATCATTCCAAAGAGATTGCTTTACTCTCAAGTGTTCGCTTAACTGTTTACTAAACACAACATCACAGAAATCTTTTACCACTCCAAGCACTACTTGAAAATGTTTCACTTCCTCTTTAAATCCCTGACCTTCAGCTGTCACCTTTTTATCAAATATTTCATAAAAGGTATCGTAAACAACATAATCTAGAAAACATGTTGATTTAAATTTCTTTAGTTCATTAGGACTTAGAACTACCCGTTGATGAGCGTGACTATTTTTTCTTACATAAATAATATCGGACAAATCCCAGCTCAAAGTTCTTCTCATAAGAATAAGTGATTCGTGAAATCTTTCTAAGACTAGAACTTGTTTAAAATCGGTTTTTAATAAATCGAGATGCTTTTCAATCAATCCCTTGTCGTTAATTGTTATGCCGGAAGGGAACCCAAAATCTTTTCCAATTGCATTTTTTGTTTTCGTGAATGGTCTTTTTTCGTACAAGTCTGGTCGGTTGACTAAATTATGTATAAAATTTGCTCTAGGGACTTTTACTAGTAATGAAAATTTCCAAACGTCTCTGTAATAATACGCGGCACTTATCATGCGTTCAAGTGGTTCACGAATTATTCCGATATTTACCGAATCCGCCGGAAGTATGGATTCAAAGAATTTCCGGCTGTAAACAGAATGAAAAGCTAAAATATCACCCTGATTTCCAGGTTTAACTTTCATTGCCATCTTTGTACTAGATAGGTAGTTACCTTTTTCCGGAAGTACAAATGTTAAGTTGTATTTCAAGCCAAACCTGAAAAAAATGTTTTGCATAGTTGTTGAACCGGCTTTATGAACTTTTAGAAATCCAATATGGTTGATTTTTAGTTTTGATAAATGTGTTGGCATGTTGAATCTGGGTGACATTCGAATATTATTGAAATCAGACGCATTATCGTTCAAAACAGCTCTTCCTGGTTTTTCCTTTTCTTGAATAATTTCTGCAGTCATTTTAACAGTTTCAAGTAATGCTATGCCTTTTGTTGTCGTGAAACTATTTTGCGTGATGTCACTGTAGCGACTGACATACTGCTTAGACGCAGAAATCAATACGGAGATATCACGTGTCGCGCAGGTCTGTAGAACTGTTGCTACAGCGACCAGTGTCAGCACTGTCATTAGTGTATACCTGAAGTAAGTAAACGATTGTTCATAGATTAGAGTGCCAATGTTTCAGGCTTCATTAATGATACGGTTGGCAACAGTTTGTCTATGATATACTTTACATTGTAGGTTTTACATGACAGTCAAGTTGTCAATATGACATAAACCGTAATTAGAATCAATGCTTTTTTAAATCAAGCATATTAACTTTTTTGGAAAAAAAAACACAGCAATGGTGAACATGAACACAGAAGAAGATATTTAACATGATTCGCGTCCCTGATGGGTGAAGTCGGTGGCCTATCAACGACAACATCTGATAACTATCTTCTGTATGGCACTTAAACATGTACCAATAATAACCTGTTTTAATCTTGTTTTTATTATAGTTTTAAGAAGATACGACATTTAAGAAAACAAACACGAAAAACAATCGGAAAATAATAATCATGAAAAGAGTTATGACGCTTTATATGACAAAGATAGTTAATAAGAAACTAAGTTATTTGTTGTTTTAACATTGTAGCAAAGGTCATTTGAATAAATGCTTTTGAAAATGAAGCATCTTAATTTACAATTAAAGGCAACTGTTTAGGAATATTAAAAGGGAGTAATATAAAATTGACTTAAGAGAAAATATTAATAAGCATGCAAGTCAATGGTGAGTGAACTGTGTTGCCTAGCAACTAAAACACAGCGTTGTTCCATAATTATCATGTGAGCTGCATTTGTATAGACATCATATACGGATGAGATTTCGAAAAAGGAATGTACTAAAACTTTCATATCATCTATTTAACACATCTTTGTTGATAGAACACTAAGAGATCAGCATGCAGTTAAAAAGTATATTTTCAGAACTATGTCACTCGACTTCGAAAATGCATTACATGCACCACGGAAGTGTACACGTCCATGCATGTATTGCCTTCATTTCAAACACAATGACGTCAATAAAACCTGTCTACATGTATGTCCTAATGTTTTATATTTGACACGTTTCCAGCCAGCCATAGTATGGCCTCTCTGGTGCAGGAAAGAGTTCATTTTGACATTCAGGACGGACGTAAGGCCTCACAGCCATGTATAAATATTTCTGCCGCTCAACACTCAGCCCATGAGCTGGTACAGGTGCCGGTCGTACGATATTAGGAAAACGTAAGGCTGAGTCCATCAGGGTTCTCACATACGTTTCGTCTCCATGACAACTTTCCTTCACAATGACAACACCAGGCTCATCTGCTGAGAGCTGGAACTACTGATATTTTCTTGAAATGGAAAAATAAAATGACTGAATAATGAACATTGAATAGTTTTAAATGTCCAAAGGCTACATCTCTTACGTTATTTTAAAAATTGAAAAATAGCTAAAGTACAATTAGATCTTTTTACATACTCAAACAATACAGTCAGTTGTTATATTTGGTAACATCTATTACATTATACGTATAATTTTGCATATTTCCAAGTTTCATAATGGTGTTGTCCTTAAATAAGAAGTTTGTCACAGGTATTCAGATAAATTCATTCTGCTATTGCGGGGTACCAGTGCGTAGTTAGAACATTGATTGCTTGACTAATAACGGTTCTGATAGAGCTATTGAATAAAACTATCAAAATACAACAGTACTGCCACGCAATAAAAAGCAAGTACCATGGTGATTTATGATGACACCAACTCTATTATGACAATCTCTATGTCTTGATTTGTAAAGATATAAATGACCTAAATATATTGAAAATTGGGTTACAGTACCTTATTCCAGTGCTGTGAAAGAAAAGCTTTCCAAATTCGCATTTGAAATTGCAGATATCCAACTGAAAAATTTGTTGTTATGAGCGGTTTACCAAATCTTCCACCGACTCAATGGCTCAACAGTCGGATCTGCGGTACAACCTTTTTAAAAGTCTAAATCTTCCATCGATCAAACATCGAGCGTGTCCTGAAAAAAATAATTCATTGAAATAAATATCTCGGACAATGTAGGTTTTTGGTATAAATCAAAACAGCTATATTTGTAGAAAATTAGCTTGTAAATATAGATAAAAGGTGATTGAATATGTTTGGCTTGCTGAGACCAAACAGCCATGATATAAGCACCTTGAAATTGGTGACTTAAACCACCGAGGCCTATGGTGATAACGTAATTGTCCACCAATGCTCTGCTCTACTTTGAAACAAATAAAAACAAAAATAATATCAAACAGGGAATGCCACGTACCAAAAACGCAGCCTCCCCAAAACGAGCCCCACAGCACCCAGAAGTGCACACCACCAACACACACACATACACACGTACACACACACACACACACACAACACACACACACACACACACACACACACACACACACACACACACACACACACAAAATCATGTACACACACAAACATACACTACCAACACACACAAGCATACAAAGCAAACACACGAGGACAAAACGAACAATTAAAGGAACACAGTGGGGCACTTGTTTAAAAGTTTCTCGAAACTACTTCACACGTGTATTGGTATAATATGAAACATAATCATGCTTATTAAAACAATGTTGAGTGTTTTTAACATTTTCACTTCTAGGCACCTCAAAACCTCCACGATAATCGCAGCTATCTGCTTTCAGTGCTATTTGGCTATGTTCGGATTTTATCCTTTTAGTAATTTAGCGCCCGAGTTTATTTGCAATAATGCCCCAGCATCACTGGGTTTCTCAGTTAATGACGTAGCTGGCAGTGAAAGTGTTAAAAAAAGTCAATACATTAATCCATTGAAATTTGTCCATTGGATTAAACATGTATATGCTTATTTTGACTATTCAGCGAATGTTCGACTACTTGAAGTCGAAGTTGGCACTTTTAACACTAGCCACTCGTGTACTGTAATAATCCGTCACATATGTACCGATATGGACTCTTGTTCGCTTAGAAGGTAAAATTAATATAAACTTGTAATTAAAGTAAAGGCTAAGTTATACCTGATCATCCAAATTGGCTACTTGAATTTATTCATCATCAGGTGTCCTCCCAGAACAGAACAATTTTCAACTTCAAAATACTTTGTTACTTTAGTATGCATGTTAATACGTCGTGTGATACGTTGTCGCAACGCAATAATTCAAGAGAAAATTGAAATGTTAAGACTCAGAAAAATGTAGCAATATTCACGACAAAGATAATAAGATTTGCATTGACAAATTTAATACATGATCACGGACCTATATGTGTATATAGGTCCGTGACATGATGCACATTAAGCATATTTACTAGTTTCGTAATCTGTTACTGTTTTCACACGCGAGTATTCAAAAAAAGGCTCAAAAATGAAGGAGTGGAGATAAATGCAAAACGATATTTTCTTAGAAGCAAACAAATATCAATATTTTGGTATCTTAAGCTATAATTTTCGCAAGAAATTATCACATTGTAGTAAATGTCGTGCACATTTGTTTTGTAAAAAAAAATGAGCTGAAAATATTAGAGAAAATGGAAACCTTACATGCCCGAAATTGATGGTTATTCGATTAACCTGTGTGTTATCATGTGTGTTTGGCTACAGCGTTAATACTCTGTATCTATTGACTTGAACTTTTGATTTAACTATCTAATGATTTTGATTGAAATCGGTGAATTATTTCAGTGAACACCTCTCTCATTTATGTCTGTGTCCTAGGACTTAGTTTATGTTATACGTCAACATTCAATATAATTTAATTTACTACCTCTAAATTATATTTTATGTGCTTTAAAATGGTATTTATGTTCAGCTAATTAAACTTTGAAGTCCACTAAAACACAATCAGAAGGAATAGCTTGCGCAATGTAAAAAAAAAGGAATACAAACGACCCTAACAGGCCTCGAACCAACAACCCCTAGAAGAAAAGATGTACGGCCTACATCGTAGCCGATTGTGTCACGGAGCTACGAGAACATTTGATTACAAATTATCTACATGAAATAAATTAACTTGGTAACCCGCAAAACGAACAGGTTTTCTTATTTGTTTACACTATAAAATATTTCAATGTTTACCAAGTGAACAGAAATAATCATACACTACTGTACTTCTTGTTCGATCTTTGACGATTGAAGGTCATGTCACATTGACATTGCCTGCTGTATATAGTGGCGGGTGGGGTAAATTTGACAGTATTTTCTTTCAATGCAGAGTTTGCGCAACTAAATTATGATATATCTTTAATGTACTTGAATCATTCAAAAGTGAATTAGCACTTGTCTCCTTTTGAAAGATGTGGAGATATAATGACATAAAGGTTAAAACTCGTTAACAACCATGACCCGAATTGGCCGAGTCTACCACACCGATGCATTTTGCATAGATCTCTACATTATTCACGCCAGAAGTATTATTTGATAGAAAAACAGTTTAACACTTACTTCTTATTCTTCATCCATCGTTTGATATACACAACGCTCAAAATATGATCGTTATCACTGCAAAATGTAAAACACGTGTTAAAAGTTCCGCTTCCTGGTTTTTCCAAAAATCGTGACGTCATTTCATAGCGGATTTCTCGATAACGTCATCGATGTCATTAAGACAGGTTATTCCATGACGGTGTCTATTGGTATTTAAGAGTTTCCTTCATGTATTTTCTTAAAATAGCCTTGTCGCATTTTCTGATAATATTTCCATTCTAGACTATATGTTGACATATCGTAATAATCTGTAAATTTATTTGCCCTGATATGACTTTGTTGAAACCAACATAGACACACAACAAAACTTTTATATATATGACTTCATTCCTGAGTCTTTTTTCTACTCTTGTGAGCTTATTCTACTGCATTCATTTATCAAATAAACAAAGTAGCCAAATGGAAGCATACGTAGCGGTGTATTTCAAGCAATTTAATTTTTTTCACATAAACTGACATTATATGAGTATAAACATATGTACATTTAATGTAAGAAGATTGTCAGCTAGAGAAAAAAAGGTTAAAGATTTTTTGAATATCTGAAGCACAAGCAATATGATGCATGTTTGTCACAATAAATTCACTGTAAACAAACCGTTGATGACGATGTATGGCAAAATAATGGAATCTTGATCTATTCATCAGTCGAGACAATAGAAGAAGCATGGGGTTAAGGCACCTTTTTAAATAAAAACATAAATTATACTATTTTGGAATATAAAGAAAGCGTTATAGGTCGGATTCAATTTCTCAAAAAAGAAATACGTTCTACTAAATAATTATGGTCCAAATAAAGAAAATAAAGATTTTTTTTTGAAAAATTAGAGAAAATTATTACAGATATTAACAATGATACATTAATATTTTGCCGGAGATTTTAATGTTGTGCTTGATTTTTAGATTGACCAACTAAACGGAAAATTTAACACAAACAAATAAAATGCAGCGAGACTAAATAAAGTTATTGAGAACAATGACCTTCAAGATATACGGCGCGGCGCATTACCAATCCAAATAAAAAAGATAAGCCTGGCACTCAAACTCTGTCCCGCCATTTTTTTGTTGACTTGACTACTTTCTCGTGTCATAAAATCTGTTTAATTTAATATCTTAAGGCACAATTACATTTAACTATGGATCAGATCATTCAATCGTCAATATGAAAATAGATCTATTGAAACAAGATAGAAGACCATGCTATTTTAAACTGAATATCATCGTGGACCTAGAATATCAAGATATAATACTAAAAACAATATACGAAACCGTTTAAATGAACAAAGAAGCCAATCCAAACACATTGTTGGAAATAATTATATGATACCATTTTTTTCTACACTTGAGAAAAAACGAGCTAAAGAAAACAAATAAATAAAATAGAGCAAAATGGGACAGCTACCACAAACAAAAAAGAAATCATTACTTTAATACACAATTTTTATAAAATGTTGTACAGTATAAGAAAGATGAATTTTTGAAAGATGATTCTGATTGTTTTCCACGCTTACATTAAATATTGCTCACTGAACAAAAACAATCATGATTGTGAAGGATTTTTGACAGAATACGAATGTGGCATAGGTTTAAGAGAAATGAAGAGGGTCTGATGGTTTTACAGTTGGACGCTATGCTTCCCTCTTTGATTGTGTCTGACGGAAGAGGGGGAGGACTCTGTGATGGGCAGTTTTTAAATCCCACTGGGACGAAACTGTTTTGATTTCTGTCCTTTCGGGCCCTTAAGGGTGTTTCTCTTGGTGCTCTGCCTTCTGCAAAGGCATTGAGTACATACGTTTTTTGGCTCTCAAGGTTTGCTTTTTATATATTTATACACGAGCATTTTTGTGTTTTACATACCATGCCTTTTGTTTCCATTGCGTGTGTTAGAGATTCACCTAGCAGGGATTACTTTTATTTACACTGTCCTGTGACTTTGGAACATGGTGGGGGTAAGAGTGAGGTTGGGTGCGCACCATAAACCGGTTTAAGCTCCCCAGTGGTGTTTTTGCCACTGACCGTTCCAAGGCGGTGCCCCACTGTGTTCCTTTAATTGTTCGTTTTGTCCTCGTGTGTTTGCTTTGTATGCTAGTGTGTGTTGGTAGTGTATGTGTGTGTGTACATGTTTGTGTGTGTGTGTCGTGTGTGTGTGTGTGTGTGTGTGTGTGTGTGTGTGTGTGTGTGTGTGTGTGTGTGTGTTGGTGGTGTGCACTTCTGGGTGCTGTGGGGCTCGTTTTGGGGAGGCTGCGTTTTTGGTACGTGGCATTCCCTGTTTGATATTATTTTTGTTGTTTTGGTGGTGTGCGCTTCTGGGTGATGTGGGGCTCGTTTTTGGGAGGCTGCGTTTTTGGTACGTGGCGTTCCCTGTTTGATATTATTTTTGTTTTTAACGACATAATTTTATGAAATCTGACTGAGTTACAAAAACAAAGTATTATTTCACTCTTACCAAAACAAAAAATAACAAATTTACAAAACTCAATAACTGGCGACCAATTTCTCTTTTGAATGTTGATTATAAAGTAGCATCTAAATTAATAGCTAAGATATTTTTTAAAAAAGTCTTAAACGAGATAATCAATAAAGATCAAACTTGTTTTATAAAATGAAGATACATTGGTGAAAATGTAAGAATTTTACATAATATATTTGAAAACATAAATAGAAACGATGAAGACGGCTTAATCTGTTTCTCCGATGTCGAAAAGGCGTTCGACTGACAGTATTGATCAAACTTTTGTCTTTAAATGTTTAGAAAATTTCAATTTTGGAGATGTATTAGTTCACTGCCAAAACCTTTCTACAATGACGAAAAAATGTTGCATTATAAACAACGGATATTTTTATGACTTTTTTAAAATAGAAAAGGGTACGAGACAAGTCTGTCAACTTTCGCCTTAACTTTTTATCATACTAATCGAAATATTATCTCATTACATTAACAATAATAGAAACATAATCGGTCTAAAGCTTTTAGACCATGAGATAAACCAAACACTTTTTCCGATGATGCAAGCCTTTTCCTAGATTCCACAGAAAGTTCGTTTCAAAACCTAATTTTAACACTTGAAAAATGTAGTGAAATTTCTGATTTAAAATTAAATTATTAAAAATGTCAGATTCTGAGAATGGGATCTTTACACTATACAAACATAACATACTGTAAAAAGAAACAATTTAGTGGACATCAAGCAAGGCTACAACTCAAGGAATACATTTTACAAACAATTCGTCAAACGTACTTGACCTTAATCTAGACATAAACATAGACTTTCAACATACTTTTCACAAATGGAGACGGTGGAAACTGTCTTTTATCGGGAAAATGACTGTTAATATCATCTGCATTCCCAAAATTGTTTTTTCCAATTACAGTTTTAAATACTCCTACAGGAGATGGTTTCAAGGTGGTTTAAACATGATTGATGTAGATAGTTTTCTAAATTCAGTAAAGCTAGTATGGTCAAACGAATCATCAATGAAAATGGGGCCAAATGGAATATAGTATACTACGAAGAACTGAAAAAAGTATGGAGGTAATGATTTATTTAAATGTAACATAAATAGAGCAGATGCAAATAATCTCATTTTTAGGTTTTCTTTTCTCAAGAATATAGTAACATCTTGGTATGCAATCAATAAAAGACACAAAATAGAACAAATCTCAAAGGAAATACTATGAGACAACTAAAATATAAAAATGAAAAATGGAAATATGTTGTTTTTTCAAATTGTGGCTAGCAAGACGTATTTATACATAGAACACATTTTTAATTTTAGGACCTAGGATTTTTTAACCGTTGCTCAAATGCCAATATATATAACATTTCAGCTGGGGATTTCTTAAAATATATTTCTTTGACGTATTATATGGAACGAAAAACTAAAAACAGACGAAATAAATTCTTCAATAAGAACAGAATACTTGTGGGAAATAATACCAACACTAACAAACTATGTATGAAAATCAGATAATAGCAATGAACAATAGCATTAGCAAAATTAAAGAGAAATAGGAATAAGAACTGCTTGAAACTGATGAAAAAAAAGTTAAATGGAAAACTGTGTTCACGACGCCATTCAAATGTACAATTAACACACAACTCAGAGAATATCAATACAAATATCTAATGAAATTAGTTCCATTAACAGCTATCTTCATAAATGCAAATTGGTAAGCTCTGAATTTTGAGACTTCTGTTCGATTGCACCAGAAACAGTCAAACACCTTTTCTGGGAGTGTAAGTCAATTTAAATATTTTGAGTCGATTTGCAACTGTATCTTGGAAAAACATGTTCATTACTTATTTAAGTGATTGATTAATGTAGGTACACAAAGATAAATGGACACAACAACTATTTTTTTATTAATTTCATCATTATATTGGCAACGTACTTCATATCAAAATGCAAACAAACCTCCACAGTACCGAACAAAGGAAATTAGAAGATAGTTGTCGACATATGATGCAGGATCTGTATGCATACATAAAGTAGTACGCCATATTTAATACACAAGACAATGAATTCTTTTTACAGACATTAAAGGGCAATGGGTAGCTTGACTCTTTCGATGGGGCTTACCTTGCTTTGCTACTGAGTGAATTAAAGTTGATTGACACACAATATAAACAAAACATTTTAGACTTTTTCCGATACATAGATAACGGATTCATATCACTGAAATGTGAATTTCATGAAATAGAAGATTGCATTAAATGGATTGCAGGTATGTACCCAGCAGAACTAGAAAAAAAAAAAATAATATCAAACAGGGACTGCCACGTACCAAAAACGCAGCCTCCCCAAAACGAACCCCACAGCACCAAGAAGTGCACACCACCAACACACACACACACGCACACGCACACACACACGACACACACACACACACAATCATGTACACACACACATATACACTACCAACACACACTAGCATACAAAGCAAACACACGAGGACAAAACGAACAATTAAAGGAACACAGTGGGGCACCGCCTTGGAACGGTCAGTGGCAAAAACACCACTGGGGAGCTTAAACCGGTTTATGGTGCGCACCCAACCTCACTCTTACCCCCACCGAATTTAAAATAAGTGAAGTACAGGCAAATTTCCTTGACTTAACTATAGGAATTGAATTAAACACTATTTTAGATGGTAAAATTTACTACCGTACTTACCAGAAACCGTACAATAAATATGCTTATACGCATTACAACAGTAATCACCTGGTCTAAAAAAAGGAATCATAAATACTGAATGCCATACATATGCAAGAACCTAAATTTATCAGTTAGAATATGCTCACATGATTAGATTATTTTATCATATATTACGGAAATGTTGGTACCCATCACAATACATCAGGAAGAACTTACTGACATACAACTACATTAAAAATAAACAACAAGAAACAGAGTCATGAATAATAATGAACCAAATAGAAATACATATAAATATTGCTCTATAACATACAATAAATTGAATCATAAACATATCATTGCTAAACAACTATTTAGTAAAGCAAAAAACAGATGTTTAAGACCATGTTACAAAGTGGAAACAAAAATTAGGAAAACACTTTTAACTAACAAACAACTACACACAAAACTCTCTAAACATAAACAACGGAGATAAACAATAGATGAAAATATGAATACACACAGTATAACAACATAATAAAAGTCCTATTGATAGACAAGCAATGTTTAGGTGTTGCAATATAAAGTCTAAAAACAAAAATAATATCAAACAGGGAATGCCACGTACCAAAAACGCAGCCTCCCCAAAACGAACCCCACAGCACCCAGAAGTGCACACCACCAACACACACACACACACACGCACACACACACGACACACACACACAAAGAGAACTAAACTTCCATAAACTACAGACTTTGATAGTATTTTAAAAGAAACTAAATAAAACAGATAGTGTTTTAACTTTCAAAAACAAATATTTAACTTAAACCCTGACAGTATAACAGTAGTTAATTGAACAGGAAAAATAAAATTTCAATATCAATAAATACTTTGTTTAACAATAGAAACTGAATAAAATAGATAGAAATTTGGGTATGTTTCCAGAATATAAGATCAAAATTATGGAGGTGTTGGCCTTCCATAGATTATAAAAATTGAAAATAACTCAACACGAACTAAACAAAATATTATTAGACTTGATAGTACCTCAACAGAAAATAAACAAATACTATAAATCAAGTTTTGGTGTTGGCCTTCCATATATTATAAGATCAAATGTATTTTTACAAAATGCATAATTCAACAGCAATAACTAAATAAGTTGGATAGAAATTTAACATTATGCGCCACAGTGCAAAATCAAAGTACAGATAATAAAACCTACCATTACTTACAAAGTTTGATAGTATATCAACAGAACTAAACATAAATAGATATAATTTCTAAATGTCTTACGCAAATAAATAACTAAAAATGTATAGAATGTAGTACAGTATAACTTCGTTAACTCTAGATCGATAACTCGAGAACCTGGTATAACTTGAGGACTCTTGTCGGTCCTGGCCATTTTACCTATTTTGTTTGTTATCGTGCTTATTGGGTCCACCAACCTCGTTCAAGGTATAGACGGTACGACCCGACCATTTTATCTATATGTTTAACCAGAAAACACCATGGATAACTCGAACATCAATAACTCGAGAACCCGGGAGAACCCGGGAGGAACACCTGTGGTCCCACCAGGTAGATTTCTTACTAAATTACCTGCGGCATCTCGAGGTCACAGATTATCAGATTTTTCTCACCTCCGCTGGCGCATCATCATTTTGACACGTCATCAGAAAAACTTCTATTGTTAATTGATTGTTTGTTTATTATTGATTTATTGGCCGCCCAGTGGCCAAATTGTTTAGAATGTTTTTCGCACATTTTAATCGTCTTCAATTATATGCAATTACAGCCGCTTATTACTCTGATTGAGGAAAATAATGTTTGCGAGTTTTTATGTATGTCAACAAAACAGACAGGATTAATCATTTTAAATATAAAATGGTAATCAGGGTTCATGATTTAAGGAAATAAGTAAAAATGTATAAATCCTACTACAACATAAAGGTCCTCAAATACACTTTGTTTATAAGATACGTCACAGCAGAAAAAAACTTGTAAACTTTCCATGATTCGGACAACCCGAGAACTCGGATAACTCGAGCATTTTACTCATCCCCATTGCGACCTCGAGTTATCGGAGTTTTACTGTATTTGAAATTTTATAGAAGATGAAGTGTTGTAAAACTGACGTTGTGGTACTTTAAACCCAAAATCATTATAAATACCAAGATTGATATTGAGATGTTATTATAAATACACAAGTACATCTGAAAGTAAAAAAAAAAACTACAACATTACAAATTTGAGCATTATCAATATTGACTGGGTAAGAGATATTACACGATAACTTTTGTGTTACCCTAATATTGGGCATTATTAAAACCATGAAGATATTATCAAAACATATCTGTTTAGACAGTACGAGGAAATGTGCTGGGTAACATATACCACCAGTTATGATATGAAAAAATGCCAGTATCCTCAGATAAATACATAGTGTTTATTGGCAAGGAAAGCGTAGGTTTGTTCACATTGTTCGTTTTGTCCTCGTGTGTTTGCTTTGTGTGCTGGTGTGTGTTGGTGGTGTATATGTGTGTGTGTACATGATTGTGTGTGTGTGTCGTGTGTGTGTGCGTGTGTGTGTGTGTTGGTGGTGTGCACTTCTGGGTGCTGTGGGGTTCGTTTTGGGGAGGCTGCGTTTTTGGTACGTGGCATTCCCTGTTTGATATTATTTTTGTTTTTTGGGCAAATTCAAGTACAGCAAAATTGTCAATATGATTATATATAATGCAGAGTTTGACAGTACAGTTAAACTACGTGGGTGCTTCGCCAAAGCAATTGCAAAATTCATACATAAGATGAATCATGATCTAAAACAAATGGTATATGGTAACATCAACAAACACTTCTTCATGGAAGATGTAGATTTTGTTTTGAAGAAAACTTCGGTGTCTGAATACGATTTTGGTATAGTAGTAGTGTGAGGTCTGGGTCGGCGTGACTGCTCGGTATGCAGTGAGCGTTGCAGGTGCGTAAAGGATCCTTTTAAACTGCCATTAATTCCTTGCAAGGGAATTTGCCGGGTAGCCTTGCTGATTTGGGCTTTGCATTATACAGTGTACACAATTTTGATCACTCTACAAACAGAAAAGTAGTTTTAGTAGTAGTTTTAGCAGTAGTCGTAGTATAGTAGTCTTAAAGTAGTATTATAGAGTAATTAGTTTTTTAAGTAACGTGTATATTTAGGTTTAGAACTGGTATAATTCAAGGTATTTTAAGCATTTACATACTGTGTCCTAGTAGATTTTTATACTTTTTTTTGCCTAGCCAGGTTGTAGGGATATCTGAATACCGCTTCTCTGCGTGGTAGTCATTCATCTCATATAGTGCTGCTTGATGCCACATTGCCATCGATACAGCGGTTAAAGGTACCTTTTAAATACTGCCGATTATATCGTGCCGAATAGCACTTGATACAAACATGATTCGTGAAATATTTCTAAGACTAGAACTTGTTTAAAGTCGGACTTTAATAAATCGAGATGCTTTTCAATAAATTCCTTGTCGTTAATTGTTAGGCCGGAACGGAACCCAAAATCTTTTCCCATTCGTGAATGGTCTTTTTTTGTACATGTCTGGTCGGTTGACTAAATTATGTGTAAAATTTGCTCTAGGGACTTTTACTAGTAATGGAAATTTCCAAACGTCTCTGTAAATAATACGCGGCACTTATCATGAGTTCAAGTGGTTCACGAATTATTCCGGTATTTACCGAATCCGCCGGAAGTACGGATCTAAAGAATTTCCGGTTGTAAACAGAATGAAAAGCTAAAATATCACGGTGATTTTCAGGTTTAACTTTCATTGCCATCTTTGTACTAAGAAGGTAGTTACCTTTTTCTGGAAGTACAAATGTTAAGTTGTATTTTAAGCCAAAAAAACAAAAATAATATCAAACAGGGAATACCACGTACCAAAAACGCAGCCTCCCCAAAACGAGCCCACCTGAAAAAAATGTTTTGCATAGTTGTTGAACCGGCTTTATGAACTTTTAGAAATCCAATATAGTTGATTTTTAGTTTTGATAAATTTGTTGGCATGTAGGTGACATTCGAATATTATTGAAATAAGACGCATTATCGTTCTGAACAGCCCTTCCTGGTTTTTCCTTTTCTTGAATATTGTCTGCAGTCATTTCAACAGTTTCAAGTAATGGTATGCCTTTTGTTGTCGTGAAACAATTTTGTATGATGTCACTGTAGCGACTGACATACTGCTTAGACGCAGAAATCAGTACGGAGATATCAAGTGTCGCGCAGGTCTGTAGAACTGTTGCTACAGAGACAAGTGTATACCTGAAGTAAGTAAATGATTGTTCATAGGTTAGAGTTCTAATGTTTCAGGCTTTATCAATGATACGGTTGGCAAGAGTTTGTCTATGATATACTTTACACTGCAGGTTTTATATGACGGTCAAGTTGTCAATATGACATGTACTTACGAAGTTTGAGAAACGATACTGAAAATTTAACATTATACCAAACAATGTTTAGTTAAATAATTACTAGTACTTGCTGACATACAACTGAAATATTTAGTCATACAGTACTTTGATCTCATGCATACAATGATGTTGTAATAACCTAGGTCTGTGATAATATACAAATGTGATACCATTGATTCTTTTGAAGTAAATATTCATGCCTTTCCATGGTGTGCCATCAATGTCAAGGACCACAATGGAAATAAGGGAGAATCACCTTTTCCCTTTTTTGTGTTATCCTTGGTATTGATGCGCATACTATCGTTTATAAACTTGTGTACACATCTAATTATCTGTTTTCGTGAGCATCATGTTTGTTTTAACCAAGTTTGTACATCTGTGATATACTGAAATAAATATATATATCTATGATATCATTGTACACGATACTTCTCCCACTTTGTACATGTAAGCATGCTGACCATTGTTGATTTGTAGTACATTCTTATTATAAAATTACCCGTACACATTTCAATATAATATGATTAATAGCTTATGACTACAGACCAAGGTAATGCAATAAAGGTAACTTATCACAAATAAGACATATATATTATAGTTTTTGCACATTGCGCTTTCTCTCGATGCATTATTCAATACCGGTAGTCTAAATGTAAACTAAAATTATTAAAGGGGCACTCCTTACATCTAGCAGATTACATTCTTGCAACATAGATTATGTGTTCAATGAACGTAAAATGATAAATAAATACAATTTCAAAGAAGAACCTATGGCGAAAAATACTACAATTAATCAATATAGGGGCTTTCTGTAATAAATCGCATCCACCCATTAATTGTACAACAACAACTCTACATAGATTATTGAATGGTTTACGGTACTGCAGTATATTTTAAACCTCTGATTTTATCGATAATGGCTGGGAATGCATAGCTGAAACTTTTATGTTTAGTTATAATACTTCCAAAGATTCTATTATTTATGTTTTGGAGGTTATTTAGTTTGACATCAGTTATAGGGTATGTCCCTTTAAATAGTCTTTTCACAATGTTCACGAGTATAGTAATAAAAACAAAAATAATATCAAACAGAGAATGCCACGTACCAAAAACGCAGCCTCCCCAAAACGAGCCCCACAGCACCCAGAAGTGCACACCACCAACACACACACACACACACAAACACACACACACGCACCTTTATAAAGAGAAAGAAGACAAAAATGCAGGAACTTAATGTAATGATTATTTCCATCATAAATTTGCTACTACCATCTTTTAAGCTGTTTGAGCAAGAATTTGTGTTACATATTCACAATGGGAGCAAGTGTTGCATGGGTGTAGTTCTCATACCCCTAGGTAGATCTGTTCTGTAATCGTCGTTTTGATCTTAAATAGTGACGCCCTTGATTCAACTATTGATATAGTATGGTGAAACATGTGATTTGATAATAGACACACTAACACCGTATTGAATAATCTTACCTAAATTATATCTCACCATTATTCAAACATTCATAAAAAAGAACAGACAATACTATCTTAATAATGCCAAAATAATTATAATTATACTGTAGAATTCCGCATTACGACAACTTCAACAATGCGACCACGCCGTTATTACGACCATTATTTTAATGAATCAACGAATCAGTGTCTTTGCTCAAGGGCTTATCTCGTATTCGGGCTGGGATTCGAACCCGGTACCTGAAACGAACGCCATAACAACTGAGCTATAGATGTCAACACTGTATAAAGAGTAAAGGGTTTTAGGAATTACCTAGCTTCCGGTAAGTTCCTATATCAACAAGCGACTTACCTTGCAACCACTGACATCTTAAGTATCAAGTAACATTCTTAACAGCCAGTGACCTCCCCTAGCAAACAGTGACTTCCTTAGATACCAGTGACTTCCCCTAGGAACAAGTGCTTTCATTAATAACCAACTCAGTCCCATATGAACAAATGACTTTGTAAGCAACCATTGGCTTCTTCAATGACCTCATAAGCAACTATTGACTTCCTTAGCAACACACACAACACACACACACACACACACACACACACATACACTACCAACACACACAAGCATACAAAGCAAACACATGTCGGTTTGTCTAGATTTCATTGCATTTTGAATCCCAGTTATTTTCGGCATCACAATTAGCTATGTGATTTTATCCTTTTGCGAGAGTAATTACTACTTCAGCCGGTATTTCAGGTGTATAATATCTGAGTGAAATCTTCGAGTCACTGTTAATGATTGCCATAATAAAGTAAAAATTTCAATCATGCCTTGCTACACTGATATACTATGTATTGTTGGTAGGTCAATCATTTAATCAAGATTAAATATATTATTGCCGTCACTGAAAAACGTCATCTTGTTATTAAATCAACAAAATCTGGCAACTGCTATCGACAAATCTGTAGAGTTCATTACATTATTGCAAGAACTGCATGCGAATTAACAGTTTATCTGTTCATGCAAATTACTATTAACTCAACACTTATTTGTGGAATACATTGAAATTTCAAGATCTGTACCAGCTTTCCATCCAAGTCAGTAAATTTCAATCTGGGCGACTATTATTTCCATGTAATTCCAGAATCTTTGCGAGCAATAATTCATCGTTTAATGTGTATGTAAAATACCACAAAATTATGGTACATAATGAGTTTTGCAACAAAATTATGGTATATGATGAGTTCAGAATGTCATTTGAACATGTTTGTAACATCCCCTTCAATAATTAATAAAACTATGTAAGTCTTTTTTCGATTTTTTTCCAACATGATTAATCATCGGTTGAACAGGTGAAACAATGGCTGAATACACACGTGGTAGACTGTGTAACTATAGATAAGATTTTTAACCCAAACATTAAAATGTACAAGAAAGTAACTACAAGAAAGTAATTTGCACAAAATATAAACCACTGACCTATATACAAACATAGGTAAAAAAAAGGCTTAGATAATATAAAAATGCCAGTTTATGCATTTTTTAGAATACAGAAAGACTTTCCACCAATGAATTAAGATGTTTGAATGAATTTTAAGTCACTCATTTCTAACATCTTAGCGTAAACTGCACAAAATTTCCTTGTATTCGACATTTTTCCAGCTGCGGGCCTATTTTATGAGGCCCGCAGTTGAAAATACGTCAGATTGTCTATTACTTCAAACACTCAACATCTGCTTGATACCAAAAATAATGAAAACATCATTAAAACATCAAATTCACATATATTTTCACTATTCTTTTGCTCAAATTGCTCAAACACATGTTAAATAGGCCCGCAGATAGGCCCGCAGAGGCCCGCAGGTAGGCCCGCAGAATAAACATGTCCAAATAATGATCTCTTTTACAACAATTTACGAGATTATCCCGATTGCTCTTGTGAACATGGCATTGAAGATGCGGAACACATTTTCTTTAAGGTGGTATGCTTGGAAAAAATCTACTCGATAGATTTTCTTTAAACTCGCTATATTTCAACCTTATTCAATTCCAAATAAAAAACTGCAAAGAAAAAGATAGGTCACCGTCCTTGATTTCGCGCAACAGGCGTTTATAAATGTAGTATGTTTTCTTAATTTTCAAGGTTTCCAAAAAATCGAAAAATCGACAATCATGTCAGTTTTTTTTTTTCTCTCCTCGAAACAATAAATTATATAATGCTTATCAGATGTATAACTGGTTGAAATGTATCTTTGAGGTAAAGGCATTGACGACCGATTCACCATCGCCATAAAGAAAAATAAAGCAATTAAAATTACCCCACCCACTTCTAAATCAACACGAATTGTAGACAATTCTAAATTGTTTGCCATACAAAAATTGACCGATAAATTTTTCTAATTCTTTTTTTACTTAACCTTTAGACCTAGAAGGACATAAAAAAATTTAAAAAATGACATGTCCCCGTGCTTTTTTTTTCGGCATGGGCGTTCGAAAATGCAGTGATTTTATGCTTAAAGTAAAGAAATTCTTTAAAATCGGCATCTATAATATCTTGGAGATTTCTTTTTATTGCATTGAGTAAATTTAAGATTTCTTGCCATCTACAACTTTGGGAAGGATCGTGAATTTCGGGAGAGTAAGTCTTTACCAAAATGGGTGTCTACATTTTGGTAATCGATAAAAAATTAACAGATATTTTTACCCCACCCACTTTGATTTTTTTTTAATTTGATTATTTCCCGTACCAAATGCATTCTTAGGGTTAGATTTGGTGCTATATGAATTTGATGGATGATTCAATAACGTTCACTAACGCACGGAAGCACCCATGAACCATGTAACTAGGGAATGTCGGTGTTTTTGCCTTTTAAAAGCCAAGATTCCTTGAAATGATGTAGGAATACAGTTCTACGAGGTTTATTGGTCCACATGAAATGAATATTTTGTGTCCAGCCATATTACTCGTTAGGCTTTTTGGAGTCCAATTTCAAGTAATGAGAAAACAAGTCACAATGATCGATTTAATATTTATTTAATATTATTTTAATCTGCTGCACTAATATGTAAGAAATAATTATATCGATAATTAGACTTACATGTGTTTTAGATTTTTAAAAAATATACAAATGTACCAGTTATAATTTTTCAACATGAGAAACAATTATTAGCATATTGTTTAGTAACTGATTATGAATGCTACAATTGAACAGCTTGTTTTAAAGTCCCAGGATCTTTTTGAATCTACTATAATAAAATAAATATATACTGATAGAATAATGATAGAACCATGTTCTATTCACTCTAAAACATTGTTGACACATTTAATTCTTTTGTATTCAATTTTTTTTTATATTTTGCAACATCACTAAAAAAGGTCACAAATCCAAAACACCACACAAATATCTAAATATTAACTCTCACAGGGTGACAGTCCTATGTCCACCAAGACAAATCCAAGGAATGGGCACTTTATGCTAAGGTTAGCCAGAAAGTGCACAAATGTGAATTCTATTTCTTTGAAAAACAACACTTTTAGACAAGAATAAAATTTTCAAACTAGAGATTGTTTTTCACAAAAAAACTTGTCTCCCCCCTTATGACCTTGACCTTTGAGTTAGTGACCCCAAATTATAACGAGAAATTGACCAACGGTCACTGTGACCTTGACCTTTGAACTACTGACCCCAAAAACAATAGGGATCATCTGCTCAATAAGACCAATCATCCTATGAAGTTTGAGGTCTGTAGGTCTAAAGGAACTCTAGTTATCATCCGGAAACGAGAAATTGACAAACGGTCAGTATGACCTTGACCTTTGACCTACTGACCCCAAAAACAATAGGGATCATCAGCTCTATAAGACCAATCATCCTATGAAGTTTGAGGGCTGTAGGTCAAAAGGAACTCTAGTTATCATCCGGAAACGAGAAATTGACCAACGGTCACTGTGACCTTGACCTTTGAACTACTGACCCCAAAAACAATAGGGATCATCTGCTCAATAAGACCATTCATCCTATGAAGTTTGAGAGCTGTAGGTCAAAAGGAACTCTAGTTATCGTCCGGAAACGAAGAATGGACGGACGGACTGACGGACTCCCCCCAGTTTGAGGGTTGTAGGTCAAAAGGAACTCTAGTTATCATCCGGAAATGAGAAATTGACCAACGGTCACTGTGACCTTGACCTTTGACCTACTGACCCCAAAAACAATAGGGATCATCTGCTCTATAAGACCAATCATCCTATGAAGTTTGAGGTCTGTAGGTCTAAAGGAACTCTAGTTATCATCCGGAAACGAGAAATTGACCAACGGTCAGTGTGACCTTGACCTTTGACCTACTGACCCCAAAAACAATAGGGATCATCAGCTCTATAAGACCAATCATCCTATGAAGTTTGAGGGCTGTAGGTCAAAAGGAACTCTAGTTATCATCCGGAAACGAGAAATTGACCAACGGTCACTGTGACCTTGACCTTTGAACTACTGACCCCAAAAACAATAGGGATCATCTGCTCAATAAGACCATTCATCCTATGAAGTTTGAGAGCTGTAGGTCAAAAGGAACTCTAGTTATCGTCCGGAAACGAAGAATGGACGGACGGACTGACGGACTGACGGACGGACGGACTGACGGACAGGGCAAAAACAATATGTCTCCCCCCGAGGTGGGGGAGACATAATAATTATGTGTACTGGTAAATTATTTAAAAGTAAAATATAGTGTCACTATACAGTGTAAAATAATTGTAGTCAACTTTGAATGTGAAAGGAATCAGTCTCAAATCATACAAAAGTAGTGTTTCCTGGAAATTTCTATTCTTCAAAACAAAACTGATATTTACACAAAAGTATAAGTATTATCTCATTCAAATACATATTACCAGATAAGTATATTGCAACAATAAAAAGTTGTATACAGTATAGGTCTATATGCATGTACATTTATATAGAAATTCAAAGTTACAAATGTACACAAATTATCTCATGGTTATATATTAATTTAGATTGATTAAATACATGTATCCTTATACTGTTCTATGCCATTTAATCAAGAGGTCTTTTTTTGTTTGTAAACTAGAATTACCAAACACATGTTTTTCACAATAAAAAGCACTCAGGTGACATGGTGCTAAATCACATCTTTTCCAACAGATATATTGTCAGTCAGTGTTTATGCCTGATTTCTAGTAATTATGCCAACTCATTACTGATGACCTGTATTCTGGCTTTCACAGCAAAATCCATTCAGATGAACTGTTTGCACTAGTCTAGTCTGACAGAAAACAACACCAAGCTTTGTAGAACTTGTACTGCAATGAATAAAGAACACATACATTAAGCTGACATGATAAACATGTAAGATTTTTAAGGTTTTAGAATGCAAGCTGGCAATGTTGTTGTAACTGAACCTTATTTCACATTAATAAGTAAATGCTGATCTGTTGCCACTGCATCATAGAATATCAAAAAATCAATGAAATGTGTCAAATAGTCAATACCAGTTATGTCAATATTAAATTGCTAGGTTGCTTATAAATACATTTGTCATGAACATATAAACTTTCCACTCAAAAAACAGATATTTTTTATACATATAGTAGAAAATAATAACTTTAAATGAACTAATGACATGCATAACCAAAGTTTACCTCCATTTTGATTTCCACAATCCAAAATGCCAATCAGGTGAAAACTTGGTAAGTCCAGCCATCAAGTTGTTCAGAGTCTTGTGATGCAAGCCTAAAATGAAGACAATTCAGGAAGAATTGCATATAAATCATTACTTTTTATCTTAAAAAATTACAACATAATGCATTCTAATAAATGTTATCTTATATTTTGCTCTTCAAAATATAAGAATGTATGTTCATCTTGATAAGTATGCCTGACTATAACTTTGCAAGCATAAAATAAAATAAACATATAATTAAGTTCACCATCTCAGGACTTTGGAACAAATGATATGGTACATATGGTATGTTAGTATGAAAATTGAAAAAAGGAAATTGAAAACAAGTCAACATATTATAAGTAGATAATTAACAGCTATGAATGTTTTGCTACATACTTGATGCCACTTAGTTGTCATGTACATACCTTAAATAATCCAACAGATTGCATTCCAGAGGACTGGGTTGCTTTTGTTCTGTACCACTCAGGAGTCATAACTTGAAGTAACAGACTTCTCCCCATGTAATACTGGATGTAACTAATAACTCCATTGTTAACCAGGGATATTGTCCCAATATGTCAGGTAAAACATCTGTTTTCCTGAAAAATATAAATATAGATTAATACATTTAATAAAGACAGTTGAATTAATGGAAAAAAAATAAGTTTCTTTTGAAAATTGTGTCATTTTTGTATAGATTCATGTAATATAATAATAATAATACATATGAATAAGATACAATACTTAACTTATTGAATGAAAATAGATCTTACATGATACATGTATCATACATAATATAATAAATCTGGTTGAGCTTTTTATTAAGTGTTAGCAAGGATAATAAAGTGAAGGTTATAAAAATGTTTGCCTAAACATGCTAAAGAAACACAATCTTTTTGTAAAATGTGTAAAGAAAGGGGTGAAGTACATTGAATGGCTGCTAAATACATTGATATTGGAAAGAACTGCTGTATTATAGTGTCTAAATTTGTATTTTGGAGTAGATTTTAGTGACCACATGGTCCAGAATACATGTGCCAGGTTGATTATTTTATAACTGTTGCACTTTTGACTGACAGAGTTCAGAGTTGGCTTTTAACTTTAACCTAAACACGTTAAAGGCAAATAGCTGCCGAGACAGAGTCCGAGAGCAAGTGAATTAATATTAATATGCCCTTTGTAAGTCGTGAAGTGATAAAGTGTCCGTTTAGCTAACTAATGGTTCATTGTTTGAATCCTGCATAGTACAAACAATTTTTTCTATCTTACAAATAGCACTAAAAACATGTAAGTGAATAACCAATGTAAATTATGTATGTTGTACGACTACAGTCAGATATACTCCTACGGTTCTTGAAGTTATATGAAAGAGGCATACAGTATGTGTGTTATTTGGTAATGAAACTGCAATATTTCTTCCATGCTTACCAGTTAGCTATTGTGAGTAATTTGTGGCTAAACTAAGCAAAGTACTGATTCTGAGTGACAAAGGACTTTTCATGTTTAAAAATACAGGGCAATAAATACTCAAGATCTGATTTAAATCTACACTTCATCATTTTGAATGTTCCACCATTATCTAGTAAACAAACGGTTGCTACACAAATTAAAATTACTTCCGGGTTAACACCACAATTCAATATCTCGAAAGAAAGGCCAACTGACAGTTAAAACTATAGATTAACAACTTACCCTGAAATTGTATATCCAGAAGTTGTTAAATATGAACACCTCGACGTAACAGCTTCAAATTTGATACAAATTTACGCTAAACTTTTTATCCGGAAACGATGGTTTTACAAAGGGGAATAATTCCGGACCGGTATACTTTGCAGACAGACTTTGCAGACAACATAAACAAAGAAGGATTTTGCAGACAACATACACAAAGAAGGATTTTAGATTTTGCAGACAATATAAGTAAAGAACAAAACTATTTGGTCTTTTCAATGAAAGGTGTTAAAAATAATTATTGACTATAATAGGTTGATTTTTTCCCAGAGTATTGCCCTTTTTAATTATTTATAAATTATTTATTAAAGTTTGATATTAAAGTTTGATATTAAAGTTTGATGAATTAAGATGATTAAAATAAAATAAATTGTTTTTTTTTTCTTTTTCCTGATTATCTCAAGATTAAATATTGAAACTGCACAAATGAATTAATAAGCATTATTTAATGATGTTCTGATAACCTTATTGTGAAATAAATTTTGTTAACAAAATGGAACTGTATTTGGGGCCACAGAAAAGTATGTTTAATGAAATAAATATGATGAATTATCAAAGTAGTATTGATTTGGCTATTTCCCTGTAATGTTAATTATTATTTTAAAGAAATTTAACCACTTTTGTAAATTGGTGCAACAAAATGAATTCTGCTACAAACATTTTTAGAATTAAATATCAATGCATCTTTGATCAAGAAAAAATAATTGCCGTTTGTTTGAATGGTCTGTAAAAATAAGTTTATTCTTGATTTAGGTAAATCATTCTTTTATCTCTTTAAGATATGTGAATGTCTTTGTCAATCATTACATAATAACTAAAAGAGAGACACTGGAAAAGCTGTGGAATGAATATGGATTGAACACTTATAATTTGAACAAGAAATGCACAACTTGCACTTGATTAATCAGAGCAAAGCAGCTTGTAAATAAAGTCATTTCAAGGGGAAAAAAGTATAAAGTAGCACTAAATATATTTTGATGAATGGAAAGCATGTTTCAGATAATGACATGGAAGCTGAACTGTAGCTCAATAATATATCAAATCAACAGGTCTGTAATGAAATAATATTTTTTTTTAAATTCAAAATTTCCTGTTGTAAAATTTTTTCAGTTAGTTCTGCTTAATTAGGTGACACATATATTACCCCAATATACAGTCCATACAGCCTGGGGTAACATGTCACAAATATCATCAGCACTGTTTATTGCTATAATCCTTTTATCACCTAATATTGATCTTCATATATTCCCTCAGGGAATAATTAATAGATATAGACAATTTGAATCAGGCTGTACTTTGAATTTTGCAGACAAGTTAAATAAAGAACAAAACTTAGTAGATGCAGTATTTTGCAGACAAGTTAGACAAAGAACAAATTGGTAGATTCATTATTTTGCAGACATACTGTACTTTGAATTTTGCAGACAAGTTAAATTAAACAAAGTGGTATTTTGCAGACAGACTGTACTTTGAATTTTGCAGACAAGTTAGATAAAGAACAAATTGGTAGATGCTGTATTTTGCAGACAGACTGTACTTTGAATTTTGCAGACAAGTTAGATAAAGAACAAATTGGTAGATGCTGTATTTTGCAGACAGACTTTACTTTGAATTTTGCAGACAAGTTAGATAAAGAACAAATTGGTAGATGCTGTATTTTGCAGACAAGTTAGATAAAGAACAAAGTGGTATTTTGCAGACAGACTGTACTTTGAATTTTGCAGACAAGTTAGATAAGGAACAAATTGGTAGATGCAGTATTTTGCAGACAGACTTTACTTTGAATTTTGCAGACAAGTTAGATAAAGAACAAATTGGTAGATGCTGTATTTTGCAGACAGACATTACTTTGAATTTTGCCGACAAGTTAGATAAAGAACAAATTGGTAGATTCAGTATTTTGCAGACAAGATAGATAAAGAACAAATTGGTATTTTGCAGACAGACTGTACTTTTAAATTGCAGACAAGTTAAATAAGGCTATGATGTCAATAGGCATGCCATTGCCAGAAGACAAGAAAGTTTATAATCTAACACAATTAAGAAGAAATTGTCGCCCAAAACATCAGAAGAAATGTGGAACCAAAAAAGGAAGAAAGAGTGACACAGAAATGGATACAACCATTGTTCCGGCGCCAGATTCAGTGGCAAAATCAGACATTAGAAGTGGTTTCTTTGAAACACCAGTAAGTTCAAAAGACAGAAAGAAAATAACACCAAAATCAAATATAAAGAAATCTCTCTTTGATGATTCAACTCATAATTCCCCAGAATCTTTAATTTACAGTACACCAAAAACACCTAGATCTATTTTAAAAAATAAAAACAGCAAATCAGGTGGCAATAAGAGAAAGTTACAATTCCAGGATGAAAACTGTGTGAAAATACCAAAATTAGAAACAGATCTATCAATCATCAATGAAAATATAGATTTAGTGGAATTGGAATTCAGTCGTGATGAAAGTTGCGACATTCAAGAAGCATCAAGGAAAATTCAATGGTGGATTGAAGAACTGCAATTAACAATGGATGACAAATCTGAACTTTTAAAAGGGGGTAAATTGAACTCGAATCATATGGAAGCAGTTAATAAACTTCTGAGAAAAAAAAGTGGGCAATGCAGTCAATGGTCTACAGTTAACAGAAAAAGTACCATTCTTCAATGAAAATGAAAATCGCTGGAATACTAAGTTTCCGTTTGACCCTATAGAACAATCTCCAGCATGTCAAATTCATCATACCCACAAAGACCACTGGGTCGTATCTTTATTTCATGATAGCAAAATTTATTTATTAGACAGTTTAGGAAATGACAGAAATATAGATAGGATTTTACCAGATGGACTCAAAATTCAACTGTCTCAAATTTATGGTAGAAATGTTAAGTGTGTATCTGTTAATTTACCCAGTGTCATGAAACAAACTAATTCTGTTGACTGTGGTTTATTTGCAGTAGCATTTGCTACATCTTATTGTATTAGAAAAACCTTATGTTATGATATCATATTTGACACAAAAGCTTTAAGGACTCATCTACTACACAGTTTTGAGAACATAAAAATTACAGAATTTCCACAGACAAAAAAGACTCTTGGTATTCGGCGTAGAAAAAGCCTAAGAGTTACTACTGTAGAACAGTATTGCATTTGTAATATGCCAGCATGTGTAGCTGATATGGTACAATGTGACAAATGCTTATGTTGGTATCATAAGTTTTGTGTAAATGCACCATCAGATGTTTCAAGACTTGAAGAAGATTTTATATGTGGACTATGTTGATCATTGATGAATGTATGTTTGACAGATTACATCTATGTATACATTTTCATGCATTGTATAGCTGAAATATGATTACTGTATATTATGCTTATATTTTTCTTATATACATGTATATAATAACATGATTAAAAAAAGGTATTCCTTGATATGTGTTGTTTTTGTTCAGCTTATATAGTATTCTGGTCTGCATATAAAGTAATGTAAATAACAATGACACATGAAATTTTGCAGTTAATAATAATTATATTTATAGATAGATAATTTTAAAATGTTATCTTCATTGAAAAAGGAAAGCCAACAAAAGATATCTCAAATAGATCTTTAATAAGTTGCCAGGTGTAAGCAACATAGCCTGGGATAATCTCTTTAGCATGTGTCCTGGTTATTGTTTGTCATTTTAATCCTTTTATCACCTATAAAGGTTTACTTGAACCCACATTCCTAACATTCAATATGTAGAAGGTGTGAATCCAGATGTGTATAAGTTTACAAGTTTATTTCATTTATAATATGAGAATTCATTTATATTCCATCTAGTAATAAAGAAATTTTGCAATATTTTTTAAAGTTTTATGCAACATTAAATATAATACTAAAACTGTTACTTGATTTTGCATACATATTTCATTTAAATTTGCATAAAGAATGTAGATGATATATCTCCAATTTGAAAATAATTTAAACTAATAGATCATGATGACATACATTTAGAGGATTTAATTAATTAACTTAGTTTTCATAAATTTTAATTCCATATTGCTATGATACAAGTTAATTATTTTTCGTTCTTAATTAATTTATTTACACATCATTACAAGAGATTTGCACAATTTACAGTTCAATTTATAAAAACTGTGTTACATTATAAAAACATTTTACAACTTTATCATATTATCTATTTGTGGAGTGAAAAGTCATTTTTTCAAAATTAAGTTATAATAAAGGCAGCCTAAATCTATAAAGTTTCACATTCACACCCCCTTATGTAGATCTAACACCTTTTCCTATACAATCTATCTTGTCTGCAAAATCTAAAATCCTTCTTTGTGTATGTTGTCTGCAAAATCCTTCTTTGTTTATGTTGTCTGCAAAGTCCGTCTGCAAAGTATACCGTCCCAATAATTCCAATTGATTTTTTTCTAAGGGATTTGTCTAAATTCTGTACTTACCCTCTTATCATTCAACGACTGAATGGGATCAGATACATTTGTCTTGACATCATAGAAATACTTACCATAATTTTCATGAAATCAGATAATATGGGTAACGTGTAAACTGGACGTCAGACTACAGCTTATATTTCCGCGCACTTTATAGCGTGATTGTGACGTTACGTCATTACCTCAATACACAGGATTTTCCCATTCCACGACACATTTATTTGATGAATATTGTCAAAAATAGTTCAAATATCTTTATTCATACGATGTAAATGAAGGTAACAGCTTTTGTTTTTATGTTTTTAAAATGATTTCATGTTTACGACTTTAAACGCTTTCAGGCATTTGGCGCATGCGCACAGAAGCCATCATACCACCTTAAATGTAGTCACTAATGCGCGTCGTTTATTGTTTATCAATACTCGTAATTTTAATCCACTCAGTACATATAAACTACTTCATGGAATCGATTCGATATCTGATGTTGAGAACACAACACCATTTTTGGAAGTAAAACATACATAAAAATACACGACGTTTTACAATCATTGCCCTCTAAATAAAGTATCATAATACAAATGACTTGAGAACTTTTGGTTGGTCTGTGTAAGGGTGCTGTGTAAGCGGGTTTGTGGGGGCGTTAATAGGGTCAATTTCAATTTGATAACATACACAACTATCATATTTTCTTTCTTTTTAATTTTTTAATTTCATATTAGAATCTGTGGTTTTCTTGTTTGTTTTTATTTTTGGTTGCTTTTTTGAATCTGAAAATCATGGCTTAGTTAATTTTCTTTCTTAGCTTTGCTCTATAGTAAACAAAAAACCGCTGTTTGGTTTAATCAAACATTAATATGACGTCAAGGGACGGGCCGATTTCTAATGTTGTAAAACCTTGTGGCCAAACCCTTTTATATTGTCATAAAATGACCGTAAACCATATAGTGATATTCTTTTGAAATATACATGTATTGTATTCGTTCAGTAAATATTATTGTATAAACATGCACTGATATGCGGATTTAATTATGTATATGTGTTCTAGTTTTGTACATATTGAGTTGTGGCAAATATACTAAAATATGATTAAACAAAAAAACATACGATCAGTTTATTCTTTATATTGATATATTGACTAACGTGCAACACTAGTAGGAAAAATATATGCATATACTATTTATTCAAGAGAAATATTTTGTCAAACCAATAGTGGTTCATGTACTGACATTGAGTAATTGAGATTCTCTTTTGTTCCGCTGTCGTTCGTTTCAGTTTTGTTTCAATTTAATATCACATATTTATTCCATTTAATCAATGGATGTTTATCTTTCATCAAGTTTGATTTATTTCATTTGTATTAATTTAAAAACACAATAATTGTTGTCGACACGCATGTGTTTCGACAATAGAAATAATTTTTATTTTTAACCGCCCCACAATGGTCTTCAATCTGTAAAAAATTTCATGATTGCAATTCTGCGACCTTCATATTCGGTCACAGATGCGAGTCAGGCAAACAATTTGTTATATGACTGTTTTGTCTTAAAACCTTAGTCTGTATTTGATTTGTAAACGTCTAAAGCTGCATATTCTTTATCAAACTAACTTATCACCCGCAAGTCTTAACATTTATATATAAAACTTTCTTATATAACTTAAAAGCACCACAGGAAACCACGGCAAACATGATATCATCCCCAAACGACAGTAACTTCAACTTTAACTCATTTATTCAATGGTCGGAATTTTTCATAAACGTTTGATCACAACATGTAATGAATCTGCTGCGTCTTCTTATATGTACGTATAAGAATTAAATAAAAACATGAATTAACCACAAAATATTTCGTTGCAAACATTTAATGCGTACAAGCAAAGAATATTCTGTTGAATATAATATTACATTGTCTATAAATAATAAATATAAAAAGTGAACCGCTTTTTCGATGTCGAATTCCGTTATACATCACCCAAAATGCCGTTGTTTTGTTAGAAAAGAATAAGTTAAAATAAGAATATGTCACCTTTTTGCTGTTCTTTGCTTACTGTGGTAACATTTGTGCCACACACACTATCTTTTATCTCATCTTATTTAGATACATTCAAGATATAAGTACAACAGCTATATATATATATATATATAAAATTCAAAAACATGTGCCGGAAAAAAGTTAAATATATTAAAAGATAAAAACACAGTCCATAACATAATTAAATTATTATTTGCCAACCGGTTTCGCTTTCATGCTCATCAGGGCAAATATGGCGTCAAAATTATATATATATAGTCCTAAGGTTTAAAACCCTTTAAATGCCGGAAAAGGCAATATATAAAATGAATTAAATAAAAATGACTTGATATGACTTTAAAATAATGATTTAATTAACTAAATTAGCTGTGCTACGCGTTTCATACAATTCATCAGGCACAATTGTAGTGAATGACGTTGTTTCCATGACGTTGACGTCATAACTTTCTGCAAGGGAGATTACTGTTGTAAAAATGCAGATAATTAATGTAAATTGATGGCGTTAAGCCTTGGTTTGAATTTGTTAATAAAATAATTTTCTTTTGCTAACCTAGCTGAAACACATTAGGTTAGCAAAAGAAATTATTTTATTAACAAATTCAAACCAAGGCTTAACGCCATTAATTATCTGCATTTTTGCAACAGTAATCTCCCTTGCAGGAAGTTATGACGTCAACGTCATGGAAACAACGTCATTATATATATATACAAGAAACATGGACACAACATGATACTTTGGAACGAGGACATGTAACATATAAACATAACAAAATTAATGTGGTGTTTAACCTCGTGACACCTTTACAGTACAATTCTATGAACAGTCAAGTGGCCTTGATATTCTAAGATTTAATGTCGATTAAATGATAAATAGTTGGTTTATATACCAACACAAAGGAGCGTCGTTTCTGTAAAGCATACACAATTTTAAGTGTGTAGTTACTTTTGAAAGTATATGCGCAGATAAAAATGGTTAAAATACACACAACCAAGTTTGTCCTTGATTGCAAAACATGCTGGTATTTCAGCGTGACGTCATGAGGAGCGGTGAAATATTCCACTTTCGGGTATTGCGAAATTTTGGTTCGGCAAAGTTGTTTTGTCTCTTTTTTCTACTACGGTATAGGAAAAAGATAGTTATAATGAAATATTCAGAACACAAACATTTCTACAACGGTATTTGTCAAGAATTACTCAATTTTGTATTGTTATCGATCATATTTTATGCATTTCTTTCAGGAAAAGAAACACAAATTCGTTTAAAAACGTTGGCGACGTTTTTTGTATTGTGACGTCATAATAGCGTCGCACAATCCGGTTCGCGTGTGAAATATATATTGATTGAATAAATAAAAAAGGTCTTAGTCTGTTATTACAAGCTGAGATCAAAGAAATAAACTTGATCTCGAAGGAGGGCTCACTCAGTATTGTCAAAATTGATTCTTGCTAGATGGAGCAAGTGTCTTTGTGAATAGGATAGGAGATACTCTCATAAGCCAGTCTAGCTAAGGCAGCAAGTCTAGGTAGTCGAGCAAGTCTTAGGAGCGCAGCAAGTCCAAAAGTGCAGTAAGTCCAAGAAGTGCAGCAAGTCCAAAAGTGCAGCAAGTCCAAAACGTGCAGCAAGTCCAAAAGTGCAGCAAGTCCAAAAAGTGCAGCAAGTCCAAGAAGTGCAGCAAGTCCAAGGAGTGAAGCAAGTCCAAGTAGCGCAGCAAGTCCAAGTAGTGCAGCAAGTCCAAATAGCGCAGCAAGTCCAATATTCGCAGCAGGTCCAGTTAGCGCAGCAAGTCCAAGAAGTGCAGCAAGTCAAACCAGCATAGCTGCTCAAGCTTTTATCAAGTCTAACTAAGACATTGTCACCTCAGTAGATAATCCCCCTTAAATAACTGACAGTATTCTTTGGAAAATGTGTTTCTGGCGTTACAGTGGCGCTCACGTTTTTGTTCCGTTTTTCGGCAGGAAAACGCAAGCGGCGCCCGTTTTTCGCCCGTTTACGAAACGGGACGTTTTTCGGCTCGCACCGTTTAAAAAACGCGTTTTTCTGCCCGCCCCGTGAAATAAAACGGCTGGTTGCACTGCACATGCGTGAACAGCGAGTTCCTGCGTTTTTTCACGTTTTTACCCGTTTTTTTCCCCCGGTGTATCAAATGCGCATGCGTGAAAAGCGAGTTCCTCCGTTTTTTTGCCGTTTTTTCCGGGGTAGCAAATGCGGATGCGCCACATGTGTTTCTCCACTGTCTAATTTTTTTGTAAAATTAGGCCTATCCGTACAAACTTAAAAATCGCGATATAATTATAGATGCTAAGTTTATAATGTGGTCAGATCAAGATTGTTTTTTGTTTCTTATTTTCAAAAACAAAGTATACCTACAGTACCACCAGCCTGTTACATCATTACTTCCGCGTTTTCATCATAACCATTGTAAAATAAGCGGGTACATATCCCACAAGATGGAGAGCGAGGGGAAGGCCTTCTGATGGATAGAAATAATTCAGCACCTCTAATGTCCCTATTATATTACTATGAACAGGCTATAACCAGTAGATATACATTAACTTAAATTAAACCTGCTCGATCATATGATTTCAGTTATCAAAATAAAACTATAACATCGGCTGTTGAGAACATTTATGGCCATGCTTCTGGTCAGGAACGTAGATTCTACGTTCCTGTTCTGGTTCAATAAACATAGATTCTTTAATGTATGCATGTACAAATTTCCATATTCTTGATAACAATTAAATCACTCTCGAGACTAACTACTAAAGGGATCGCTGTTGCCAGACTTTTCATATCCTGATAAATTGCAAAACGTTTAGTAATATATCAAGAGTTTTACTAACACAAGTGGCCATGTTTCCTATATAAACATAATAAGGTTGTTTAATTTTTCACGATAAAATACAGTACTAAGAAAATTTATCAAAGGGCGATGTGCCAAAAAGGAAGTATTTGCTAGACGTATGTAAACAAGCCGTCCAATTGCATTTCGTGTTTTCAAGTTACAATGATGTATTGCTACAGTTAAATATAGACGTGTAAGAAAAAATTGTAATAATAAATATGTGCCAACATTTTATTGTTTATTCTAAAATGACTCACGGTTTTGTCTCTATATACAAAAAGTTGAAAAATTATGCTATATTAAACCATAAACAATGCAGGAACCGATATGCTGTAAACATGACATCATATTGCACCGCATGACGTTAAATGAGTGTTCGCATAGAAAACGTTTTGCATTAATTCACCTTTTGTAATATCTGGTCATGTTAGAATCAAAATAAAATCCTTCTCAGCGTTGTAATCGTCTTATAAACAATTATCCGTCGTACTGATGTGCTGTTAAAAACAACTCAGGCTTTCGGCATTTGTGGCTAATTACTGTGTATTAGTGCTCCAAATCATTGTTAATTAAACGATGAACAGTGCTGGAACGGATGTTATTTCATAAATAAAATAGTCGTTCAAATGCAAAAAATGAAATCACTCGTACTATGTACTCATTTTCTAAAAACTACTACGCATTTGAACTCCTGTGTTTAATTCAACAACAAATACATGGACACATTTATTACTTCTTAAATAAATTTTACTTTGAAGTATTCACACTATCTTTGGCAAAGTCATTAAAGTCTATTTGTTAACGACTAAATTATATACCGACAGTTATTAGTTACTGTCTGTCATTGCCATCACAGAAAAAGCACGTGGCTTTCAAATGACAGAGAAATTGCAGCTTTTCACTTACCTGAAAGTACCACAGTACAAGGTGTTACCATACCGGTATGTATCGAATCTCAAGGGAATTGCAATATACCGGTCTTATCGCACACCCCTACTCATTACACATGTTACAGATGGACTCAACCCCGAAAAGAGATGTGCATTGTTGCATGTAGACGTATCTTATATGTCTTAATGCAAACGCGCAATTACTGTCCCATAGCAGCTCTACCATTTAGCTAAAACTAGAATTAAGGCATGTATTACTTTTAACTTTGGATTTAATCTCAAGGCATTTAAACGAAGGCAGTGGTAAGGTAGCCGGATACGGCTTCATAGACTTTTGGTCTAGGTAGCCGGCACTGTATCTTATATGGAGTTACACAGGATCATTCTTGAAAACATCATTTGTTTTTATAATTATCTGAGTTTCACTAAAATCAAATAAATGTATTTCTTGTAAGGCAGGCAACACTTGTACTTAAAATGCTACCATTGTTGTTAAAAAGCTTGCATCACTTATTATCTACAATAACTCGCTCACTTATGCAGTAAAACAAATAAAAAAAGAGTTTATTCATAACCACACTGAGGCATGCTGATTATATGTGCATCTTCTTTAAATATTGAACTTTCCTACTAAATACTGATAAATTTCAATCATTGACTGTTGAGAAATGGAGCTGACAAAGATTTTCTCAATGATTTACAGGCAAAAAAGCACTAAAGATCCACAAGTCTATGGAAAATAATCACTTTGGAAATTGCCGACATTCCACAATTCTCCTATTTGAACTTGCTGAGAAAAAGGGTGGAAACCAACGGAGTTCTATCTAATCAATACAGTACATTGTATAACTCTGTGAAAAATAATCGATCAAGTGGAACACGCCAGTAGTTGCTGTGAAATAGGTCTGGAACAAATGAGGGACAAAAGGATGGATGAACACATCGTAGACAAAGCATTATACAATACCCCACACCCCCACCTCCAGGTAGCATAATAAAATAGAACTATCACTGAAGGTGATGAATATCCTCAAACCCCCCACCCCTGAACGCCATACTGACACAGTATTCTTAATTTATACCACATTTGATGCTTACAATTGGGCTATGCACAACGACTGTAGGCATGTCACTTATCTCTTCTGTGTAACATTATTTTGACCAGAGGGTTTGGAAAATCAGAGTGCACAATATCTAATCATTTTAAACACCTGTGACCTTGACGTAGTGACCCAAAACAATGACCAAGTCCAACTAGGCATGGTATTTATTACTTTGTGAAATATCATTAAGTTGTGATAAGGGGTTTTTGAGATATATATAAAGCTGAATCCAGTATACCCCATTACACTTTGTGGGATATACATGTAGAAACATTTCCGCAGGCCGAGACATTGGTAAATTGTTTTGAAGGCGACTGTATAAAATTTAGCCACTACAATAAACAGTCCTGTTCTTTGAGTTTTTTCTATTTCTTATTTTTGTTCTTCATACACAAGAAGATTATGACTGAAAGCTGCAATGTAGATTCATTCTTCCAGAGAACTGAGTTCCATTTAAGTTGCTCATCTGAGCAACCAATAACATTGTTATTAATGTCACTGTAGTACTATAGTTCTGTATTAACCAATACTGTATGTACTGCGGTACTTAATAGTATTTTATATTGCTGAAGTACTGCATTAATTTTCTGTATTGTCCAAATCAATTCAAAATCTCTCAATGCATTAAAAAGTTACAACCTGAAAAAATTGAAAAAAGTTCTCATGTGTCCACTGCGACCTTGATATTTGAGCTTGCATTTACCATGCTGTGATTATAATCATATATATAAATTACTAAGGTTATCTCGCGTGCTTAATTCTTCATCATCAGCTACTGTTCTAGAGTTTCAATGACTTCTCTCATAAAAACTAAAATTCACTGCTAGTGTAGCATTATCACTTCAGCTGCAACTTGGGAATTTATCCAATATGAATGTTCAACAGTCTGGCCAAATGATGTTTCTTGTTAGCTATCATTAGCTATTTGCTGATTTAACTGTTGTTCTTTCCTAATCTTCGAAAAATCAATGTACATGAATTCCAAATTTAATAATTCTTCTTTAATGTTAACTGCATGTTGTCAATACATCAAGTGTCAAGTGTCTCATTGTTTCACCTCAATTATTAATTCTTTTCATTTGATGCTTTTGTTTTCCTGTTTTGTTTTTTCCATTGAAACTGAAAAATCTACTATAAAGCATATGATGTCAAGTCTCATCACCAAGGGTAATTTGATGAATCAAAAAAGAACTTCATCTTCTAAACTGATATAGCCATCTCCACAGAATTCTTCAGTAAACAACTGTTGTTTTCATATTTGGTCTATTGAACTTCCCTCTTCACTGTACGTACATGACGCTTTTTTCTACAACAAATTAAAAAGAAAAATTAGCAATTGCATTTTGTTTTAAATCTTACAATTAATAAATGATACACATACTGAAAATTTACTGACTGAATAGTTAACAGTGCAGGTTATGATCAGACTACATGGGTTTGAACTGTATAAGAGGCAAACGTGTAAGCAAATTGCTAAAAATTAAACTAGATGCTCACGTGCAACATGTCGACCCCGCCAGCTGTCAAAAGGACTAACTCCTTACCAAATAGAGATAGGTCAAAATACACCTACATATTGTGTGTAACATGCATGTTGTACCACATAAAAGTAATCTTGATTATTCTCTACGGCGAGTAATAAAACAGTTGGAGGAGCGGTGGTGTAGAGGAGCGGTGGTGTAGAAGTTTAGGTGTCTGCCGCTCATCCCGTAGGTTGCGGGTTCGAGCCCTAACAAAGTCACGACCGTACCTCCTCATATGACACCAGTACTGGTTTTTCCAGGACGCGGACTCGAGAGTGACTCGATAAGCTCAAAGCTTTCTTCACAATCGAGCTAAAATAAATTAGTATAAACCATAAACTAATAAAAATATTACAATGTAAGCTATTTATAGTAACAACAAAGGGAAGTAACTCTAAAAACAAAGGGTAGCTCATGGTGGTGTCAAGTTACATCAAAATCCCTGGAGCCATGCATGAAGAAGAAATGCTGCAGACAAAGATATTCTTGAATTTGACCTTTCACCTAAAAGTGTGACCTTGACCTTAGACCTAGGGACCCGATTCTTGCGCATGACACTCCGTCTCATGATGTCGAACATTTGTGCCAAGTAACATCAAAATCCTCTCATGCATAAAGAAGAAATGCTCAAGACAGTCATTCTTGAGTTTGACCTTTAACCTCTAAGTGTGACCTTGACCTTAGACTTAGGGATCTCGTTCATGCGCATGCCAGTCTGTCTCATGATGTTGAACATGTGTGCCAGGTTATTTAAGAATCCCTTGATCCATGGATAAGTTACAGCCCAGACAAACTAAACTCAGACGGACGCACGCTCGCAAGGACGGACGCAAGCACATACACCGAACCATCATTTGGACACCTATATCGAGCTTTCATAAGCGGCTCGGCAAAAGTGGTTATCGGCAAAAATGGTTATGATGTTTAACAAATATGTTGACTCAGTTATCAAAATGTACAGGATTTACAGTAGAGTGTCTACATAGTGTAGTAGGATTTGTTTAATGCAATTTATTTCTGTATTCAAGTAAAGTAATTTATTCAAACTTGTAATGTTTGCTAAATGTCAAATACTTTCAAGTAACTCAAAGTCATTTGCAATTTTTGATGAAGGAAATAGTTTAACTGTTTACCCCTGCAAAACTGTGTTCTTGTGTTTAGGAATAGTTGAATCTTCTAGGACATTATAAGAACAGTTCTTGGACATTAAATATATGTAACCACAACCATTCTACACATCTATTAAAAAACATCTGTACTTGAACTGTTCTCATAGTTTCAACAGGGCAAGCTTTAATTACCGGTATCAAACATTTTTTAGTAACTATAGTATATCACTGATTTTTTATTTATGTCACTATTCTCAAACAATGACTTTTTGAAGGGAGCGGTGGTGTACGACTGTACCTTCTCATATGACACCAGTACTGGCTTTTACAGGAAGCGGACTCGAGAGTGACTCGATATTAGATTCAAGCTTTCTTCACAATTGAGTTAAATAAATTAGTATAAACTAATTTTTTCTAGCTCAAGGCTGATTCTGGCTGCCAGGCCATCATTTTGAAATAAAATCTTTTATCTTGTGTGATTTATTGTTATAATTTTATTTTTAATATTATTAAACTCCCTTAAGTGACAGATGTATTATCACAGGTATATAAACTTTGAGCAGCATTTTATAGATTCAAATCAAAATACTTACTCGATGTTTAAACTTTGTGTACTTAGTGAAATCCTAGACATTTCTAATTCTTTGAGACTCTTAAACATATCTGGACTTAAAATGTATGAATGACTGAACTGTTATTTAAAGAAAATAAAAGATTGTCATATTTTTACATATGTCTTACTTGGAACTTATTTAAAATGACTTTACCACTTGATATGTATTCAAAATTTCCCATAGAACAATACTTCTTCAGTTTAGTTTTTAAACTTCCAAAAATGATTTTCAATCAGAAACTTCCAAAAATAATTCTTCAATTCCAACTACAGCTCAGTCAACTGATTATGAAATACAGCTGTTAAAATGCATTTGAATAAAACTGAACAAATGGTGCGAATATAAAATAAAAAAGCGTCCCGCTGACCAATAGTTCTTCAGTATAGCCTGTCAATTTTGACCTTGAATATTGAATTACAGTAAGTATAAAATAAACTAATTACAGTAAGATCTTATTAAATTCATGGTTCAGTGCTCAAAATTGGACTATAGTGTACTTTATGGTCACTTCGTCATATCTTTGTTATGTAATCTTGCATAATATACTGATAAGGGGGAAAGTGATGCAAAGGCTTAAGTAAGTGCCTAAGGCAATAAAACAACTTGAATAAGCTGTGGATTAATGAGGGACCAGCTTCACTTCTTAAAACAAGAGGATAAGATTAATTGTTCCAATGAATTATGGATACACTTGATGTCCTAAAACAGACCCATATCTACAACTGTTACAGTTCTCATTTGACTCTGAAAGCACTATACAGAAACCAGGTTTCTTGTTTAGGATAAATGGAGTGTAATAAAAATAAGAATAACAGCCATGCTAATTAAGTGCCATGATAAAAAAGTTTAGAGTAAATTCAGTAACTCATATGTGTCTTTCCTTATGGATGTCTGCAACGTTGTGTTCAGATTTCAACGATTTTCTGAAAATCAACATATATCAAGGGGAACATATCACCATCAAAATAAAACCTTAAAAAAGGTACCTATCCAGGCTTTTTTTGGCGCTAGGCTTCAACAAACTATGTCACCATATTTGGGAATGCAAAAACATTATTAAGTCATAGTTAACCATCATTATCTCCTGTTTATTCCATTAGGTAAAACCAATCATTTTTTATTACATGAATGTTGAAAAGAATGGTACTGTGATTAAAAATTACTAAAACAAATTGACTCGGAACAAATATTTGCCGAAATGAAAAATGTTAAAATTGAATTACCCCACCCACTTATTTTCAGAATGGCACTTCATTCGTGCCTATCGATGGCCTTTAAATCAGTGAAGGGATTACAACGATTTTCTGAAAATCAACATACATCAAGGGGAACATATCACCATCAAAATAAAACCTTAAAAAAGGTACCTATCCAGGCTTTATTTGGCGCTAGGCTTCAACAAACTATGTCACCATATTTGGGAATGCAAAAACATTATTAAGTCATAGTTAACCATCATTATCTCCTGTTTATTCCATTAGGTAAAACCAATCATGTTTTATTACATGAATGTTGAAAATAATGGTACTGTGATTGAAAATCACTAAAAAAAATGACTCGGAACAAATATTTGCCGAAATGAAAAATGTTAAAATTGAATTACCCCACCCACTTATTTTCAGAATGGCACTTAATTCGTGCCTATCGATGTCCTTTAAATCAGTGAAGGGATTTCAACGATTTTCTGAAAATCAACATATATCAAGGGGAACATATCACCATCAAAATAAAACCTTAAAAAAGGTACCTATCCAGGCTTTTTTTGGAATTAGGTTTCAACAAACTTTGTCACCATATTTGGGAAATGCAAAAACATTATTAAGTTATAGTTAACCATCATTATCTCATGTTTATTCCATTACGTAAAACCAAACATTTTTTTATTACATGAATGTTGAAAATAATGGAACTATGATTGAAAATCACTAAAAAACAGAACAGTCAGTAATACATATAAATGATACATGTTTGCCAGGTTTAAAATGGTTTTCAAGAAATGACTTCCAACTTTGAAAAACACTTTCACAATCTTCTATAAATTTATGGTATATTATGACCATCTAGGGATGAATGTCACACAGTTTCTGTAATTTGTCCCATTTTTTCAGCAATCCCTCCATTTCACTATATACTAATACTCTCATGTTCACCTGGAAATTAAATACATTCCCCTGTTACATGCAATTGAGATCATATTATTTGCATTTTGATTAAATAAAATAATGCTTTTAATTGATCTTTAATAGAAACAAAGTATAACATTATTCAAATAAAAAAATGGTTTTGCATAATTTGCACTACTCATTTACAACAACAATCCTAAGTCTTTTTGACTTTAGTGTTGAATGGACATGCTGGAGTTACAGATGAAAATGTATGGTGAAGTTATTGAGAAATAGCAACAGTGTTTGAAGATGTTTTTAGATAAGATTGTGTGTAAGATAGCTTACTGGTTAACTTTCAAATTATGTTCCTGAGTCAGTTTGATAAATATATGCCTTCACTAAAATAAAACCATTCAGGTTCATTACATCTAAAGAATTGGTTACTGAGGTATGTGAGCAAGTTAGAACTGCTTACTCTGACTGTCCATGGAGTTTGATCAGTCTACAGTCTGCTATTCAGTTCTCTTTCCATTTTAATCACATTGTCCTAGAATACTACTTTATACAACCCTGACAAAACTTCTTGTTTAATGCAAGTATGTTGGGTACACATTAGGTGTCTGTATAGTTGTTATTCATGAAATGAAGGCACATGAATTGAATATACTAAGCCTGTTTTGTTTGTTTAGAAAGACATGCAATTCTTACCTATTAAATTTAGCCATATTGCATACCAAGCAAACAGATCATTAGTTCAGTCCAGCTGCATTGTCAATATGCATCTAAAAACAAATGTATAAACAAAAGTAAATATAATCCCATAATTTTGAAAATTTGAAGATGAAACTCTCTGTATGTATCAGATACTGACATTACAAAAGTAAATACCAATTTGTATTCTGAGACCATACACATATGATCAATCATGAGTAATAGTGACACAAAAGTATCTTATAAAGATCTGCTATTGAATGCTGTTTATGTACTTTTTAACATGTAAGTACTTTCAATCCTTACATATGCATGTATTCATCTGTAAAAAGACAATACAGTTTGTGTATGAGAATAACTGCAGTTTACAAAGAAGTAGATGTGTATTGCAAAATGTGATATAATGGCATAATAGGGTTATTGTGTCAGCCAATTATCCTTAAAACTCAAAATCTCAAGATATCATACCATGGTATTAAAAAAATTCAATTGTTATAGAGTTTTATTAAAAAAGCACTGTTGGGAGTATTTGAAACCCTTGCAGACCATAAAAAATAAATACCTGATGTGCATTTTGTGTACATGTATCTTGCATCTACAGGTGGACATTCAGCTGTATTGTGAATTTTAAATGTACACTCTGCTGCTTTCCAAGTACACTGACTTTCATCTATCAAGTGAAATAGCTGAGTTCCTGTAAAAGAAAAAGATATAAAACTGCATACATTTTCCTGCCATTTTATAAAAATATGTAACAGAGTATGAGACTACCTAGCAAGTATTGAGAAACAATGTTTGGCAAAAACTATGCAAGTTAGAATTCAAAAGCAGATCTGAATCATAAATTCACTTTTTCATTTGTTGTACAATGTATTTAAATAAAGAAAGAAGAAGGACATAATACATGTAGTATCACATGTAGCTCTGTCAACAGTATCTTGTCCTTCAGCACATAAGCAAACAAATGGCATTTCCTTGGTGTCTTAACCAATATTGGCCCAACTTGTTGAGGCTGATGGAGACAATGCACCCATTGTAAGTAGTTGTTTTCAGCATCTGGTCTGCATAGTGGGCTGCCTAAAGAAAATGAAAAATCTATAAAGATAATGTCACAATTAAAGTATACTTAGTGACTGTGAACTCAATTTGATATTAGTTCATTAAGCTTGGAAGCCCAGGGAACAATCACCAGTTCATGAACCAGAATTTATGGCAAGATTTTGTACTAGACGTAGTGTGCACATGCATACATTTTTACTTTAAAGTTTGATTCTTAACAACTAATTCCTCTACAAACAGTGTCATGCATCTTTGGTGTAGGTAGGTCATATGCAATATGTTTACTAGAATCTACAACTTTAGAACAAGCAGTTTATATACCATGGTGTTTACTGCAACCACAAGAAGCCTTTTCAGATTTAGTAACAAAGTATTTTATCATCCTCAAATGCATCTCTTTAGCTTTGAACAAAATCATCATCATCATCATCATCATCATCACTATCACCATCACTCTGCATCAACAGCAGTATAGTTATAATTATATGTAATAGAATACACACATGATATGTTATTATCATTATGATATTTCCATGGGCTAAAGTAAATAGCTAAATTAGTCCAACAGTAAGGCTGTTGAAATTCCTTATCAACCAGGCATCCACTACAGCACAGGTTGTAAGTCCTCGGCAGGATAAGAAAATGTTTTTGAAATCATTATTCCTGGCTTATTTTCCAAGGTCTAGAATAAAATATATCTACGGTATATTTGAATTTATGTGATCAATATAACTTGGTTGCTATCAACAGACCGTTGTTTCATGATTCATCGGTGTCAGTTTTACTTCCGGGTCTAATTATATCGAAAAAGTGATCTTATTCTCTAATAACAAGTGAGAAATAAATACTTACGTAACTGGAAGGTGATACAAACACATCCAGCGTCAACATCAACAACATAAATGCGTATCTAACCTTTTAAACCGCTTTATAAAACAAAAGTTTTTAGCACTTTGAGTTTGACTTTCGCGGAAATACACCGTTTATGACGTCATCGGTACTCCGCAGATTAATCAATAACTTGTGATATTTGAAACGTAATAGGTTGTACACCACGAAATGAGACTCATTGGTGATTACTGCATGTAAAACAGTGAAATAAAGTAGCGACCTATACTTTTTGAAAGTTTACAGATAATTGTTTCAGTGGTTAGCTATTTTACGACATTTGCTCACTTCCGATAGTTAGCGCATGTGCAGAACAACGTAGCAGACATCCCTAATAGAGAAACATGTAAATGATGAGTGTGCATTCAGATATTAAAAGTTAGGTCTTGACCTGATCTCTTTTTGTGAGATCAGTGCTCAGACAAATAGAAAAAAATGTAGGTTAAAGCCACATATTTGTATAATGACAATTATGTTCCCTTCGAAAAGCAAGAAGTACTATGTAATCAAGATAGGTGACTTTCCACCATGTCCATACTCTACTTTTTTCTAATATCTTTTTAATGAAAATGACAGCTATCAGAACTGCAGCATTTTGTTGAAAATCCCAAGTTCTTTAAAAATGCCAGACATTAATTTCTGCCTTTAATAATAATAATAATGATAATCTTTATTTATAGAAGGTAACTCATTAAGTCTATATGTTTAAAACAAAACTTATCTAACATGAGGCCTTCTTACAAAATACATAGTATAAACAAAACAACAATAACAAGTTACGAGATTGATTTGAGCAGAACTAAATTCAAAAGCTATAACACATTCACACTGTGTTAAGGTAAAGTCAACGATCTGGATTCTCCATATAAATTATTTATGAGAAGTTTGAAAAATGAAGATTTGAAATGCTTTAAGGTTTTACTGTTTCTTGTTCTTACGGGAATCTTATTCCAGATACACATTCCTGAATATTCAAATGTTTTCTTTAAGTATTGTGATTGCGGTGTGGAGCTTGTAAGATCTCTATTTGTCGCGGACCGCAAAGCGTAGATTTTATTTTCGGACTTTCTGATTAATTTACAAAAATAGTCGGGGGGCTAGCTTGTTAACGGCCTTGTATACAAGAACGCCTATGTGGTACTTAAATCGTACATCTAATGGCAACCAGGACAGTTGTTTAAACATGGTGTATGAAGGAGTTCTAAATGGAAGCTGTAAGATTATTCTAGCAGATCTTTTTTGCAGTTTCGATAATTTGTAAATATTTGTTTGACTACAATTCCCCCATATATTGAAGCAATAATCAAACACTGGTAGAATATAGGAATTGTAATAAATCTTTTTTATGTCATTTGTCAAATATCGTGATATCCTTTTAAAAAGGTTCAATTTAACATTTATTTTACGACAAACTTCCTTTATTTGATAGTTCCAGTCCAAAGATCGATCTACAATTAATCCAAGAAGTTTCTGCTTTTCAACGTTTTGTATCATGTTATTACTAAGGAAAATGTTCAAAAGTTTAGTATGCCCGAGCTTACATTTTGAACCTAACAACATACAAGTAGTTTTCAAAGGGTTAAGGGCCATGTTATTAAAATCACACCAGCGCTGAATGTAGTTAAGGTCTTCCTGCAAATTATGTTCTATAGTCGATACATTTTTGCCAAAACTGTATAAAGTGGAATCATCTGCATACATATCAAGATTTGTATATTTTACTATCAAAGGCAGATCATTTACAAAAATTAAAAACAACAAAGGACCTAATATCGACCCTTGGGGAACTCCTGTTTTAACATCCAGTGTGCTAGATACATTTTGTCCAATTTTAACATATTGTTTCCTGCATTGTAAATATGACTTAAACCATGATATTGCATTTTCACTGAAATGATACAATTTTAATTTGTACAACAATATGTCATGATCAACTAGATCAAAGGCCTTTTTAAGATCATTTTTCTGATTCAAATGCAGACTATGATAAAAATCTGTCACTTAATTGTGATCTTATTCAACAGTGAACGCTATTTATAAGCAAATAGGTCTTGTTTAATAATCAACATAAAATCAAGTCCAAAATGTACAGGGTGACTGCATGTTTATTGAATTTAGGGGTTTAAAAGCTGCGGACAACACACACAGTTAACGAAACCTAAAGCAATATGCAATAAGACCGTCACTTAAATAAAGACTGTTTCAGAAAATATCAAGTATATTTTTGGTACATTAACCTAATATCACTGGCACTGGACACTAAATCAACAGAAAAGTAAAGGACATACGGGTAACTTTGTTTATAACGTACTTATTGAGACTTCTAATCATTATCCGGAGTTTGTTATATCCATATAACATTTTCATAAGAAAAGTAAAATAAAGGAAGAATCTCTGGCAGAGAATAAGATATATTCCTTGTATCAAGATTTTCGCTATATCCACAGTCTTACAAACAAATTTTACTATAAATCAAATATCATTTCTTTAATAAAATATCATAAAAACCGGGAATACACAAAATGTAATAAACAGTTTTAAGAAAAACATTTAGCACTAATTTCTGTGTATGCTCTTTAAGAATGGCGTTGATTAATGCTATTTTACATTGAAAGGAACAGTCATTCCAAAAATATCCTGTCTGGCCGGTCAGGGAGAGAGGGATAAAATGTACATGTCGCCATGCAATCCTTCTATAAATGGCTTCCCTCCATCGTTTCGAAAACAAATTTCAGTACATGTTTATTTACATGTACATAGGTACATGTACATAATGACAGAACGTATGCATTGGCAAAGTCAGCAGGGAGGGTCGAGTTAGAGAACCAGACCCTTTCATTCTAACAAGTGGGGGCAATTGAAATTGCAAGTGAAAATCTATCAGAAACTTTTCACCCATGTATAGCTATTTCATTGTTCATCCAAGGTCCGCATAGAAAAACTTGTTAGTGTAAAGTAATCTGCCATCATATTTAAACTAGATGTCCACGTGCAACATGTCGAGCCGCCAGCTGTCAAAAGGATTAACTGCTTACCAAGTAGAGATAGATCAAAATACACCTTAATATTGTATGTAAAGTGGTCTCGATTTTTCTCTACGGCCAGTAATAAAAAAGTTACAATATAAGCTATTTATAGTAACAACAAAAGGAAGTAATTCTAAAAACAAGGGTAGCTCATGGTGGTGAATATTTGTTCCAAGTTACATCAAAATCCCCGGAGCCATGCATGAAGAAGAACTGCTGCAGACAAAGATATTCTTGAATTTGACCTTTAACCTCTAAGTGTGACCTTGACCTTAGACCTAGGGACCTGGTTCTTGCACATGACACTCTTTCTCATGGTGGTGAACATTTGTGCCAGATAACATCAAAATCCCTCCATGCATGAAGAAGAAATGGTACAGACAATGTCATTCTTGAATTATTCTTGTATCTGACCTTCGGCCTCTAAGTGTGACCTTGACCTTGGACTTAGGAACCTGGTTCTTGACACTCCGTCTCATGGTGGGGTGAACATTTGTACCAAGTTATTGAAGAATCCCTTAATCCATTGAGAAGTTACAGCCCGGACAAACTAAAATCGCACGGACGGATGCACGACGGACGCACGCATGCACGCAAGCGGCTCGAAAAAAAGTAATTTTTTGATGAAAATTTGATTTAAATTGCTTCTTAGAAAAAGGCGCTTGTTGGTTAACAGAGGAGTATTTTTTACATGTTTTATTAACCATAAAGTCCCTGTGTCAAAATCACATGGTTATTTCATTGTCAATATATACCAACAAAAATGCTTTAAATTTGCATTAGTGCATAAAATTGTTAAATACTGCAATGTACTGCTGTTTCTCTTCCTCAACTGTAACCAACCAGTTTGAGCACCCAGAAAGAAAAGCCTGGCAGTGACGGTCAATTTTTTATGACAGCCTTAATGTTGTATAAACATGTTGCAGTTTTGTTGATGAAAGCTTTATAATAATAATGTCATGTAATTACTTATGTCGCTTAAAGAGGCACTCCCTACATCTGGCAGATTGTATTCTCAAATCAAAGATTATGTGTTCAATGAAAAACGCAAAATGATAAATAAATACAATTTTAAAGAAGAACCTATGGCGAAAAATGCCTCATTTTACCACAATTAATCAATAAAGAGGTGTTCTGTAATAAATCGCATCCACCCATTTATTGTACAAAAACAACTCTACATAGATTATTGAATTGTTAACTGTACTGCAGTATATTTTAAACCGCTGATTTTATCGATAATAACTGGAAATGCATAGCTGAGTTTTTTAGGTTGAGTTGTAATACTTCTAAAGATTCTATTATTTATGTTTTGGAGGTTTTCAGTTTGTCATCAGATAAAGGGTATGTCTCTTTAAAGGGGCACTCCCTACACCTAGCAGATTATATTCTCGAAACATAGATTATTTGTTCAATGAACGTAAATTGATAAATAAATATCAAAGAAGAACCTAAGGCGAAGACTGCCTCGTTTTACCACGAGTAGGCTTTCTGTAATAAATTGCATCCATCCATTAATTGTACAACAACAACACTACATAGATTATTGAACGGTGTCCGGTACTGCAGTATATTTTGAACCGCTGATTTTATCGATATGACTGGGAATGCATGTAGCTACAACTTTTAGGTTAAGTTATGATACTTCCAAAGATTCTATTATTTATGTTTTAGAGGTTATTAATAGTTTGACATAAGTTAAAGGGTATGCCCCTTTAATCCCAGTTCATCCCCAATATTGGCTCTATGGTTGCGGCCATCTTGGATTCAGTTACACCACGTCAGTAACATTATGGCATAAACACACAAATTAAAAATTTTAATAAAATAGTTATGAAGAAAATCAATAAAATGAAAAAAGGTGTCTTAATATTAATGCTCATCTATTTTTTTCTGTAGTTTTGTATCATCACTGAAACGCCTACAATTATTTACTTGCACTGCCTATGGTAAATCATTATTAGTAAATACCGTATATAAGGCTAATTGCATGACAAAATAATATACAAGAGAAAGAGCAGTGGTCCCAAAATACTATCCCGGAGTACACCAGATTTAATGTTTATCATGTTTGAATTATAACCACTATTTGCTTCCTATTTCCGAGAAAGCTAACACTCCACGAAGCAAAGTTATTGGGAATATATAGTCTTTCTCGCCTTTAGCTTTCGGAGAAGACTCTGAATCAAGGAGTTGACTGTGAATTTACAGGTCTGTAATTCAATAACAGCTCTCTCTGAATAACTGTAGTGCTAAATTTAAAATACATGTACAAGTAGATTTGGTTGTCTATACTTTAATATATCTGTTAGCAATGGTTACTATATACCTGAAGGGGACTTTAGTAAATGTTCGAAGACTAAGTGGTTGACAAAGTGGTCAAGTATCTTATGTACAATTAAATCTAAATTTCCATCAGTACTGACCACTGTGGTGAATATAACACTATATTCTAGGCTATGCCTTTACGTCATACTAGCCAGTTAACCAATCAGATTATAAGAGTGCGTTCATTTCTTCATTTTGGTAAAAGATAAAAGTCTATACTGTAGACTTATATATCATAATATTCAAGTTTTTTATTTAAAGGAAAGGAAAAGCTTTTGACAACATAGAGGTATTATAAATGTCATTCTCAGGTAATATAAAGGATAACTGCTGGTTTTGGTGTAAGATCACGTTATAATTTCACCGAGTGGGCACCAAAAGTGATATTTTCATGAGCGGCGGAGCCACAAGTGAAAATAACTACTTTTGGTGTTCACAAGTGAAATTATCGTGATATGACATAGCATCCAACATTTTTTTGTTTATTTTGTGTTTCAAACTCTAATTTTGTTGAGTTTATTTCAATAAAATGTAAAAGATCGGGAGAAACGTCACCAGAAAGCATTGCATACATGACGTCATTTTAAAGACGTCATTGTCACATGGTTTCAGGCATTTATAATGCTTCGTAAGGCTGTAACGATCATACATTCGAATATTAAATTTAGTCAAATACATTTTTGTCCCAATTTTATTTGTCATTCGCCATGTTTTTTATCATGTGTTTATAAAACACCCCGACCGACAATCAAGTATATATAATACAAGTTATTATATAAGCTTGATAGTCTGTCCGGGGTGTTTTATAAAAATTACTCTTCGCGACATAATCAAATTTACCCCGGACCGACTATCAAGTATATGTATTATATATACTTGATAGTTAATCAGTATTGTATATACTTGATTGTCGGTCCGGGGTGTTTTATAAAAATGAATTTTTGGGTCCAAACTTCATGTGACTGAGAAAAGCATCCGATAAAAAAACCGAGGTCAAAAGGATGAGCCAAATGAATAAGTTGGTCAAAACAAAAGTAGGACCTACAGAGGTTATGTTGATTCACAAATACAAATTTTATTTTATGTCGGTACAGCCTACTCAAGCCTGTATGACTGTCATTCTCGTCATCCCACATCCGCGTACTGAAAAATTATTTACATTCGGGAAAGGTGACTCCTCGGCTGTCTCCTTTCATTCTTGGTTTTTTAAAATTAAAGATGGTTAAACACCAGTGATTAAAGCCGAGGGCGAGGAATCACCTTTCCCGAATGTAAATAAATTATCAGTACCCGGATGTGCAAAGCCGAGAATTCTTTTATGAAAGATACAGGAAATCGTATATGCACGACTTAAGGACTACGCACAACCTTAAAACAACAAACCACAGTACCAGTACTGTACATGGATACAATTTGTTTATGATCTGTTAACTAAAAGTCTAAAACCTGACATTTTACCATACATTTGATGGTCTGATAATAAGATATGGATATGTAGGTGATATCCCTTACCTGAAAAGACCGTAGACCCCATTATAAGGGGCTGTAAACTTGCAAAGTTATTTCTAAACCATTTTATTTAGATTTCTTGTTGCTGTTTGTGTCGAGACCAGGTAAAGTAAAGTGCCGCTCCGAATTAATGACTGTGTTATGTTGTAATCATCTACGCTTCTTCAGTCTGGAGATTCTTGTAGCCTAAAAGAAATACTACTCAACAGCAGAGATCGACATAGGCTCTGACTATTAGTAAACGAAAACTTGAACGGGACAAATATCAAAATTAAAATATCCAGGGCTGGGATAGATCTACAGTAAAATCTAGAGAAATTATTAATGTACAGTATGTCTATTATATCAATGTCCGTGTCAACTTTGATTAAACTGTAGATTTTATATTGATAAAACAGATCAGCAATACCATCGACGCTTACATTTCAATGTAAACAAAATCAAAGTATTCAGACAAAGACACGCTTCGCTCATTAGTTAAACGGCAAGAGCCGTGAAAAAAACGCGCTGCGGATCTTCTGATTGGCTCCTTGTTTGGACACGCCTCTTTACCGGGGTACTGCTTCCATATTTGGAGTGACACGTTTTCTTACCGGCTATTCTTTCCATATTTGGAAGTGAGCCGTTTTTTTCGCGGTAAAACGCGGTAAACGCGTGTATTGACCGCGTTTACCCGGCGTTTTCCATGCGGTAACAACCATGAGGTAAATGGAACAAACACGTGAGCGCCACTGTAATTAATGCTGCATTTTGAGCTATAATTCGGTTAATTCTGCGGGCATTGTGCGAGTGTCGTAGGTTTACTTTCTGTTCTGTGATGGGGCGTGTGTTTACCCAGCCCTGCAAAGGCACAATTACACAAGGAATTAAATATTTTCTGGTGGAAAAAAGAAAAAGTCAGGCGTAAGCCATATCGACTGTATTCCAAGCGTCCAATGCATGAAAATGCATATCATTACAATATTACAGGCGCGCAATGCTAACAATAGCATTAAACGAAAGCAAATAAGATGAACAAATGAAATTTATTACCTGCAAAGGCACAATTACACAAGGAAATAATAATTTCTGGTGGAAAAAAGAAACAGTCAGGCGTAAGCCATATCGACTGTATTCCAAGTGCGCATGCGCCGGATGAAAACCCGGAAATGTCAAATTCGTGAAAGAGGCCCGTCATGCAAAATTAGTCGTTAGGTAATGAAATGCGATGAATGTTAATGTGGATGAAGAAAAATTAAATGAGTGGAAAATTTATAGGATGTATGGTCTGGTAAAGGGTGTATGGCCTGTAATATTACATATACAACAGATATATATACAGGAGACAGAACATATACTTAGGAACAAGGACATATAACATATAAACAAAATTAATGTGGTGTTCAACCTCGTGACATACTCCCCCTCTTCGGGGAATGTCGCCCCGACATTCAAACAGACTTACCTGTAGCTTGGAGCAGACCCTTAAATCATATAAGTATATACCGCAAGGTATATAAAGTACTGTTAAAGTAATTACTTATACTTTGGTAACTACACTAGCATATCTACACTAGTACAACCATACCTACTACTCCAACGAACTACACAATCAAATTCAACAAGAAACACCATCAGATATGAAAATCTGTGCAGCCATTTACACTTAAATATGAGAAAGTCAGCCACAAAAGTTATAAGCTACTGTAAAGTAGATATTTATTATAGGTATGTCAGCCTACAATAAACAATAGAATATATGCACTGAAAAGCACATACCACAATAAAAATAATAACTTATCTCATTATATACTGGGAAAAACAATGTAGTACATAAACACAAAATATGTATAAGACGCACTTGGACTCGAACTGTAATTATATCTTACATATAATTAAACTGGTACGCTGGAGTCTATCTAAAAAAATAAAAAGAAATATGTAAATACAATTAGCTTAATCTCCAGTCTCCGGTTTTCGTCCACTTCGGTTCAGCCCGAACTCTTCTTGGCCTCTGTTCGTCGGAAGGAACATTTGCTTTTTCTGCGAGCTGGAATAATGTACTTCTGACCATTGTCGCCTAACCTAGTGACCTGTTCAATAGAGGAAAAAGGTGGAACTTTAACCAGATCTGTTTCACCGAAAGTAGTGACTTCACTGCCAATAACAGAATCATTTGCTACAGGACTCCCTTCTGCAAGAGATGACACAGAATGTTTTTGCTCGTCTGAAACAAAATCAGGACTTTCATTATCAGAACCTGGAACAAAGTGATTAGTTGCATGTTCTTGAGACAAAGTAGCATCACTGACACCATGTTTGTCTCCACCTAAAGTTGGTGCATCAACACTCGTTTGTACAGTCTGTCCGGAGATCTCAGTGTCAGTGTCACATGAAACAACACTAGATTCACCAAGTTTGGCAGGACCTGAGTTTGAAAAGGATTTGGGCTTAATCAGCGGGATTCCCATGAATGGTAGCATGAGATTTCTGTGCAACAGTCTTGATTTTTCTCTTCCATGTACCCGCTTAACTTCAAATACGGGCAAACCAGGAGTTGGCTGACTGATAACAGTATACACCTCCTTCTCCCACCGATCTGCCAACTTGGCCTTGCCTCTAATACCAACATTTCGGACGAGAACTCGATCTCCAACCTCTAACTTGGCTTCCCTAACCCGGATGTCATACCACTTCTTATGACGCCTTCCTTGCTTCATGGCTTCTCGACGGGCAACATCGTAGGCAAATTTGAGTCTGCTACGGAGACCGGCAACATAACAGGACTTTTCCTTCACTTTTGACTTATCTGGCTCAATACCCAAAAATGCATCAATCACAAAAAAATCAAAAATAATATCAAACAGGGAATGCCACGTACCAAACACGCAGCCTCCCCAAAACGAGCCAACAGCACCCAGAAGTGCACACCACCAACACACACACACACACACACACACACACACACACACACACACACACACACACACACACACACACACACACACACACACACACACACACACGCACAACACACACACACAATCATGTACACACACACATACACTACCAACACACACTAGCATACAAAGCAAACACACGAGGACAAAACGAACAATTAAAGGAACACAGTGGGGCACCTGAGAAAATGGGGAGTGTAACCCGTGGAAGAATGTGGGTTGGAGTTATAGGAGTGGACAAGAGTAGGGATCTGGGATTTCCAATTGACTTTCTTGTCATCTTCTAATCTAGTTTGGGTTTGGGCCAAAAATAAGACCTGTTTCATGGTCCTTGTTGCTATGGCAACCATGTCTGTAACTTTGACCTTTATATGTTAACGTTGAAAAAACCGACTTTTTTCATATTTTCTTAATCAAAACAGGGTTTTTACCAAAACTATTCAAAAATGACTGTTGGGACCCTTAGGGACTTCCATTAGAAAACCCTAGAGAACCCCTGACCCTTTAATTTTGGCCAAAATTGGACTTGTGAAAATCTTGGGGTTAGGGCTATTGAAATTTGAGAACTTTTTGAATGTTGAACCGAAAACATCCACTTTTTAATCCTTTGATATGTTTGTTTCTGATTAAAACCCTGACCTCTATTGTGATTTCCAACAACGAACCAAGCCATGTTTAACCCCCTAAGGGCCATAGGGGCCAAACCCTTCGCGGTTTTCTACCGTGCTTTGTGGTCTTCAATCGTGCTTTGTGGTCTTCAGGGTAAGGGTTTAACTTGAATTTTTTATAACTTTTTTGGTGGGTTTAGTACAAACTTGAAATTGATAACACTGATAATTTTAAGGGTCCCCTTAAGTATGATAATGCATTATTAGGGATCCCGTAATGGACACTTGCTGTATTCAAATTATTCTTATCCATACATTGGCGTGATTGAAAGTAGGTCATTTTGTCCCAACAGGTCTCCTTCGTCTGATAAAAGTGTTTCCTGTCACCCAGCTTAAAAAGGGGCCAAACCCTAGAGGGGACCAAATCGTGCTTTGTGGTCTTCGATCGTGCTTTGTGGTCTTCAGCCCCTAAAATTTCTAAGTTCAATGATTTTTCAATTTCTAATGTCATGTAGCTGAAATTCACACCATTATCAGGGTTTTGGCCCCTTTTCGACATGGCACAATTTTAAGGGTCAGCCCCTAATATTTAGAGGTCAAAAGGAATTTTTTGTTTTTTTGGAATGGAAGTTTCTAAGTGGTGCAATAGATCCCTATTTGTCCCAACGACTCAGAAATGTATTCGAAATATCACCAAGGGGCCTAGAACCCAAACCCTGAAGGGGCCAAAAATCGTGCTTTGTGGTCTTCAGGGTTTGTTGGGAAATCGTATCTTCTGGTTTTTGGCAATTTTCTTGAAACTGAATGCTTATCATATTGTTGGAAATTGTTAGAATATCTTGTTTTTATATAAATAAAAGTAATTACTCTTTGAAATTTCTGAATTCATTGTACTTAAAAGAAATGAAAATCTTGGGCTAGGGCTAGGGTTAGGGTTAGGGTGAGGAAAATTTATCCGGCCTATATCTTTTTTGCAAAGGTCTTGACAGCAATGACTTAAACAAATCCTGGATACATTTCATGCCATTTTTCTGAAAACTTTATATAAAAACATACAAATTACATAATTAAGGCTAAAAAGAAGAAATACATTTTCTGTTGGGAAAATCGTATCTTGTGGTCGTTCTTGTTTTTTTCGGATAATTGTTTAAAAATGGACTTTTAGCCAGAGTTAATCATATATAAATGCTCATTGTTACAATTAAAGTATCATATGCTAGACAATCTAAACACAAAATATGAATTTAGGAAATAAATCAAGATTTTTCTAAACTATGGTTAGGGTATGAATGGTCTTGATTTTTTAAAGTATTATAACTTTTGAAATAAGAGACACAGATTGTCGCCATTTAAATATTGTGTAGTTTATTTTGTATTCTATAAGAAGATTAAGTTTAAAAATAAAGTATTGTAGTATTTTTAGAATAAATGAAGATATAAGTTTTTGTTGGGAATTTCGTATATTCTGGTCTTCGAAGATTTTTTCGATTTATTCTGTTTAGGCAGGGAATTTATATCCTTAAAATGATTTATAATATGTATTTCGAGAATACAAATATTATATGCTTGTAATTTTTTCGGAATAAAATCTTTATCCTTTGATAAGTAGCATTTCACAAAATTAGGGTTAGGGTTTGCAAGTGCTTGAAATTTTAAAGTCCTAAAACATTTCTACCAATTAAGACCATAACTTTATATTAAGCTATATACTAGTTTTGTTGGTATTCTTTCAAGAAAATATGACTAGAAAGATATGCCACCAGTATTAAAGGTAAAAATGAAAAACAAATATTTTGTTGGGAAAATCGTACCTTGTGGTCTTCTATCATTTTTTCTATTAATTTTGTGCACATAGTCTTTTATAAGGTTAAACGTCTCTAGGAATAAGTATTTTTGGGGAACAGTAACTGGGTTTCACATAACTTCCTCAAATATAATGATAATTAATAATTAAATGAGATTTAACAGATACCTGGTTTAGGGTTTGAAAGGACTTCTAATTTCAATCTTAATTTTCTTTAAAATTACAGAATTTATATAATAAGGTAACAGTGCTAAAATATATTGACGCAATTGTTGTTGTCTTTCAGAAAATTAAGCTTGCATGAGTATGAATGCAACATTAAAGGTAAAAAAGAAAAAGAAATTTCTGTTGGGAAAAATCGTACCTTGTGGTCTTCTCTATAGTTCAATGACTAGTATCTTATTTTTGGGAGAAGGCATTAAGCAACCTATATCAGTGATAAACAGCCGGATCTTTAAACATAGTCAAGGTATCGACTTATTAAAGACGCGCAATACTCACACAGAGTGCACGGAATGCACATGTAAAGCTAACGTAACGTATGTTTACCACGATTATATAACTGCTTTACTTAAGCATGGTCTCTTTCAAAGGTTAAGACGTTAGCTTTATCTTCAATTAGGTACATTTCACATGCTATATATCAATTTCCAATTTGCAGGCCTCTTTGGGGAGGCTGCGTTTTTGGTACGTGGCATTCCCTGTTTGATATTTTTTTTTTTTTTTCACACAGTTGATAGCAACCAACCCCATAATATACATTGAATCCCTTGTGCTTTAGTTAATGTTCATTAATGACTTAATACACCTTAGAAGGAGTCTTGTCTAATCTAATGAACAGAAATATTAAGTAATGTCCATCTTGTGTCCTATGCGCCATATATATCAACAAATAAACCCATGCAATAACATTAAACTTAGCTTGGATGATAAACACAGGGTTGAAATGTTCCAACAGAAATTCAGGGTAAAATTCAAAGTTCGATAACTTTTGTCCTAAGATTACCCTGTTGTTATAATTGAGACATAAGGTGTAACTAAGGACATTTCAGGGATATATACTCTTTAAATCCCTTAAAATCCCCTTTTTCTAGGGGCTCCTATATGGGTGAAAATGTTTACAACTTTCATGGATAACTCCTTCTATGTCAGGGTTTGATGAAAATAACAAAGAAATACCCATAAATTGATCCAAGATACGCCCCTGGACACCCCTAATACAATTCAAGACTGTCAGGGAAGGAGACCCTTAACCCCTAAAAAAACCCTTTTAACTCAATTTCCCTGAAGACCACAAAGCACGGTCCAATGACCACAAAGCACGATTTGAAGACCACAACGCACGGTAGCCGAAGACCACAAAGCACGGTCGAAGAACACAAAGCACGATCGAAGACCACAAAGCACGATTTA